>OY757019.1:101597462-102044962 GCA_963580285.1 Lucinisca nassula
TACTGTAAATGCGAAATATTTCGCATTTTGGTTCGAACTGAGCTGTATCAACACTATTCGGATCATTTCGGAGATGTTGCTTCCAGTTTTGTGGGACTTTTATCAGACATTGAGATAACATGACATCTCAAGCTCTGTTGCCCAATGAAATCAATAGGGTTTATACACATGGACAGTCCGACTTGCACCACTTTCCTGGGCAGGCTTAGACCTTCTTTAGCAGTTTATAGGTGTTCACATGCAGTCGCTTTCAGCTGTGCTGGGAAGCACCATGGATCCCACTCTTTTTGGCCAAGCACTGATGGGCCAGGGCCCATATTTCACATGCAAAAAGATGGAACGCTATAATAGTCATTTTCACCACACAGGAAGGGTGTAAACAGTAAAAATCATACTGTTTCAGTAAGTACTTTGTATTTATCTTGAAATACCTGTACATTTGTATTTTATTTTGTACCTGTTTTGTAATTACCATTGTATTTTGTACCTGTTCTGTAATTACCATTGTATTTTGTACCTGTTCTGTAATTACCATTGTATTTTGTACCCGTTTTGTAATTACATTTGTATTTTGTACTGTTTGTAATTTTTTTTTTTTTTTTTTTTGGTTTTGGTTTTACGGCCCTTTCAAGAGTATTTCACTCATATCGAGTCTATCGTTAATCAGAGGTGGGCGAAAACCTGAGTACCTGGAGAAAAACCACCTGACCTTCTGTTGCAAAACTTGGCGTCTCCTGTTCTGTAATTACATTTGTATTTTGTACTTGTTTTGTAATTACCATTGTATTTTGTACCTGTTAGGTATTGGTATTACCAACCAAAGGGAAACAACTGTGGTCTGGGACAACGTAACTGGAGAGCCTTTGCATAATGCAATAGGTAAGTATTTGCAAGCTTTGCAAATAAAATTGCAAATAAAATTACATCATAATCTCTACAAGAGCATCATTAAATATGAAAATGCTTATCCTGCTGAATACATTAATTTAGCCACACCCATTGCTGACTACCAACCAATCAAATAACTTGCTACAACATTTTCATTCAGTTTTACAAACTGCATAATAAACAGTGTAGATCCTGATCAGATGGCCTTCTTCAGAAGCCATCTGTGAAGAAGCCATCTGATCTGGATCTACACTGTTTGCAAAGATAGGGGTTGTCGTGTTAAGCAGGATAAGGGTTAAGCCCAATATATGATAAGTAAATGATCCAGCACATGAAAAAACCTACAATTAAATTATTGCCACCAGTGAAGAGACCTCCCCCCCCCCCTACCTACCCCCCCCCTCCCCCCCCCCCCCCCCCCGCCAAACGAGGCTTAAAGAAATAGATGGGCTGCATGATGCTTCCACGCAGAGCACACCAGTACTGGTAAACCGCTTAAGGGATCTAAGCTTGCCCAGGCAAAGTGGTGCATGCCTGCTTAGGGACATTGAGATGAAATGTCATCTCAAGCCCTGTGGTCCAATGAAACCAATAGGGTGTATAAGCATGGACGGTCCGACTCGCAATGCTTTGCCTGGGCAGGCTTAGATCCTCAAAGCCGTTTACCAGTACTTGTGTGCGGTTGGCTTCAGCTCTGGAAGCATCATGCAGCCCATCTATTTCTTCAAGCCCCGATGGGGAGGGATAATTTAGGGGGATTTTTGTTGAAAATGTATGTCGCATGAACTCATTAGAATTGCCTTGATGAGGTGATTCTTGTGAGTACACAAAACATACTTTTATTTTGAAGAACCTCAAACTCAAACAGATATACATGTACATTGTTTTGTTTTATCTTGAAAATGAATGTTGCATGCACTCAATAGAATCACATCGATGAGGTAATTCTAATGAGTACATAAAATATACTTTTATTTTGAAGAACCTTGAACAGATATACATTGTATCAAAACCATTATCATATATTCAGTACTATATTTAACATGATAACCCATGTTTTGCATGTGTGATCATACTTGTTTCCATTTCCGGTTATCAGCCCGCCCGGTCTGATAACCAGAAACAGTGTTTTTTGAACGGACAGCGGTTATCAGCCCACTAATGACGTTATTGTGACGTTGCCAATTACATGACGTAACGCGAATAGTTAGGCGTTACGTTACACGCTTTTTTGCTTGAATCATGCTTTTTATCACATTTTTAGCTCACCTGTCACGTAGTGACAAGGTGAGCTTTTGTGATCACTTTTTGTCCGTCGTCCGTCGTGCGTGCGTCCGTCCGTGCGTCAGTGCGTCCGTCCGTAAACAATTTCAAATAAGTATATCTCTAATACCCCATGGTCAATCTTGATCAAATTTCATGAGAAGCATCATCAGGTAGGGGGAAAGGCTGCATAAGGTTTTTGGGCTGATCAGATTGGAATTCTGGTTGCTATGGCAACATATAGCTCCCATAGACTTACAATAGGAATAAATTAAAAAATCTTCTCCTCTGAAACCACAGGACCCAGAGCTTAGATATTTAGCATGTAGCAACGGCCAGTGGTCACCTACATAATTCCTGCCAGTCATGCCCCTGGGGTCCAAATTGGCCACGCCCCGGGGCCCCTTCGCTCCCATAGACTCATAATGGAATAAAAAGCTTCAAAAATCTTCTTCTCTGAAACCACAGGGCCCAGAGCTTAGATATTTAGCATGTAGCAATGGCAAGTGGTCACCTACATAATTCCTGCCAATCATGCCCCTGGGGTCCAAACGGGCCAAGCCCCGGGTCCTTTAGCTCCTATAGACTCCTATTGGAAAAAAGCTTCAAAAATCTTCTTCTCTAAAACCACAGGGCCCAGAGCTGAGATATTTGGCATGTAGCAACGGCAAGTGGTAACCTACATAATTCCTGCCAATCATGCCCGTGGGGTCCAAATTGGCCACACCCTGGGGCCCCTTAGCTCCCATAGACTCATAATGGAAAAAAAGCTTAAAAAATCTTCTTCTCTGAAACCACAGGGCCCAGAGCTTAGATATTTAGCATGTAGCAACGGCCAGTGGTCACCTACATAATTCCTGCCAATCATGCCCCTGGGTTCCAAATTGGCGATACCCCGGCTCCCCTTCGCTCCCATAGACTCATAATGGAACAAAAAGCTTCAAAAATCTGCTTCTTGGAAATCACAGGGCCCAGAGCTTAGATATGTAGCATGTAGCAACGGCAAGTTGTCACCTACATAATTCCAGCCAATCATGCCCCTGGGGTCCAAACGGGCCACACCCTGGGGCCCTTTAGCTCCTATAGACTCATAATGGAAAAAAGCTTCAAAAATCTTCTTCTCTGAAACCACAGGGCCTAGAGCTAAGATATTTGGCATGTAGCAACGGCAAGTGGTCACCTACATAAATCCTGCCAATCATGCCACTAGGGTCCAAATGGGCCACGCGCCGGGACCCCTTTGCTCCCATAGACTCATAATGGAAAAAAAGCTTCAAAAATCTTCTTCTCTGAAACCACAGCGCCCAGAGCTAAGATATTTAGCACGTAGCAACAGCAAGTGGGCACCTACATAATTCCTGCCAATCATGCCCCTGTCCAAAAGGGCCATTTCCCGGGGCCCCTTAGCTCCTATAGACTCATAATGGAAAAAAAAGCTTCAAAAATCTTCTTCTCTGAAACCACAGGGCCCAGCGCTTAGATATTTAGCATGTAGCAACGGCCAGTGGTCACCTACATAATTCCTGCCAGTCATGCCCCTGGGGTCCAAATTGGCCACGCCCCGGGGCCCCTTCGCTCCCATAGACTCATAATGGAAAAAAAGCTTCAAAAATCTTCTTCTCTGAAACCACAGGGCCCAGAGCTTAGATATTTAGCATGTAGCAATGGCAAGTTGTCACCTACATAATTCCTGCCAATCATGCCCCTGGGGTCCAAACGGGCCAAGCCCCGGGTCCTTTAGCTCCTATAGACTCCTAATGGAAAAAAGCTTCAAAAATCTTCTTCTCTAAAACCACAGGGCCCAGAGCTGAGATATTTGGCATGTAGCAACGGCAAGTGGTCACCTACATAATTCCTGCCAATCATGCCCGTGGGGTCCAAATTGGCCACACCCTGGGGCCCCTTAGCTCCCATAGACTCATAATGGAAAAAAAGCTTCAAAAATCTTCTTCTCTGAAACCACAGGGCCCAGAGCTTAGATATTTAGCATGTAGCAACGGCCAGTGGTCACCTACATAATTCCTGCCAATCATGCCCCTGGGTTCCAAATTGGCGATACCCCGGCGCCCCTTCGCTCCCATAGACTCATAATGGAACAAAAAGCTTCAAAAATCTGCTTCTTGGAAATCACAGGGCCCAGAGCTTAGATATGTAGCATGTAGCAACGGCAAGTTGTCACCTACATAATTCCAGCCAATCATGCCCCTGGGGTCCAAACGGGCCACACCCTGGGGCCCTTTAGCTCCTATAGACTCATAATGGAAAAAAGCTTCAAAAATCTTCTTCTCTGAAACCACAGGGCCCAGAGCTAAGATATTTGGCATGTAGCAACGGCAAGTGGTCACCTACATAAATCCTGCCAATCATGCCACTAGGGTCCAAATGGGCCACGCGCCGGGGCCCCTTTGCTCCCATAGACTCATAATGGAAAATAAGCTTCAAAAATCTTCTTCTCTGAAACCACAGTGCCCAGAGCTAAGATATTTAGCACGTAGCAACAGCAAGTGGTCACCTACATAATTCCTGCCAATCATGCCCCTAGGGTCCAAAAGGGCCATTTCCCGGGGCCCCTTAGCTCCTATAGACTCATAATGGAAAAAAAAAGCTTCAAAAATCTTCTTCTCTGAAACCACAGGGCCCAGCGCTTAGATATTTAGCATGTAGCAATGGCAAGTGGTCACCTACATAAATCCTGCCAATCATGCCCCAGGGGTCCAAATGGGCCACGCCCCGGGGCCCCTTAGGTCCCATAGACTCATAATTGAAAAAAGCTTCAAAAATCTTTTTCTCTGAAACCACAGGGCCCAGAGCTTAGATATTTAGCATGTAGCAATGACAAGTGGTCACCTACATAAAGCCTGCCAATCATGCCCCTGGGGTCCAAATTGGCCACACCCTGGGACCCCCTTTGCTCCCAAAGACTCATAATGGAAAAAAAAACCCTCAAAAATCTTCTTCTCTGAAACCACAGGGCCCAGAGCTTAGATATTTAGCATGTAGCAACAGCAAGTGGTCACCTACATATTTCCTGCTAATCATGCCCCTGGGGTCCAAATGGGCAACGCCCCGGGGCCCCTTAGCTCCCATAAACTCATAATGGAAAAAAGCTTCCAAAATCTTCTTCTCAGAAACTTTGAAGCACAGAACTTAGATATTTAGTGTCTAGCAACATAAAATAGCCAGCTACATAAATCCTGCTAACCCTGCCCCTGTGGTCAAAATTGGCCACACCCGAGCTCATCACCTCCAATAGACTTATAATGGAAAAAAAACTTAAAAAAAAAAATTCTTCTATGAAACCATTAGGCCCAGAGCTTAGAATTTTAGTATGTAGCAACGTCAAGTTGCCACCTACATAAATCCTGCCAGTTATGCCCCTGGGATCCAAATTGGCTACACACCAGGGCTCTTTAGCTTCCATAGACTTACAATTGGAGAAACTTCAAAAATCTCCTTCTCTGAAACCACAGGGCCCTTATAATGAAAAAAAAAGAGCTTAAAATGGGGAAAAAAATTTTCTCCCTGAAACCATAAGTCCCAGAGCTTAGGTATTTAGCATGTAGCAATGTCGAGTGGTCGCCTACATGAATCCTGCCAATCATGCCCCTGGGGTCCAAATCCTGTGGCCCCTTAACTCCAACAAACTTAATATGGAAAAAAGCTTCAAACATCTTCTTTGAAACCATGAAGTACAGACCTTAGATATTTAGTATATAGCAACACAAAATGGTCGCCTACTTAAATCCTGCCAACCGTGCCCTTTGGGTCAAAATTGGCCAAGCCCCAGGGCTCATTAGCTCCTATAGACTTATACTGGAACAAATTAAAAAAAATCGTTTTCTCCAAAACCATAAGGCACAGATTTTGTTTGATTTGAGGTTTTACATCCCCGTCAACACTGCATAGGTCATTTTGGAGATGTCTCTTCCAATTTTGTGGGACTTTTACCCAACATTGAGATGAAATTACATCTCAAGCCCTGTCGCCCAATGAAACCAGTAGGGTTTATAAGCATGGATACCGCTTTGCCTGAGCTTAGATTTTTAGTATGTAGCAATGTCAAGTGGTCTCCTACACTAATGATTTTCTGGTACACAGGTGAGCGATATAGGGCCATTGGGCCCTCTTGTTTTTAAATTTATGAACGTCAAACACAGTAAGAATAGGATCTGAATATGTGATAAACAAATTATAACATGGGGTTTTGGTTATCGCCCTCTGTATCAACCCTCGACCATTATCTGTCCTCAAGCTAAAGCCTTCGAGCAGATAATGGGGTCTCGGGTTGATACATCGGGCGATAACCAAAATCCCATGTGATAATCTCTAATTACCATAATGGCGCCGGAAGTAACCCTCACTGGCTCAAACTAACCCTGTGTCAAACAAATTTCTTGGTCCTAAAGATTGTTTAGCCATTTAGATTTGACCGTACATCCATTACCTTAGCCCTTTTTAGGGGTGGTTGGTGTGGCAAAGGTGTTGTGTATCTTATGTCACTGGGGCATTCAGCTGATGTTGGCTTACAGTTGGGCAAGTCCAGCTGTCTTTGTAGCAGGTAAGGGTACAAGGGGAATGTTTTATTTCTTCAACCTTTACTTTCATTTCTTTTCCTCCCCCCCCCCCTCCCCCCCCCCCTTGCACTATCTCTTCTAACTCTTCTATCCCTTTCTCTGGGAGATGACACAAAATGATCCACATGGGTTGACGTATCATTAAACCCCAGTCAATTAAGTCCAGTCCTTTTTGTCCAGAGCTTCATACAGGCTAGCTTTGCCTTCAGATTTAAATTGTCTTGCAATGATTACAGATATTTTAATTTGTATTTCTCAAAGGGATAACTTTGTTTTCCAGTATGGTTAGATTTAAGAACAGCCTCTACAGTTGATAAATTACTAGAGAAAACATCAGATAAAAACAAGGATCATCTCAGGGTGAGTGATACTGTATTAACAAGTAATAGTTGGACATCAAAAAGTCATAAAAATCAGCCTGAGCGAACTGTGAAGGAGCAGTCTGATCAGTGTCTACACTGTTTGCCATTGAGCAAAAGTCTTTGCAACCAAGATGTATAATAACTTATTTATTACACAATAAGACATATTTAAAAGTGCCTAAACATTTAGCTACATCATAATTAGGTTAAATTATCTGTGTATTGTATAACCACAGTTAGTTATAATTATGCAGTGGAAAATGGGGCTTTCTGTTCCTTACAGTACAAATTTAGCCGTATTTGGCAAATAAAATCTTGAGAAGCAAATGTGCTTTCATTCCTTTCCTATTATTTGTGTATATCTTGTGCTGTATATTGTGAATAATGTGGGAGTATTTTGTTTAAACCAAATAAAATCTTCTAGTTTCTATCTATTAGGGACAGGTCCAGTTCCAATTTATTGTGTGTTAAATTTATTTTGTTTGTGGTATGTTTCACAAAAAATTCCTTTACGTCAGGCAGTGAATGTAGACGCTGACCTGATGCAACATTCTGTGCCATCTTTTGGGTGTCAATACAGTTTTCCACTTTAATACAGTGCTGCAGATATGCACAATTCACTGAAAACTTTTTGAGACATCTCTCCCATAAAACAAACAGGTCATGGGACCATGTAACAAAGATTACCCAATGAGAAAGCTATTTGATTGATACCAAATTTAAAATTCTAAAATACTAATTCCGTTACTTTGATGATGAACCATTGAAATGCTACCTAGTTAAAATTGCTGGTACCCAGTTCATAAAAAAGTGGTCGTATTTATCCAGTAAATTGGTAAATTGGAGCTCTACTATAAATGCAATGAAGGCTTCGGAGGGATGGTGCGTCATACTGTATGGTTTCCATAGGATATCTTTAGAAAAGATTGGTGGATTGGATTCAAATTTCATACATAGGTATATAATCATAAAATACAGGTCATGTTCGATTTTAGGTAAAATCCGCTAATTATTATGAGAGTTATGGCCCTTTTTCAACTTAATTTTTGCATGAAAAATGATTTTCGTGTGATTTCTTTTGAAAACTTTGATGGATTGGATTCACATTTTATACACGTGTATATAATCATATAATAGACGCCAGGTTTGATTTGGGGTAAAATCGCCAGTTATTGTGAGAATTATGTCCCTTTTTATGCCCCCGGAATCTAAGAGATTCGGGGGCATATAGTTTTTGGTCTGTCCGTCTGTTTGTCCATTTGTCTGTTTGTCCGTCTGCAAAAACTTTAACATTGGGCATAACTTTTGAATGGTAATAGATAGAGCTTTCATATTTCACATGTGTATACCTTATCACAAGACCTTTCCAGTGGTACCATAATTTTTGATTTCGTGACCTTGACCTTGACCTTTGACCTATTTTTTTCAAAATTTTTAAAAACATTAACATTGGCGCTGTCCGGGGGCATCAGTGTTTCACAAACACATCTTGTTCAACTACATTTCTACTTTCTAGTTGAAAAATGGTTTCTGCGAGATATCTTACGAAAACCTTGGTGGATTGGATTCAAATTTCATACACATGTATATTATAAAATCCAGGTCAAGTTCTATTTCAGGTAAAATCCGCCAATTATTATGAGAGTTATTGCCCCTTTACAACTTCATTTTTACTTGCAAAATGGTGTCAGTGTGATATCATTTGAAAACCTTGGTGGATTGTATTAAAATTTCATACATAGCTATATAATCATAAAATGCAGTTCAAGTTTGATGCGGGTGAAATCTGCCAATTATGAGGGTTATGACCCTTTTTCAACTTTTCAACTCAAATGGTTTCCCTGCGATGTCATTTGAAATCCTTGGTAGATCGGTTTAATATTTCATAAAATACAGGTTAAGTTAGATTTCAGGTAAAATCCACCAATCATTATGAGAGTTATTGCCCTTTTTCAACTAAATTTTTTTTATTCAAAAATTGTTTCCGTGCGATATCTTTTGAAAATGTTTCTGTCCTTTTAGGAGTTATGTGGTCTTCCTATTACTACCTACTTCAGTGCTGTGAAGCTGCGCTGGTTGTTAGACAACTGTCCTAAAGTTGCACAAGCTGCAGCTGAAGGCAGATGTTTGTTTGGTACAGTGGACTCTTGGTTAGTGTGGGTGAGTATAGAAGATGTTTGTTTGGTAGTGGACCCCTGGTTAGTGTGGGTGAGTATGGAAGATGTTTGTTTGGTACAGTGGACTCTTGGTTAGTGTGGGTAGATATAGAAGATGTTTGTTTGGTATAGTGGACTCTTGGTTAGTGTGGGTGAGTATAGAATATGTTTGTTTGGTATAGTGGACACTTGGTTAGTGTGGGTGAGTATAGAAGATGTTTGTTTGGTACAGTGGACTCTTGGTTAGTGCGGGTGAGTAAAGATGTTTGTTTGGTACAGTGGACTCCTGGTTAGTGTGGGTGAGTATAGAAGATGCTTGTTTGGTACAGTGGACTCTTGGTTAGTGTGGGTTAGTATAGAAGATGTTTGTTTGGTACAGTGGACTCCTGGTTAGTGTGGGTGAGTATAGAAGATGCTTGTTTGGTACAGTGGACTCTTGGTTAGTGTGGGTTAGTATAGAAGATGTTTGTTTGGTACAGTGGACTCATGGTTAGTGTGGGTGAGTATAGAAGATGTTTGTTTGGTACAGTGGACTCATGGTTAGTGTGGGTGAGTATAGAAGATGTTTGTTTGGTACAGTGGACTCATGGTTAGTGTTGGTGAGTATAGAAGATGTTTGTTTGGTATAGTGGACTCTTGGTTAGTGTGGGTTAGTTTAGAAGGTGTTTGTTTGGTACAGTGGACTCCTGGTTAGTGTGGGTGAGTATAGAAGATGTTTGTTTGGTACATTCGACTCATGGTTAGTGTGGGTGAGTATAGAAGATGTTTGTTTGGCACAATGGACTCATGGTTAGTGTGGGTGAGTATAGAATATGTTTGTTTGGTACAGTGGACTCATGGTTAGTGTGGGTGAGTATAGCACCATGTTAACCCTTTCATCCCAGAGTTTCAAATGTTAACTCTTCCATATTTGAATTTGGACATATCCATTCTTGCAAATAAGCTCCCATAGAAAGCAAATTCTTTCCTTTAAGAGAAGCCACTCTGTGAGAACGGAAGCAAATCTTTTCATACAAGATTAGCTTAACTTTTACCTGGTGTCATTTACCCTTAGAAAGATGGTCTTCCGCAAAACTGGTCACAAATATTGTCTATGTACTCATCTAAGGATAAGTAAACTGAAATTTTTCACTTGTTCTGGGCGTAAATGGACAGGTTGGACAAGTTTTTCATGGTATTTCTACAGCTCTATATTATGTCACCTTTTATATCAGTTTTAGATATAACACTGTCAGGCCATGAAACTATATATTCTAGCACAGCATGCCTATATAGACAATGGAAAGGAATTGTGATTTATTCTGCAATAAATCCCAGCGAAGAAGAGTGTGGAGCGAATAGCCGCCATTTTATGACTTCACTCCTAGTTTCTTTGACGCTAGATGGTGTAATGCCATTTTCTTGCATCAAAAATGTTACAAAAGGACTGGAATGCATGTGTTACAGTCATTAATTTTGGCGGGATTTCTTCTAACAATGTCGAAAAATTGTGTGAATTTGATGGAAACAAGAATATTATTGCTGATTTTCAGGGTTTTAGAGTCAAAAAAGATCTTCTGTTGAGTAATAAATCACAGTTTTTTGGTCAGTTGTAAGTAGATAAATCGCTTGTGCAATGCGCTCGTTGTTTGATCTATCTATCTATCTATCTATCTATCTATCTATCTATCTATCTATCTATCTATCTATCTATCTATCTATCTATCTATCTATCTATCTATCTATCTTTCTAATCTTATCTTACTATCTATCTATCTATCTATCTATCTATCTATCTATCTATCTATCTATCTTTATCTATCTATCTATCTATCTATCTATCTATCTATCTATCTATCTATCTATCTATCTATCTATCTCTATCTATCTATCTATCTATCTATCTATCTATCTATCTATCTATCTATCTATCTATCTATCTATCTATCTTGGCCACTACCTCAGTTAATGATCTACTTTACATGTTTCCTCCAAACTGTAATTTATTACTCAACAAATCACAAGGAGAGCTGATCTTAACCCATAAAATGCCAATCACAACAATTGTCATCTGCTTTTTTGTCTGTCAGTAACTTAAAAAGTAATATTTGCAAACAGCATGGACTACATAATCTGAGTCCACACTGTTTGCCTACATGCGAAACTATTTTTAAAAAGTTTGCAAGAAGATTCAGCAGACAACAAAAGCAGACGACATTTTCAGATGCTGTTTTTCATGGCAGCTTAAGAGTTAATTCTATTATGAATATAACATGGTCTCATTGTAAGAAATCATTTTGTATGACTCCCCACAGTAGCATTATAAAGGGAATGCACTGTATATAGGGAATTTACATGCAACACCAAGTTTTCATTTCAGAATTTCACAGGTGGGAAAAAGGGCGGTCAACATGTCACAGATGTCACTAATGCCAGTAGAACAATGTTAATGAATATCCATGACCTACAGTGGGACCAGAAGCTTTGCAGGTAACTAAAGGTGTGCATATGACAACTAGTCGGGGATTTGAAATTCGTAGCACGCATATTTAAGGAGTTTAATGCACCTTACTTTCTCACACTTAACTATGGTACGGATTTATTTAGAGGTCTCTCAGCATCTTGAAAATGGAGTTAGAAAATAAAAAAAGTGGGGAAAAAGACATAAAAATTGGAGATAAATGTTCCTACCCTCTTTTCTCATTTAAGCATCCAAACAATTCAAAACGACATCTCCTCTGAAACTACAAGGCCAATTGGAACCAAACTATATGTGAAGCCGCCATGGGGTGGAAGAACAAAAATATATTTGAAATATCTGGGTCACATGTCCAAAATGTCCGCCATGCCCATATATGGTAAAAACCTTTGAAAATCGCCTTCTCGGGAACCAATCGACCGATGATCTTGAAACTTGGTATACAATATATGAGACCCGGGCCCTGTTGAATTTGTTAAAATGATGACATTGCGTTGACCTTGACCTTTCTTACGTCAAGGTCACATTCGGTCACTTAGGATTTTGAATGGAAAAGACAGGGTTTTCTGGTTCTTTTGCAGCTTATGACATCAAAGTTGATATTTGCAATCAGCTTAATGATCCTGGGGCCATAAGATTAAATAGTTTTTTTATTTTTCTAAATTAACTGGGCTAACAGATACCAAATTACATATACTGCATCAGTGTGGTCGAGAAATCCAAGTTTGTTAGAGGGGTCTGTGTGATTGTCACTCCAATAAACGACCAAAAGTGATTTTAAATTCTGCATCTCAAGAAATACAAGACCTTGGTATGCAGCATTTTGGGCTCTAGCCCTAAGATGGTTCTGACCATAATCAATGTATGCGACGGCAACAAAAGAAAACAATGGTTGATTTCAAAATAATTTGGCATCAATGGTCCTGGGAATGGCCTCTACTAAACCATTATGGTCGGTTAAAATAAATGGCGGGGGGGGGGGGGGGGGGGGTTGGGGGAGAGTGGGGATTTATGCCCACTTGAGCTCTGGTGAGCGTAGTTTCCCATCGGCCGTTTGTTTACAATTTTGTGTTCAGGGAAAAGTCACGTAAACTTGATGGCAAGCGTAAACCATATCTAATTGGCGTTGTCACAGCCACAGTTTTCTGCGCTTGTTTGGTTATCTTTTGTTGCTTAGCTTCATAAACAATTAATTGGTGACCAGTGGTAGTTTGGTATGAAGTCACTTATGAAAGACGACAATGTTCAGTGAAGATAACAGCGCGCCCCTATTTCAGTTTTTTTTTTTTTTCAAAGGGTTGGCAGATTTTTGTTCTGTATTTCATAATTGAAGGAAAGTCGTGTTTTAATGAGTTTACGCCTCTCAACAATCAAGCCTCCTTTTGACTGAAGGTGTACGAAATTTTACTGCGAACAAAAAAAAAACAACATTATACAGTATTTGGTGGAACGATTTTACTTAAATGTTTTAGAGGTTTATTGTTTTGGTTTTTAACATTAATTTGCTGCAAAAAAATAAAAAAAGATACACTACTAAATTTAAATATCGGCATCTAATTCTCCAGCTGCGGATTTGATATACTCCAGCTTATTTGCTGATTGAATGACTCTGGTTTTGGTTGGTCTTTTGGCAAACATGCGCAAATTCAGGTCACCAAGTTACATGAAGATGCAGAAAAATTCAGTCGAGGGTCTGTGTTGAAACCGATGTTCCCACCCTTCTTGACAAAGGTGAAGAGAAGAAGCTTGATTTACGTAGGAATCGTAACATTTATTATGTCATACAACGTCCCTGTTCACTGTTCAATATATCTTATTAGGTTTCAACCTCAAGTAAATTAAACCGCCCGCCTAGTTCCTTTCATATGTACGAACGCATTTCCGCCAGAACGCCTGAAGGTAGGTGTCTGATGCTCTGTCTCTTGTAGGGTTAACCGGAGCCTAACTGTTTGGTTTCCTTTGCTGCAGAATTCTAGCTATTTCATGCTGTTGAGTCCTCATCGTTGTTTCATCTCTTTAGTCGTTTGATTTTCTGTTCTCGGAGATGTTGCACTGATGAGCTAGAACTCCATCATGTAGAGTGAGCAATTTATCGGTTTTAACCACGACAATCAAGGACGAATAGTGTGACCACCTGAAACCTATTAAAGTGACCAACCCCACCTCGGCCCCCGTAAAACTTCTTACTTACCCCGTCGTCGATCCTTCTTTTGTGTATTATTATGTTCATAGTCCTTAAGATGTATGTATTGCTAATGCCATTTTTTATTTTGGGTAGCCGTTCGGACATGTGGGGAGATAACTGTCATTCTGGCTTTCCATCCATGACGTTTTCATTTTGGTGTTTTGAATGGGAGGTGCGAGATATTTTGTATAGATTCCTGATCATTGCATACACTCTGTTTTCCAAACGTGATAACTCCTGGTGGTTTGTCATAGAAGGCCTTTTTGGCCAATCTGTATGGGACAATTGGGGTGGTTGGGTGAGGCAAAGGTGACGTGTATCTTGCGTTAATAGGGCGTCCAGCTGATAGTGGCTTACAAATGGACAAGACTGCTGTTCTTCCAGCAGTTAAGGGTAGAGGGGGGAAACTGTTATTTCTTCTGTTTCTGCTTTTCCATTTTCCCATTTCTCCTCTGCCCCTTACTTTCATCTGCTCAACTATCTCTTCTGTCGCTTTTCTCCCTTTCTCTTGAGAGAGGACAAAAATGACCAACAAGGGGTGACATGCCTTTAAACCCAAACAATCAATATATGGGACAAATGTCAGAAAAAGGAAGTAGTAATAAAGGAGATGAAGAACAGATAAACCAGTGTGTGACAAGAGACACAGGATGATTAAGAGCTAATGGTGAATAGAGGGACAAGGCTATCGTAGGCAGGTTGCCCAACAAAATGGTAGAAAGTAAGTGCAGGTGACATCTTAAGATGCACGTTTACAGGTTATACCACAACTCTGGGAAAAGGGAAGATAGAAGAATGTTTAAGGGATGGCTTTACATTACATTAAACCTCGGGTACAATTTATTTTTAGTCGTGCGACTTAACAGAAAATAAGGTACCCGGTAAGATCTCAAGTGGTCAGTAACATTTATGTGTTTAAAATATAATGATGTCGATGTTACTTGGGGAGCCTTAAGCACAAACCGGAAACTTTGGATAATGATTCTTGAAATATACAATGTATTCATTAAATGTTGATTGTTTCAAGTCACCAGTTTAGAGAATCACTTGCCAGTTCACCCGCTGACAAATATGCTTGGTGATGTATATTCCCTTCATTAAATATAAACCGGAAGGAAATTGCCATCAGTAACTTTTCAAAAATATATCTATCGGTCCCTGTTATGATAAATCTATGACCAGCCAGTAAAATAATTTAGTTTATGTTGGTCTTAATATAATTTTTTATCACGATCTGTGACACAACAGGAAAAAGTGGTAAAATGGTCCATAGGTATATCGGAGTCCCTTGTTCATGCCCGCATTGAAACAGAGTCATCAAGTTTCACATGCACATGCAAAAATAATCGTCCTTCATACTGATGAAAAAGAAATTGTTTCAAAAAGTACTAAAAATTATTAAGCGCGAAAATAGTGTAAAATTTACCAAATTTTTTGGGTCAAATTTCAATGGTCAAAATTTATGGTAACACCGGATGTAATTACGTCATATCATGAATTTTGGTGTCTTCGAGTATTGACAAATATTTTGGCTGATGCAATAAATCAACATTCATATGTAAGCGCAAGCTACACATAACTAAACTCAATCCAACTATATCATCCGCATGGGGGTGGGTGTAATCTCATAGAATTTTCAACCCCTTTTCCCCACCAGATTTGCTAAATAATCACATGTCATATAGGTTAGGCTCCTATCTCAATGAAACGGCACAAATAAAGCGTGAGAATTTTGGGTGCATTAAATTTTTCGAAATCTGGTCTCAAATCCCGGACTAAACAGTTACTGTAAAGCATTATGCATGTTTAAAAAGCTGTTTATATTTTCATTTCCTTTGGTTTAATCCTTAAGCTGCCGAGAAAAACAACATCTGAAAATGTTGTCTGCTTATGACGTCTGCTGAATCTTCTTGCAAACTTTTTAAAAATATTTTTGCATACAGACAAACAGTGTTGGCCCAGATCACACTGCTCTTAGAAGAGCAGTCTGATCTGGGCCCACCCTGCTTAAAAAAAAATGACTTTTAAGGTAACCGGCAGATGGCAAAGCAGACGACAATTGTCTTTATTGACATTTTATAGGTTAAACATATTTGTTCTTGTTAATTTAGTTGACATGCATACAGTTTATACATACAATGACATATGTGGAATTGGAATGAAAGCTGCATGCTTATTGAATTCCTTTGGTTTCCTTCGAGGTCATGGGGCCCATTTTGGTACACCACAACCTGTTTATAACACTTATATTGGGGTCCAAAGCATAAGCCATTTTATTTAAACTATTGTGTTACATCTGAACAAAAATTTTGAAAATATTTGAGGGTCACTGGTGAGTCCTAACTGGCCGAAACTAGCTAGTCTAGCCCAGAAAACATGTACACTTTATACAGTCCAACCTGTATTAAGCAAGCGCCTAAGGGATAACCAAAATGTGCACGCTCAAGACAGGTACTTGCTAAATACAGATGAAATTGAACACTTTGGCCTTTCTTGGGAACTGCATGCCTGTTTGCTTAAGACGGGTTGCTTTCTTAATAGAGTTGTCCACTAAGACAGGTTTAACTGTAGTTTTGAGTTCTGTGGTGTATTCCTTGCCCCCAAAGGATAACCTTTTTATACATCATATTTATATTGATATTGAAAGGAGCGAGAACAATAGTTTTGAAAGAGTTGCCTGCCCTGAAGCTGTATTCTTTCCTGTAAATAGGGAAAAATGTCTGGTGTAGGAAGATTTGATTTATCATACAACGCCATTGTTATTTAGTGGATAACATTATATGAGCCCCGCTAAGCGAATTTGTGTCTTCGAGCATTCCGTCATGACTAATTTTAACTGCACATGCCCAGCCATTCAGAGGGGCCAGGGATATGGCTTTCTGTCTGAACGTTCCTCTTGATTCACTGCTTGTATAAGCGAGCAGCTAAGGTTCTGGCGAGACTGCGCGTATGCGCAGGCTCGCCTGAACCTTCGCTGTTGCATAGGCGATAAGTACCAAAATCGCTTGACTGGGCCCATATCATAGAAATGATAGAAGCCTCCGTGGTGTAGTGGTTACGCTACTCGCCTTGTAAACCAGGGGTCGCAGGATGGATCCCGGGCTTCTTCAGACTTTCGGATGAGTCTTTAAATCAAGGTCCTGTCTCTGTATGACCTTAGGTGTTGGTGGGATGTAAAACTCAAACACTCCCTCACTCATAGAAATGATATAGCAACTTGTGCTATAACACAGGGTTTACTTGGGTCCTAGGGCCTTGAAGAAATAGATGAGCTGCATGATGCTTCCAGGCAGTGCTGAAACTGACCGGATACAAGTCCTGGTAAACCGCGTATAAATCCTATAGGTTTCGTTGGGCTTGAGATGTCATTTCATCTCCACATTCGGTAAAGCCCCCCAAAATTGGGAGAAATGTCTCCAAAATGACCTATAGTATTGACGGGGTTCTTTAACCTCAAATCAGACAAATACTGGCATATAACCTCATGATGCTGTTGTGACAGTTTTTATTTTCAGCTCAAATTTTTATGCCCCCGCCATTCGAAGAATGGTGGAAAGGGCATATAGCGTTGCCCCTGTCCGTCCGTCCGTTCGTCCGTCCGTGCGTCCGTCCCTGCGTCCGAAACTTAAACGCAGTCAATAACTTCCTTATTTCTTGATGGATTTTAAAATTACTCGGCAGAAATGTTAACCATCATGAGACGACGTGTCACATGCAAAACCCAGGTCCGTACCGCCAAGGTCAAGGTCATACTTAGAGGTCAAAGGTCAAAAAAAGGGTCCGAAACTTAAATGCAGTCAATAACTTTCTTATTTCTGGATGGATTTTGAAATTACTTTGGAGAAATGTTAACCAACATGAGTCGATGTGTCACGTGCAAAACCCAGGTCCGTACCTCCAAGGTCAAGGTCATACTTGGAGGTCAAAGGTAAAAAAAAGGGTCCGAAACTTAAACGCAGTCAATAACTTTCTTATTTCTGGATGTATTTTGAAATTACTTTGTAGAAATGTTAACAATCATGACTCGATGTGTCACATGCAAAATCCAGGTCGGTACCTCCAAGGTCAAGGTCATACTTGGAGGTCAAAGGTAAAAAAAAAAGGGTCCGAAACTTAAACCCAGCCAATAACTTACTTATTTTTGGATGGATTTTGAAATTATTTTGAAGAAATGTTAACCATCATGAGACAATGTGTCACATGCAAACCCAGATCCGTACCTCCAAGGTCATACTTGGAGGTCAAATGGCATAAAAAGGGTCCAAAACTTAAACACTGTCAATAACTTTCTATGGATGAATACAAACATAGACATATTTTCGGGCGGGGGCATCCGTGTCCTATGGACGCATTTCTAGTTGTGTACTTCTTTGGCAATAAAATACAATTTAAAACTGTTAAATGATAAACAGAGCCATACATTCATGGTCATTTCATGTGTGTGTCCTCTCAGGCTTGTTTCGTACCTTTCATATGAAATGATAACTAATGTAACATTGCAACAGGTAATGTGTGTGTGGAGGCACCCGCCCATCGGGGCATGAAGAAATAGATGGGCTGCATGATGCTGGGCTGCAAAATGCTACCCGGCCCCCGCCCATAGGGGCTTGAAGAAATATATGTCATTTCATCTCAATACCGGGTAAAAGTCCCACAAAATTGGAAGCAACATCTCCAATATGACCTTTACAGTGTTGACGGGGATATTAAACCTCAAATCAAACAAACAAAAGCATGATGCTTCCACCCAGAGCTGAAACTGACTGCACACAATTACTGGTAAACCGCTTAGAGGATCTAAGCCTGCCCAGGCAAAGCAGTGCTAGTCGGACTGCCCATGCTTATAAACCCTATTGGTTTCATTGGGCGACAGGGCTTGAGATGTCATTTCATCTCAATGTCGGGTAAAAGTCCCACAAAATTTTAAGCAACGTATCCAAAATGACCTATACAGTGTTGACCGGGATGTTAAACCTCAAATCAACCAACCAACAGATAATGTCTGTATGTTGTGATAACTGAAGGATAGTTTTCCTTATTTCTCCATAGAAACCTATATTGTTGGTATTCATTAGAACCGCCTTGACAAGGCAGTTCTAATGAACACCCACAAGATAGGATTTTATGGAGAATTGACAAAAACTATCCTTCAGTTATCACAAAATACCAACCTTATCTGTTGCTATGATGTAACCTCTATTTCTCATGAAATCGTTTTCCTTTTTCAGTTTTTTTGAAATCAACCCAAACATGCTTCCAGAGATCAGGAGTTCTGCTGAGATATATGGCAGTCTTACTGAAGGACCATTAAAGGGCACACCAATCTCAGGGGTATGCTTTGGTTTAGTTTGAAAGGGCTAGGGTCGATAAGGTGCATTTTTGGCCTCGATTTTCCAGAAAAAATCAAAATTACATGTTTACTTAGGTTTATACATGTTAAAACAGAACACCATATAAAGTTTCAAGAAATGCTGTTAGAACGTCAGATCGTGCGCACGTATTGCTACGGTGACGTCACTAAGGAAGGTCGAAACGCCATTTTCCTGAAATTTTTAGTTGTTTTGACATGTTTCCACGGAAAATTAAGTACCGCACCACCCCTCAACCAACATGAAAAATGTCGCAAAAGAAAGATAACGTCCAGTTCGTCTTATCACCAATGTTTGGTGTTGGTTGAGGGGTGGTGCGATAGGTAAAATTATAAGTAGAGACCCTTTGACAAAAGCCAAAAGCCTTGGTGAAACGTACATTTTATCGACCTTTGAGGCATTTTTGACATGAATGAAGAATTTATTTCGCTTGTTATCGTTAAAATATTTTGTCACGGCATTGAATTATATTTCAAACTAGATCAAGGATAAATCTGCATAAAACTGACTAGCTCTTACTTTTTGCATTTTTCTAGACCTAGATGTGAATATATCTACTTTTATAAACCTACTCATTGAACTAAAATACAAAATGAATTTAAGTTACAATAAATTAAATTGATGTCTTTCTAATATACTGTTGTTGTTACTGTTTTATCTTTTTGTTTCGGCTACTGTTTTCTGTGCATGAATAGCCTCCCTTGCAATTCACGGTATTTAACCGGAGTTGCCACCACATTTGACGTAGGCTACGTCACATAGGCCCGATTAACAATAGTTGAAATCTTTAACTTGCACCGGGGGACGGCCAAGCCAGCATCAAACAGCGGATCAGCGTCGGACCAAGAGCCATACGACGTTGTGTCCCGGCATTCTTTGCGTGCAGGAGTAAACATTATTTTTGTTAAATTATGACCTCCAGTAAAAGCCCCCCCCCCCCCCCACACGGGCCTCCGTGGCCTAGTGGATAAGAGCGCTGACTCTTAGTCATTAGGTCTCTCACCGCCGTAGGTTCGAGCCTCGCTCGGGCCACGTGTGAGACGCCAAGTTCTGCAACGGAAGGTCAGGTGGTTTTTCTCCGGGTACTCCGGTTTTCGCCCACCTCTGATTAACGATCGGCTCGATATGAGTGAAATAATCTTGAAAGGGCCGTAAAACCCAAACCAAACCCCCCCCCACACACACACACATCCGGATCCAACGAAGAGTGCACTTTGTAGACTCATCGCTGCAAATTATGTCATTATCTCCACTGTTGGAGATCGAACCCGGGACCTCTACACTCATTCTCAAATCAATTGGGATTTTAGCCGTTTAAAAAGTCAAATTATAAAGTTACTTAGATTCAGTCAGCGATATGTCCAAAATAAAGTATTAACATGTTCCTATACTCAGTTAAAATTCCTTGATCAAGAAATGAAAAGTTATTTCACCCCAACAGCTAGAAATATGTCGGTATTTTGATAAATTTTGATTGTGAGAAACATACGCTACAATCTACTTGTTCGTTACCCCCATCTATAACAATACAAAAATCAAGAGACCGCAGCTCGCAATGACAGAAACTTACGACCGGGTTATTAAGCGGGGACAAAATTGAACATATGGTCGTATATATGGTAAAGAAATGAATATACATTTTGAATAAAATTCAGGGTTGGTTAGAGAATACAGAAAAAGAAATAGTTTTTTGAAAACATACAACTTTCGGTTTGTTTTAAGAGAAGCACATAAGAGCTAGATCACTTACGACTATTGCATTTGAACAGGTATTGAGTGGTAAATAAGGAACACAAGTGATATTACTTTAGATAAACGATCAACATAAGCAATAAGTTTATTTGAATTATATGTAAAAAGTCGCGGACATTACAGTGATTTTGTTTCTATAAGTCAAGTAGTTTACTAACGTGAATAACTGACCATATAGCTGTTAGTGTCATTTTCATTCATATTTTGGATCTTACTAATGTAACAGTGCATGTTCAGTCATATGCTTTTAAAACATGGTGTCGCTATTACGCAGAAAAGCCTAGGTATATACTTTTATGCATAAAAATGCTCTCCTGACAGATAAACTGCTTTCTAGAGGCAGCCGAAACATTAAAAGTCATATCTATCACATATAAACACACAATAACTGCATGGCCTTATGTTCTCAACAATCAAGTATCTAAAATTAATGATGCAACCGCGAGAATACAGTATCGAACATTACAGTGCATTCCAGAGTAATGTTTTTCAATACAAAAGTCTTCAAAGCGTAACCAATTTTGTCTACCAGCTGGAAGAAAGCAACACGTTTTGTGAAGTTTGTAAATAAGTTCTTAGAAATGTAAACAGATGCATGTCTGTAAATGGCAGCTATGATAAGCTCGGATATTACCATACAAGGTAAAGGCCATGCTATGCCACTTTACCAGTTCTACCTGTAAAATTGAAATTGAATCTGATATTGTATTTGTTGTAACTAGTTAACATAATCAAGAGTAAACCAGCATACCTTAAAATATACATATTTATTGTAGGTGGAGATGTTCGATACAATTTGTAATGTTCGATACAATAATTTTAGTAACATAAACTGCAATTGCAATGTTTTTAACATTCAAAATATGCAATTGGAAATACAAATTGGAGAGTTGAAGTGCCTTCTTAACATTGCACATTTTATATTGAAAATATTCATTCTGGCAAATAAAATTTGGGTGAAGATTATAAGCTATGGGACTCAAATCCAAAATCGAAAATAAGTAATAAATTTGAAATCAACGTTGTTACCGTTTGCAGCTATTGGAAGAAATGAAGCAAACATGTATACCACTAAACGTGTTCATTTTACACAACTAAGGTTGCACAATTCAAAATAGTTCATTTATTTGCAGTTTTTATCCCTGGACGGTCAACATAGCAAACCTGTCATGTTCGATACCAAATGTAACGGACATTTCATCGCATACATCCACTGCTTATTGCAATAGAATAGTGATCTTGCAAGCGTGCAAATGTTGTTCATTAATAATGATTTTGGTGGCATATTCTTAATTGAACAATATTAATTGTGACAAATAATATTGGAAAAAAGATGAAAAGTTTCTATGCAGGTATTTAAAAACAAAATATGACTCCTGTTTTCCCTTATCTGTGGTATTGTCTGCCGACTCCCTCACCCATCAAACACCGGAAAAGGCAACCATGTCATCTGCAGATACTTTCCACTGCGTAATCTGGTAACGGAAAACTGTGCCACGTGAGAGCAGTGTGATCAAGCTGTTAGACTAACAATTTTCGGTATTGAACATTACCGGTCTCGAACATTACACACCACAGGAAATGAGGGAATTTCAACATCAAAATATTATTTTCGTTCCAGATGATGTATTTGTGTTAGTCATACATTGCGGGAGTTTAATTCAATCTAGCATTTTTTGTCGATCCATACGCAATTAGCCTGGTATAGTGATCGCGAACATTACATGCATTTTTGCAACAAATCCATGCACACTTTTGAATGGCATGTATTTTTCATTTCGTATTGTACAGAATACATCAAACGACCTTATATGCCTAATATAATATAGAATCTCCACTTGGTCACGTTTCCGTGTATAAAAACCTAAACGTGTTTTGAAATATCAAGAAGAAAAACGTCGTCTCGTACATTACAATGCTTAATTAAATTTCGGCGACAGCCATAATCGGGGACAAATACTTAGTAAGACTCCATGTGGTCCTGCTTTTGGTAGTTATTTACCTACCCAGAATATGTAGAATTTATGGAAACCACCTAACCCTTTCCTTTCTTGTGGAATTGCAAATTTATAAGTGCGCAAACAAAGAGAATTCGAAAAGCGACAGTCTCGAACATTACAAAACCGGGTTTTCCCGTGGCTCATTTTCCCTGAAAAGGTACTTTTCTATAGGAGGTTTATCATGATATCTTTGGGACCTGTAGTTCTGTCATATAAACGTATGCATTGGTTAAAAATGACTGCTTGATTTCAGAAAATATACGGCGACTGCAATATCCCAATTCATTTGAGAATAGGTGTCTAACATCAGACGCAAGTGCACTAACCACTGAGTTACCACGTTCCATCTTCGATGCACCTATTTTAATGGCATTCGAAGAAATCGGCTGCATGATGCTTCCACGCAGAGCTGAAGCCGACCCCCACACTAATACTGATAAACCGCTAAGAGGATCTAAGCATGCCCAGGTAAAGCGGTGCGAGATAAACTTAATAAACCCTATTGGTTTCATTGGGCGGCAGGGCTTGAGATGTCATTTCATCTCAATGTCGGGTTAAAGTCCCACAAAATTGGAAGTAGCGTCTCCAAAATGACCTTTACAGTGTTGACGGGGAAGTTAAACCTCAAATCAAACAAACAAAACTGTATAATACTGACAACTCCCAACTAGTGCCAGAGACCATGGTTGCGCCTTTGAAATTGTCAGCGCTCGTTATATACATGTTGTTCCACAACAGACGAGTTAAGAAAGTTTTTTTTTTTTTTTAAATATAGAATCCCACGGCTATCAATTTCAAAATGTGGACGGATCTAGTAGAGATGCAGGACTCTGCCTGGTTTTCATTTTTTCCCGCGCCTCTGCATTGAATCATGTTTCATTTTGCATATGAATCTAATCGGCTGCTATTTTCTCTTTATTACTATTCATACATGCGGTGCGAGTCTGAACGTCCGTGCTTGTAAACCCTATTGGTTTCATTGGGCGGCAGGGCTTGAGATGTCATTTCACCTCAATGTCTGGTAAAAGTCCCACAAAATTGGAAGCAACGTCTCCAACATGACCTTTATAGTGTTGACGGGGACGTTAAACAAACAAAAACTATTCCTGTGAAAGACAGTTTTAATTTCTACTTAGAAGGCTAAGACGATAAAAAGTTTAATGCACAATGCACTGAAATGATATCTGTCTCATACCGCACTGATGGTTAGGCCTACATCATTTTTCGCAATTTAATTTTTCTTTTCGCTTGTTGTCATTGGTTACTTCCCTTGTATTCCGGCTGATTTGAGAGTAAATAAGTAAATATATACCTCAAAATTATTCCGCCCCCGCCCATCGGGGCTTGAAGAAATATATGGGCAGCATGATGCTTCCACGCTGAGCTGAATCCGACTGCACACGAGTACATGTACTGGAAAATCGCTTAGAGGATCTAAGCCTGCCCAGGCAGAGTGGTGTGAGTCGGATCGTCCATGCTTATAAACCTTTTTGTTTCCATTGGGCGACAGAGCTTGAGATGTGAAACCTCAGATCAAACAATTATTATGATACGCCAAAGTCTTGTACCCAGGCTAATTAGGATATGGCCGGGATGTGGGTATGCTTTGGTTATGTATACCCGGGTCACTTTCTTTCTCTTGGATGGACAATTCTTATTGTTTTCAGCCTGTACTGTGACTGGGTCGATTGTTTGTCAGTCGACCTAAAGTTATTATACTCCTAGCCGAACGTTGTTGATCATGTCCACGTGACTGTCCCTGATTTGTAGGAAATTATAGTCACGCTTTTCTTTCCGTTGTGAGATTATAGTATTGTGTAAAGGGGCCATGCACTGGGTTTGGCAATCAGTGTAGGTTCATACTAGACGCAGCAGAACACGGCGTCTCTGATTGCCATAGCTTGTGTGTGTGTGTGTGTGTGTGTGTGTGTGTGTGTGTGTGTGTGTGTGTGTGTGTGTGTGTGTGTGTGTGTGTGTGTGTGTGTGTGTGTGTGTGTGTGTGTGTGAGAGAGAGAGAAAACAGCAACATTAACAGAAAAAATACATTTCAGAGAGAGATAGAGAGTGACTGAAAATAGAGATGCTGAAAACAGCAATATTAACAGGAAAAAAATACATTTTCATTACACAGGCCTTAGGGCTTTTCATGGCCTGTCAAGACGACGGTCAAATCAGAGATTATTTAAACAGAGGACTGCTTTCGGGCACCGTAGGGCACGTTCATTGTTACAGACCTCATTGGCTAATTGGGTAAGAGTGCTAGCTGTCTCTTAATTGATAAGGTCACTCTGTATTGTGGGTTCTAGTCCCACTCGGGTCATGTCAGACGCCAAGTTCTGCAAAGGAAGGTCAGGTTTTTTTTCCCCAAGATACTCCGGTTTTTATCGTCCTCTGGTTGACGATCGGCTCGAAAGCAGTAAAAGTATCTTGAAAGGACCGTACGGTCGTAAAAGGACACCCACGACCAATGCAAAAAGATGACCTTCAATGTTATTAACAGTTGCAAGATAGAGTTTTTCTTGAATACACCAGAGCCGGACAAAATTCCAAACAGACAGTTACGAACTGCACTGAGCTCGAAGCAGTAATTATTCAATTCAAACAGTCAATATTCTGATCATATGGTATGGTTGCACGTCTCCCACTCTCTCTCTCTCTCTCTCTCTCTCTCTCTCTCTCTCTCTCTCTCTCTCTCTCTCTCTCTCTCTCTCTGTCTCTCTCTGTCTCTCTCCCTCTCTCTCTCTCTCTCTCTCTCTCTCTCTCTCTCTCTCGTATCTGCATCGCCTCTAGTCGCACGTCTGATAATGACTATTTTTGGGTCGCTGTGACCTTAAAAAAGGTGTCAAGGTCACCAAAATCTAATCAAATCTGCGGTTTGTTGTAGTGATATTTTGTACCAATTTTAACGAAATCTGGTCAATTCGTTAATGAGATAGAGTGCAGACAAGCCGTTTTTGGCCCCAAAATGGCCGTTTTGGGGGTCGCTGTGACCTTGAAAATGAGGTCAAGGTCACCAATTTCTAACCAAATCTGCGGAATGTTGTAATTATATATTGTACCAAGTTTGACGAAAAATAATCAATTTGTTAATATGACAAAGTGCAGACAAGCCATTTTTTGGCCCAAAATGACAGTTTTTGGGTCGCTGTGACCTTGAAAATGAGGTCAAGGGCTGTGACCTTGAAAATGAGGTCAAGGTCATAATGACCTAAAGACTGTTTTCTCTAATGCTAGTAATATGTCTATGCAAGTTTGGTCAAAATCCATCCATAGGTTCAGGAGATATAATGCTTCAAATAGGCTACACCGACGCCGACGCAAACGGGATCCGCACCAAAAACAATATGTCCCCTCCCATCTGGTGGCGGGGGACATAATTCCAGCGGTTATTCTTATTGGATAATATGACTTTTCTTAACTAAAAGCCTCGTTTAGCATATACCGTTACATCTTTGAATATAAAACATTATGATATATGTCAGTTAAACAATCAAAAAGAAGGCAGCACCATCTTTTGCTAGGGAAAACGGTGTCTTTCTTTCAACGCGTGTTGCCATGGCAACAGACTTCAAATGTTACAACTATTTACATTTTTCAAATTCGCAACTAATATTTTGTCATTCGGCAAAATTTGAATGATTTTGAAGATGAGGCCAAAAATGGCCCTTATCGACCCTAGCCCTTTAAACAGCCCAGTCAACATTATCCAAGTCATAGTGAGCCAATAGGGGATGGTAGGGTCAGGCGAAGGTGTTGTGTATATTGCATCACTGGGGTGCCCAACTGATATTTACTTATAGTCGGGCAAGGCCTGCTGTCCTGGTAGAGTGGGAATGTAGTTGTTTCTTCAGTTTCTACATTTCCATTCATTTTCCTCTTTCTCTCCCTGTCCTTCACTTTTATCTTTCCTACTGTCTCTTTTATTTCTTTTCTCCCTTTCTCTGAACACAACACAACATGACCCACAAGGGTTGATGTGTCATTCTTGCACACCAGATAAGGAAATCCATAGTTTTAGCTTGGGATAGAAATTCTGTTCTAAGCCTGGTGTTCTTACCCAGGGACAGATTAAAAATTGAATATTCTTGTGTGTTTGATAAATGCCCTGGTTGAATACGACCTCATATGTGCCGTCATTAAGTTTGAAGTCACAGCAATTTACGTGATGTCTCTTTACATTACTGTAGTGTCATCACAATATGGCGAACATCTGCAACCTAAGTGACTGCAGTATTAAAAATTCATGCTCAGAAATGGTTGGTATGCAAGAAAAAAAATCCTACATGGGTGTGAGGGTTGAATAGAAAAATTTGTCCCTCGGGATCTCACTGTCCAGCATCACTCGGCAAAGCTGGTGATGCCGGACATTGACCCTCTGAACGAATTTTTCCATCCACCCCTCACACCCATGTAAGATTCTTATATTATAGTCAAAGTTTCTAAGAGATATATCTTCTGAACCCTTTGATAGATTTATTTGATACTTACACTAAAGTTACATACTCGTCTAAGATTTCATTGATGCATGTCCCGCCCCCTCACAGTAACCTTGAGGTCAAGGTCACAGATTTAGAAATTTTACATTTGGTTAAAGTTTTATGACAAAGTGTATATATGCCTGTATGTTCCAAACTCTAAGACAAATTCATACTTGCACCGATGTTGCATACGAGGACTGTTCAAGTATGAATGAAAGTAGAACGTTTTCTCATGCACTAATGCGAAAATCACCTGGAAGTAAATATCACAGGTAGAAAAACATTTTACCTATACATTGATACCAAACCTGTTAAAATCTGTTGACTTTAGCCATGTATATCGTTCGATAAACACTGTCTACTCTTGTATACTAATACAAAACATGGTTGGAAGAAGGTCAGAGTACGCCGTTGAAATACGGTCCTATATTAAGCATCGTTGTATTCTTGGTATACGGCGCTAAGACATTTTTGATGAAATATGTTCGGTTTATGGGCATAATGAAATGTCTTTTCCGACAGTTTTTTGTTGGTGTAAGAAATTCAGCTGTGGGCTAGGCTCAACAGAAGATGCACCACATGATCGTCGGCCGAAAAGAGCAACATCTGCCAAGATGGTTGCTAGAGTGAAAGAAATAGTTGCTAGCGATGCACGATACACCACTAGGCAAATAGCTAGTATGGTTGGCATCTCATTAGGAGCAGCTCATACAATTCTGAAACGGGATTTGAAAATGAGAAAGATCTGTGCTAGATGGATTCCCCATCTGTTGATAGATGAGCAGAAAAAGACACTCGTTCAGTGCGCCAAGAAGTTGCTTAAGAAGTTTCCAAGTTACAATGCACGGTCTTTCGCTAATGTCGTCACAGGTGACGAGACATGGGTTCACTTTTTTGAGCCAAAGTGAAAGATTCAGAACAAAATATGGGCAACAAAGTATTGCAAAAGACCATGCATTGCAAAGAGGACCATGAGCCTCAAGAAGGAAGTGTATGCCATATTCTTTTCAAATCAGGGCTCTGCTATTCAGGTTGCTGTGCCTAAAGGCAAATCTGTAAATGCGAAGTTTTACAAGAATAAAGTTCTTCGAAACTTGAAGAAATATTTCAAAGAACGAAGACCCTCAACTGGTTTGGCCAATGTCAGATTGCTACATGACAATGCGTCATTGCACAAGGCGTTCATTGTGCAAGACTATCTGAAGCAGGAAAAGGTTGTTGAACTCCCTCACCCCCCGTATTCCCCTGACCTTGCCCTGTGTGACTTTTTTTTGTTCCCGCGGCTGAAAAAATACCTTTCTGGTTGAAATTTGTACAGCGCAAACACCTCGGTTCTGCAATATTCCAGTGCCTTCATAGTATACCTCGAAAAGACTACCAAAATGCATTCAATGATTGGATCAGAAGACTGAAAGTTTGTATATCTGTTAAAGGAGAAAACTTTGAGGGGACAAAATAAATTTTTCATCGAAATCTATTACGGAATCATTTTTTTGTGCTTAGTTGCATTCATATTTGAACAGTCCTTATACCAGTCCAAAGATTTCATTAATGCATACCCCACCCTGATGCTTCAGTAACATTGATGCCCCAGGCCCACACCTTCAGTAACTTTGATGCCCTCACTCCCATGGTCCATTTAGAAATTTTATGTTTGGTTTAGCTTTTACAAGCACATTGATAGATCTTAATAGCTGCTTGACTTCTTCATTGATATTACATACAAGCTCGAAAGATATATCAGAGGCTGGCGCTGGCGGGGGGTATACCTGACCCACTGGTCACTTGCTCTAGTAGTATAGGCAGTCGTCCGTCGTCGTCTGCGTCTGCGTCAACATTTTCAAACATCTCCTCTGAAACTACTTGGCCAATTGAAACCAAATTACATGTGGAGCCTCTAGTAAGAGGGAACGAAAGTTTGTTTATAAGGACTGGGTCACATGACCAGTATGGCCGCCATCTGCAAAATGACGTAGTATTGATGCACAATATCTCTATAGCTATTTAAGCTATTGTCTTGAAACTTGACAGGTTGATAGGGGATGATGAGTTGAAGACTGATCAACTTTTTTATCATCAACATCATCAACAGATTTATGATTAACATGCAGGTACAGGGGCAACATCCACATAAGTGGGCCCCCTTCCAGGTAGCTGGCTTGCTGCATGCATAGCAGATCTTACACCAGATCTCCAGGCTTGTCTATCATGCGGATTGATAGCAGAGAGCTTCTCTTTCTGTTAGCTGGTTCCAGGTCATCTTGGGCCTTCCTGGCCCCCGCTTTCCACCTACCTGTATGTCACAGGCAGTCTTGACTGCACCGTTGGAGTGTTCCACTTGTCCATACCAGCGAAGCTTTCTCTCTTTCAGGATGAGGTCCAGGTCCTCAATGCCAAGATGCTCAAGTAATTCACTGGACCTGATGGTGACAGTGTCCTGTGGCTTGACATCGCAGATCTGTCTGATCATTGCCCTGTCATTTCGCTGTAGACGTTGGAGGTTTGGCTTTGTCAATGGCCATGTCTCACTGGCATGGAGCATTGCCTTCCGCACACAAGAGCTATACACACGGCCATGTGGCTTGAAAGAGAGGTGGCGGGAAGAGAGAACTGGTAGCAACTCCTTGAATTTCTTCCAGGCTGTTTTCACACGTGATGTAGTTGAAAGGTCGCAACCACCCGCTGCAGAGAGCATATCACCTAGGTAGCAAAAGGAAGCTACAACCTCCAGCTTGTCGGATCCGACTTGGACTTCCCTCTGTGGTCTGCCATCTAAGGGGCGTGCAGTTCCTTGGCACCATGTACACCTGTAATCAGGGTCCTCTATCAAGCGTTTGAGCCCACTGCATTTCTTGTGCACCCAGAACTCGCAGCCATTACAAAAGATACTGTTGCTGCCCACTCCAGTGCGACATACAGCGCATTGGAACTGGCCTGTACTCTGCTAGAGGTCCAGACCTGTACCACAGATCATGATCTTTGTCTTTCCTGCATTCACTCGCAGCCCTTTTGCCTCCATTGCATCTTTCCAAGTTAAGAGCCTCCTGGCACATTCCTCAAGGGATTCAGCTATGATGACAAGATTCTTTTTGAAAAGAAAAATCCAAAATTTCCCTTTTTGAGTTATGGCCGTTTGAACAATTCGTCACTTGAACCTTGTAAGCTAAATATCTAAGATTTTGACTTGAAACTTGACAGGCTGATAGAGAATGATGAGTAAATGACCTGATTTACTTCTGAAAAAATTCTGATTTTTTTTTTTTTTTTTTCATTTATGGCCCTTTGTAATATTAATACTGTATAATGTAATAATGTAAATTTGGCATTAAGGGACAAGCATATCATTGGGGGCATAGTGTTTTACAAGCACAATTTCTAGTTTCCCTTCACATTTCAAAACCTTTTAAAGGTGAATGGTTACACCTGACATGTATTACACAATTTTCACAAGGGAGGTAACTCGCAGATATTCCTGTTGCCTTTCCATTAAACTGAAACTGTCTTTTAATCCTTGTCCTGTTGAATAAATTAATTTTGCAATTGCAATTTCTCACTTTCAGCCAATCAAATACTTGATATATTGTTGTATTCAAGTTTGCAAACTTATTGATAAAACAGTAGAGATCCTGATCAGATGGCTTCTTCAGAAACCATCTGATCAGGATCTACACTGTTTGCAAAGGTAAGGGTTGTCGTGTTCAGCAGAATAAGTGTTGAGAAAAGGTAGACTCTTAAATGAAAGAATTTGCTTCCCACTGAGGAGCCAATTTTTTCCTTTAACCCTTTTTGTACGAAATGGAATCTTCCACTTTAAATATAGCAGGAGTCCATTTCCAAATTTAGGGGTGTCAGGTTGTGTTTTCTTCAAAAACTGTTTGGAAATTGGCTGAAAATTTTGTAAACAGTGTAGATCCTGATCAGACGCTGCATTCTGCGGAGTCTGATCTGGGCCTGCACTGTTTGCCAACTACCCGTTTTGGGGTTTCTGGTACAAAATGGGTTAAGAGAAACCTATATGTATAAGAGAGAGATTTTATCAAGTAACTGTGGGTCATCTTTTGATATCTTAGATTTTAGGAGATCAACAGGCAGCTTTGGTTGGACAGTTGTGTTTTAAACCAGGACAGGCTAAAAACACGTAAGAGGGATTTTCATAGATACATTGAAATGACAATGGCTGATACACCAATTGCTCATTTACTATGCTATTTGGAACTGATTCTAGAGTCTCTAGGAAAATGTTTCCATAACTCCAGCTGTCAATATAGTAAGGATAGTTTAGGGATTTTTTTCTTATTTTATCTTGAAAATGAATGTTGTGTGTACTCATAAGAATTGCCTCATTTAGGCAGTTCTAATAATTACACATAGCATCAGATTAACAAATACATGAAATGAACACCTCTCTAAACCCCACCTTATATAGAGAAAATTAAGGTTTACGGTGCTGTTCATTATTTTCCTTATTTTTGCTCAAAGCCATAGATTGTAGGTACTCTTTAGAACCACCTCATTGAGGCAGTTCTAACCAGCACCAACAACCTATATTTGGCTTATAAATAAGAAAATGCTACAAATTTTCATAAAAAAAAAAAATGAAAGTTTTGGAGGTGTAAAAGAACGGACAATGTCAAAGGATTTGTTATCGTAATGGCACACCTTTGTTTTCTACAATAGTGAAGAAAAGATATTTATCAGTTACTCCCTATATTCATTGCATTGAAACTCATTCACCTGATAAAGATATGCTATCTCAGGACAAGTGAGCTTTATCACATAAACGTGAATTTGCACTTTTATGAACAAACTGGACTACTGGAAAAATGTTACAATAACAGGAATAATTGGCAAAACTACATGAAAAAAAAATATCATAGGGAAAATTACTTAAGATTTTACTAAATTTATGGGCCAATTATTGCTCTCCGGAATGTTGAGAAGCACTGAGGATATTCGATAATTGTTAGTAAATTGCATATTTAAAGAGTGATAAATGGGATGAGCTGATCAATACAATACCAAATTCATGTCATTTGATATCAAGTTTATCAGGCAAGGCTTCGAGATCGCATGTAGAATCGCTAGGCAAGCCTTGCGATTCTACAAGCGTTCTCAAAGCCTTACCTGATATTACTAGTCTAAAGACAGGAACCTAGTATTCTCTGTCACTGAACTACCTGCTGACCTAATTGTATAATTGACTCTGCCTCAAAAAATTTCCATGGCCACAAAAGTATTCACGCCATTTTTGTTTCACAACACATACAGTCAATACATTCATACTTCAATGGCTCCAACACCTTTTGGAGCACACAAATCTGTTCCAGACAGGGGTTATTCGAGTTACTGAGGGTTACTGCCAGGAGGCATAACGGAGTTAATTGTTGGGGATTTATTTGATGTTCTATAATAAAAATGTATGCTGTGTATGCGTTGAGGCGATTCTAATGAGTACCCACAGCATACATTGGCAAGAATAAAGTTGAAAATCACCTTAATTATCCTGCACTATTTCTTATGAAGAGGAATTCCCTTGGGACTCGAGAACGGATTCTACTCAGGCATGGTTTACAAGCCATCGAAGTTCTACTGTAGTTAACCTTTGATTGGTTTTAGTATGTAAAGAGAATATAAGTATTTTAACTAGAATCCCGCAGTCGATGGCACACCATAGCATATCCCCACGCTTTTTTAAAGATACGCCACTATAAGTTCTCAATTGCAACTCCCACCCAATCTTAAGATCAAAATTCCGAAAGTGTCATGCCCTCCTCAGTCCAAAGACCTATCAGTTCCCAAAGTTTCATGTTTCTATCGGAAATGGCTACGAGGAGTTATCCGGTAATCGTTAAACAGGGGGTTATTGGGGTGAAAATCCAAGTTTTTGACCTCTGGTGACCTCAAACCTGACCCTAGGGGTCAAATTTTGATTGTTATGTATTCTACTCATTATGCCGTTCGATTTGATATGTTACACGACCAGGTTCTGAAACTTTGTTTTTTTACCCCCGGGGCACCCCACCCTGGCCTGGCCCCTTGGGGTAGGATCAAAATTCCGAAAGTGTCATGCACTCCTCAGACCAAAGACCTATCAGTTCCTAAAGTTTCATGTTTCTATCTGAAACGGCGTAGGAGGAGTTATCCGGTAATCGTTAAAAAGGGGGTTATGGGGTTGAAAATCCAAGTTTTTGACCTCTGGTGACCTCAAACCCGACCCTAGGGGTCAAATTTTGATTGTTATGTATTCTACTCATTATCCCGTTAGATTTGATATGTCACACGACCAGGTTCTGAAAACTTTGATTTTTTACCCGGGGCACCCCACCCTCTGGCCTGGCCCCTAGGGGTAGGATCAGAATTCCGAAAGTGTCATGGACTCCTCAGACCAAAGACCTATCAGTTCCCAAAGTTTTAAGTTTCTAGCTGTAAAAGTGTGGGAGGAGTTTTCCGGTAGGACGGACGGACGTACGTACGGTCGACGGAGACTCTTACAATATCCCCACTTTTTCTTCGAAAAGCGTAGAAGCCTCCGTGGTGCAGTGGTTACGCTACTCGCCTTGTAAACCAGGGGTCGCAGGATCGATCCCGGGCTTCTCCAGACTTTCGGATGAGTCTTTAAACCGAGGTCCCGTCTCAGTATGACCTTAGTTGTTGGTGGGACGTAAAACTTGGGGTAGGATCAAAATTCCGAAAGTGTCATGCACTCCTCAGACCAAAGACCTATCAGTTCCCAAAGTTTCATGTTTCTATCTGAAACAGCGTAGGAGGAGTTATCCGGTAATCATTAAAAAGGGGGTTATGGGGGTGAAAATCCAAGTTTTTGACCTCTGGTGACCTCAAACCCGACCCTAGAGGTCAAATTTTGATTGTTATGTATTCTACTCATTATCCCGTTAGATTTGATATGTCACACGACCAGGTTCTGAAAACTTTGATTTTTTACCCGGGGCACCCCACCCTCTGGCCTGGCCCCTAGGGGTAGGATCAAAATTCCGAAAGTGTCATGGACTCCTCAGACCAAAGACCTATCAGTTCCCAAAGTTTTAAGTTTCTAGCTGTAAAAGTGTGGGAGGAGTTTTCCGGTAGGACGGACGTACTTACGGTCGACGGAGACTCTTACAATATCCTCACTTTTTCTTCGAAAAGTGTAGAAGCCTCCGTGGTACAGTGGTTACTCTACTCGCCTTGTAAACCAGGGGTCGCAGGATCGATCCCGGGCTTCTCCAGACTTTCGGATGAGTCTTTAAACCGAGGTCCCGTCTCAGTATGACCTTAGTTGTTGGTGGGACGTAAAACTCAAACACTCACTCACTCACTCTTCGAAAAGCGTGGCGATATTTAACAAAATTAGTTGAAACTTGTTCAATCTAATTAATTCTGCATGTTTAAGGGGAATGGGAACACCTGGCAGAATTTTTCGCCACTTTTCAAAAGGAGACAACTTTTGGGACTTCCTGTTCGCCTGTTGTGTAAGCCCTGTTTCACTGAAAAAGTGGTATACTTTAAAAGGAAAGAATTTGCTCCTCAGAAGCAAATTCTTTTCTTTAAGAGTTGACCCCTTTTGAGACAAAAATACTTTTGCAGGAGTTGCCTCACCTGAAGGTGTTCCCATTCCCCTTAATTAGAGCATGGCATGCAAAGGCTCAGTTGGATATGCATCTGACTAGCAATCACTCAGGTGTGCACTAAATCCCTGCTTTCTCAGGCATCATTCTTTTATGGAGATTGATCATTCTTGCATAAAATCCTATGAACATAGTTGTTTGAATCCTTTCTTGAATGGACCAGAAGCTGTGTTCAAACAACAAAACCCATGTTCAAATCATGAAAGTCACATGCTGTTTGAACATGGATTTTGAGCTTTTGATATCACAAGTTGGCTCTTGTTTTGTTTATGTTACATTAAGCGTCGTAACATAATCGCCCAAACATAGCTTTTTAGAATTTTATGATGACATCAGAGGGTCATTGCGTAACAGGCTGCATTATAAACAACATTCATGATGACTTTTTCAATGCTGTAACATTTGCTGGGTCCCTGGGAAGATATTTGAACACTTTGTCTGGCAGCCTCATGTTCAAACAGCTTCCTCGGGACCCGGCAAATGTTGATGTAAGAAAAACCATGGATGATCCCTCTATTGAATATTTTCTAATGTCATTTTCTGTTTTCCACTGTCAGATTCAAAAACAAAAGTACACTGTACTGGTAAGACTAAGAAGGACTAGACCTGCCCTAGAAAGTTAGGTAAACTGACTGTCTCAAAATGACCCTAATGGTTTTGACAAGGCTGTTTAACTCCAGAATAAAAAAGTAACGACTGCTTTTAAGATCCTACAGTGCAGTCTTTTTACATCTTTTTGTTTGGTCCCTGTAAGTAGCCATTGATTTATAAATTATGTTAAAATACATTTTATCAGGCAAATATACGAAGGTACCATTAAAGTACAAGATAAGCATATGAGAAGACCTGATTGAAATTATCACTAGATAGTTAAACCAATTGTATAGCAATTTAAAAATCCAAATACAGTAGCTTAAAAATAGCAGCTTTGGATACCATCCCGGCCCATCCGGGCTTGAAGAAATAGATGGGCTGCATGATGCTTCCATGCAGCGCTGAAACTGACCGCACATGAGTACTGGTAAACCGCTTAAAGGATCTAAGCCTGCCCAGGCAAAGCGGTGCGAGTCGGTCCGTCCTTGCTTATAAACCCTATTGGTTTCATTGTGCGACAGGACTTGAGATATCATTTCACCTCAATGTCCGGTAAAAGTCCCACAAAATTGGAAGCGACGTCTCCAAAATGACCTATACAGTGTTGACAGGGACGTTAAACCTCAAATCAAACAAAATAAAGCAGCTTTGGATATGAGCCAGCATGCAACATAACCTAACTTAAGATGTGTGACCAGCAAAGACCGATCAGCCCATGCATATGCACAGTCAGATCAGCGTCTTTGCTGATCTGGGCAGTCTGATCAGAGTCTTTGCTGATTTGGGCAGTCTGATGAGTCTTTGCTGATTTGCGCTGTCTGATCAGAGTCTTTGCTGATCACATGACCCTTCGGTGGCCACCTGGCAACCCAAAGAGAGATATACAACATATCTTGCCATGGTTGGTAGATCTGCAGGCTGATCCGTGTCTTTGCTGGTTGCAAATTCTTTTTTAGCTCTTCTGTCACGTAGTGACGAGGTGAGCTTTGGGATCACTTTTTGTCCGTCGTGCATTCGTGTGTGCATCCGTACGTCTGTGCATGCGTAAACAGTTTCTTCAAACAACATGTCCTCCTAAACCACTGATCTGATTTTTACCAGACTTCACAGGAATGATCCTAAGGTGGTCCCCTTTCAAAGTTGTTCAAATGGTTCCGGTCCGTTGCACATATAGGTCACAGGAGCCAAAAATAGATTTTTTTCACCGAAAACTTAAAAAATCTTCTTCTCTAAAACCGCAATGCCCAGGACTTTGATTTTTGGTATGAAGCTTCATCTAGTGGATCCATACCAAGATTGTTCATATTAAAGTGCTGGGGCCAAAAATGCAACCGCACCGGGGCCCTTTGGTTTTACATGGGCTTATATAGGGAAAATCTTTAAAAATCTTCTTCTCTGAAACCGCAAGGCCAAGGTCTTTGATATTTGGTATGAAGCTTCATCTAGTGGACCCCTACCAAGATTGTTCAAATTATAGTGCTGGGGCCAAAAATGCACCCGCTTCTGGACCCTTTGGTTTTACATAGACTTCTATAGGGAAAACTTGAAACATCTTCTCTGAAACAGCAGGGCCAAGGTCTTTGATATTTGGTATGAAGTTTCATCTAGTGGACCCCTACCAAGATTGTTCAAATTATCATCATGGCCCTCTTGTTGTAGGGTTTATCATGTGTTGGCTCATAAAAATATGATACTAGCATTACGTTATATTTTCAGATATGGCACAGGTTGTTTTTTATTGATGAATACAGGATTAAAGGTGAGATAGTAAATTTAAAGTTAAACTTAAGGGGAAAAGGGAACACCTAGCATATTTTTCCGCCATTTTTCTAAGGGACACAACTTTCGTGACTTTTGTTTGCTTTTCTATATGCTTAGTCTCACTGAAACAGGGGTCTACTCTTAAAAGAAAGAATTTGCTCCTGAGGAGCAAATTCTTTCCTTTAAGAGTTGACCCCTATTGCCATGGAAGACAAAAATACTTTTGCAGGAGTTGCCTCCCCTGGGGGTGTATCCATTCCCCTTAAGACTCTTAGGCCCAGTAGTTTCATTAAGATAACACTAACATGCAACATAGTGCATTATTATATACCCAGAAAATGCCCATTTACTTTGCATCACGTGAACAAGTCTGTGAATTGAACACCCCTTAAACCCCACTTTATACACTGTAGCGTCGTTATAACGCTGTCATCGGGATCCATAGACGTCAGCAGCGTTATAAGTGGGCCAGCGCTATATTGATCCCGAAAATATAGCGTTAGATTGTTACCCCACCCACTTTTTCTGCATGCATGGCTACTGTTTCTGCCAGTTTATTATGAATATTACATACTGCATGTATTTTATAAATTATATAGTTACTAGATTAAATGTTAATCTGATTCTATACTTCTAGTGGTCATTTAGCTTTTCATTCAAACCATTGCTGAATTTATTTAATTTTGTACTTTCGTTTCTGTATCTGGCCGCCATATTTATTTACCTCTTCCGGTCTCAAGAAGGTATCACTAAATAGTGAAGTAAAATGCAACTTGACAATTCCGAAAGGTTAGCTTGAAAGAGGGGCTATTAATGTAAGGGAACCAAGTTTAACATGGTGATTATGAATGTTTATTGTTGTACCTTGCTTAATTTCCATTTCTTTGTTTTTTATCTAGTGAATAATAAATAAATATAAAAAAAACCCGTCTGCTATGCTCTGTTTTGGCGGGAAAAATATTTAGCGTCTGCAAGTGACAATTACAAAGGGATTAATTGAGACAAACTGGTACATATACCTTGATTACCTGGTTTTCACACCTTACCACACTGTTAATTGCCGTCTTATCAATAAGCCATAGGCGAGTATTCACAGTTTAATAGTGTTGACAACTTGAGTAAATAAGCGAGAATACAGGTATTGTCTTGGCTGATGGTATTCTGACTGCTGAGTTCGGCAGAAAAATGGGAAAAAAAATTACCATTTTCAAAACTGGTGGACCAAATTACCATTTTCAAAACTGGTGGACAAAAGCAAAAAAATGGAGTGACAGACCAACAAGTTATACCGATTCCCCCCCCCCCCCCCCCCAACAAACGGCCCCACTGATTTACTGCATGCAGATGCACAGATGAAAACACCTTCTGCATTGCTTTGTTTTGGCGCGAAAACTGTTTAGCATATACAGGTGTCAATTTAATTTCCCACCTTGTCCAGCTTATTATCCCCCCGCAACAACGTTGCAAATGGGGATATAGCATTGGTGCCGTGCGTCCGTGTGTTAGTGTGTGTGTCTGTGTTTCTGTGTGTGTGTGTGTCTGTCCGGAACCTTGTGAGCAGGAAAGAAGACACAGTATTCATCGTAGAAGCATCAAACCTTCCACAAATGTTCACCAAGTACAGAGGATGAACCCTATTGAATTTCAAAGTCAGGGGTCAAAGGTCAAGGTCACAATGGACTTGACCTTGAAAACCTTGTGAGCAGGATAGAAGACACAGTATTCATCGTAGAAGCATCAAACCTTCCACAAATGTTCACCATGTACAGAGGATGAACCCTATTGAATTTCAAGGTCAGGGGTCAAAGGTCAAGGTCACAATGGACTTGACCTTGAAAACCTTGTGAGCAGGATAGACGACACAGTATTCATCGTAGAAGCATCAAACCTTCCACAAATGTTCACCATGTACAGAGGATGAACTCTATTGAATTTCAAGGTCAGGGGTCAAAGGTCAAGGTCACAATGGACTTGACCTTGAAAACCTTGTGAGCAGGATAGAAGACACAGTATTCATCGTAGAAGCATCAAACCTTCCACAAATGTTCACCATGTACAGAGGATGAACCCTATTGAATTTCAAGGTCAGGGGTCAAAGGTCAAGGTCACAATGGACTTGACCTTGAAAACCTTGTGAGCAGGATAGAAGACACAGTATTCTTCGTAGAAGCATCAAACCTTCCACACCTCAGTTCCTTTGACCCAATAAAACCAATTGGGTTTATAATCATGGACGGTCCAACTCGTACCGCTTAACCTGGGCAGGATTAGATCCTATAAGGGGTTAACCAGTACTCATGTGCCGTCGGATTCAGTTCTGCATTGAAGCATCTTGCCCATACTTCTTCAAGCCCCGATTAGCAGGGGCGAAGTCAAAGGTAATCTATTATGTCTAATTTGTCTAACATATTCAGATTGGATTTTCATGTTAATGAATGGTATGCAGTTGCGAGGGGATGCTACGCTTGCGTTGCCTTGTTTTTAATGCCTTAGGCGAATATTCACAGTTTCATAGTGTTGACAGCTTGAGTAAATCGGCGAGTATACATGTCTTATCATGGCCGACGATGTTTTGACTGCCAAGTTCCACGAAAAAAGGGCAAAATTTTAAGCCAAACTTTCAAAACTGGGGAAAAAACATAAAAAAAAAAACGGGAGCCACAGACCAACAGCGTTATAACGATTTCCGCGTTTTAAGCATCAGCTTTTTAACGCCTCTACAGTGTATAGAGAAAACTTATTTCTGCTCTAAGACATAGGTTGTGGTACTCATTAGAACTGCCACCATGAGGCGGTTCTAATGAGCACCCATAACCTATGTTTGCAGCATAAATAGGAAAAATATCACAGATTTTCATCAGAAAAGTAGCCATTTTGGAGATGTGAAAAATGCACTATGGGGCACGGGTATGTTATCGTAATGGTATAGAAGAAAGTGGTCCATATTTTTCTACATTGCCATGAGTCAAGTACATTTTGCCTGTAGTTAACTGCCCATTCCCAGGTTGGTAACAATTCTCATTCACGATGGCACTACTTTGTCCATTTTGAGAAGAAAATTTGGCAGCCCTCTTGCCATGTCTATACACTGAAAGAATGTGAAAAATGAATGCAGACTGTGACGTTATGCGTAAAGTGCATTGTAGCACCACCAAGTATTGCCTACCTGAAATCTGTAAAGGTATTAAACAATTTCTATTAGCATAACAGGAGTATTTTGTCTCCCCACCGGGGGGAGGGGGACATCATGTTTTTGGTGCGGATCCGGTTTGCGGTGGCGGCAGCGGCATCGGCGTTGGCGTAGCCTGTTTGGAGCACTATATCTCCTGAACCTTATGGATGGTTTTTGACCAAACTTGCATAGACACATCACTAGGATGGGGAAAACTGTCATTTGGTCATGATGACCTTGACCTCATTTTCAAGGTCACAGCGACCCAAAAACAGTCATTTTTTGGACCAAAAATGGCTTGTCTGCACTCTATCTCATTAACAAATTGATAGACTTTAGTCAATCCTGGTACCATATATCTTTACAACATACCACAGATTTGATTAGATTTTGGTGACCTTGACCTTTTTTTCAAGGTCACAGGCTCCCAAAAACAGGCAATTTTGGGCCAAGGCCAAAAATGGCTTGATTGCAGCTTACATTTGGGGGACTTTAACCTAGTTAATAAAGTCAAATGGGTGTTTAAGATATTTTTATGGTGGGGGAACATTGTTTTCCTCTGAAAACATTTCTAGTTTTGAAAGAAATAAAAGGACAGACCAAAGAAATGGTGGCCTGTGCTGGAAAATGTCAACATAGTATACTGATGTCACATCCGCCAACATCAATGTTAGTTGCACTTTGGCGCCCTTGGGCATTTTTTTTAGCTCACCGTCACGTAGTGACGAGGTGAGCTTTTGGGATCACTTTTTGACCGTCGTCCGTCGTGCATCCGTGCGTGCGTAAACAATTTCTTCAAACGACATCTCCTCCTAAACCACTGATCGGATTTTTCAGGAATGATCCTTAGGTGGTCCCCTTTCAAAGTTGTTCAAATGGTTCCGGTCCGTTGCACATCTAGGTCACAGGACCCCAAAAAAGATTTTTTTCACCAAAAACTTAAAAAATCTTCTTCTCTGAAACCACAAAGCCCAGGTCTTTATATTTGGTATGAAGCTTCATCTAGTGGACCCCTACAAAGATTGTTCAAATTATAGTGCTGGGGCACAAAATGCCCCTGCCCCGGGGCCCTTTGGTTTTACATAGGCTTATATATGGAAAATCTTTAAAAATCTTCTTCTCTGAAACCACAAGACCCAGGACTTTGATATTTAGTATGAAGCTTCATCTAATGGACCCCTACCAAGATTGTTCAAATTATAGTGCTGGGGCCAAAAATACCCCCGCTCCATGGCCCTTTGGTTTTACATAGACTTATATAGGGAAAATCTTTAAAAATATTCTTCTCTGAAACCACAAGGCCCAGGTCTTTGATATTTGGTATGAAGCTTCATCTAGTGAACCCCTACCAAGATTGTTCAAATTATAGTGCTGGGGCACAAAATGCCCCCGCCCCGGGGCCCTTTGGTTTTACATAGGCTTATATAGGGAAAATCTTTAAAAATCTTCTTCTCTGAAACCACAAGGCCCAGGACTTTGATATTTAGTATGAAGCTTCATCTAATGGACCCCTACCAAGATTGTTCAAATTATAGTGCTGGGGCCAAAAATGCCCCCGCTCCGGGGCCCTTTGGTTTTACATAGACTTATATAGGGAAAATCTTTAAAAATCTTCTTGTCTGAAACCACATGGCCTAGGTCTTCGATATTTGGTATGAAGCTTCATCTAATGGACCTCTACCAAGATTGTTCAAATTATAGCCCTTGGGCCAAAAATGCCCCCTCATCGGGACCCTTTGGTTTTACAAAGACTTATATAGGGAAAATCTTTATAAATCTTTTTCTCTGAAACCACAAGACCTAGGTCTTTGATATTTGGTATGAAGCTTCATCTATAGGACCCCTACCAAGATTGTTCAAATTATAGTGCTGGGGCCAATAATGCCCCCCGCCCCGGGGCCCTTTGGTTTTACATAGGCTTATACAGGGATAATCTTTAAAAATCTTCTTCTCTGAAACTGCAAAGCCCAGGACTTTGATATTTGGTATGGAGCTTCATCTAATGGACCTCTACCAAGAATGTTCAAATTATAGCCCTGGGGCCAAAACTGCCCCGGCTCTGGGGCCCTTTGGTTTTACATAGACTTATATAGGGAAAATCTTTAAAAATCTTCTTCTCTGAAACCACATGGCCTAGTCCTTTGATATTTTGTGTGAAGCTTCATCTAGTGGACCTATATCAAGATTGTTCAAATTATAGCCCTGGGACCAAAAATGTCCCCGCTCTTGGGCCCTTTGGTTTTACATAGACTTATATAGGGAAAATCTTAAAAAATCTTCTTCTCTGAAACTGCATGGCCAAGGACTTTGAAATTTGGTATGAAGCTTCATCTAATGGACCCCTACTAAGATTGTTCAAATTATAGCCCTTTGGCAAAAAATGCCCCCACTGCGAGGCCCTTTGGTTTTACATGGACTTATATAGCGAAAATCTTTAAAAATCTTCTTCTCTGAAACCACAAGGCCTAGGTCTTTGATATTTGGTGTGAAATTTCATCTAGTGGACCTCTATCAAGATTGTACAAATTATAGCCCTGGGGCCAAAAATGTCACTGCCCTGAGACCCTTTGGTTTAACATAGTCTTATAAAGGGAAATATTTAAAAATCTTCTTCTCTGAAACTGCAAGGCCCATGTCTTTGATATTTGGTATGAAGCTTCATCTAGTGGACCTCTATCAAGATTGTTCCAAATTATAGCCCTGGGGCCACAAATGTCCCCAGCCTGGGACCCTTTGGTTTTACATAGACTTATATAGCCCAGATGCAAATTTGGTTTTACATAGGCTTATGTATTGAATATCTTTAAAAAGATCTTCTCTGAAACCGCAAGGCCCAGTTCCTTGATATTTGGTGTGTAGCATGGCATTCATGGCAAGTTAACTTAACTCTAGCTACAATACTCTCAGAGTTATTTCCCTTTGAAAAAATTAAAAATATCCACATTTTTCAAGTTTTTTCTTAATAACTAGCAAACCTTCAAACCTATCAACTTCAAACTTTAAATATAGGGTCTCATTATCATTACACAATTTTATGGCAAGTTACGTAACTGTACCTTCAATACTCTCAGAGTTTGAAAAACTTAAAAATTAAGCTTTTTTTGTCTTTTTTTTTTTCATCTTTATTTTAAAACCGCTATAGATATTCAAATGAAGCTTCCTATAGTTATTGACCCACCCCCGCCCAGAGGGGCTTAAAGAAATATATTGGCTGCACGATGTTTCCACGCAGAGCTGAATCCGACCTGCACACTAGTCCTGGTAAACCACTAAGAGGATCTAAGCCTGTCCAGGAAGCGCGGTGTAAGGCGGACCGTCCATGCTAATAAACCCTATATATCAGCAAAACTTCTTTATAATGGCATTTTGAATGGAATGACTACTTAGTTAAAGGCTTAGCCTGGGTTCCGAGCGGTATGTGTTTCCCTTGGGTTGGAAATGCACAAATCAAGTTCATAGCAGGAAAGGGTCTTGCAATCTAGTACTCCAAGAAACAAATGTTGGTGAGGCGATTCTAACAAATGTCTATAACAATTGTTTCTTGGAGTAATAATGGGGTACAGGCCTTTTATTACCTATTATACTCCTTACTGGGAGTCTTTATAACGACAAATTCTTTATACCGGCACAATAATAGGGAACAAATACTGTCGTTATAACCCGGGTCCTCTGTAAATGTAAAAAGGGCAGTTTATTTTAGTGCCCAAACACAACTTTATTGCCAGAAGTTGCTGAATGTCCACCTTGTAAAGTCATTTTTGGGGTTCACACAAAGATGGTCAGACCTATTGTGTAAAAAAGTTCCCTAGATGATCAGCAGATGTGCTATATTCAAAGAAAAATATATAGATTTTATAGAAAAATGGTCTGTATATGAATTTGTGGGATCCATCTTTGTTTTAAAACTGTGTTACTTTTTCAAAAGTGTATTTTTATAAACCATGCATTAAGATAACTCACCTGTGCGACATAGTGCATTTTGCACAACTCCAGAATGGTTGCTAATCTGATGAAAATCTGTGATATTTTTCTTATAAATGCTCCAAACATAGGTTGTGGGTGCTCATTTGAACTGCCTCGGTGAGGTGGTTCTAACGAGTACCCACAACCTATGTCTGTGAACAGAAATAAGGAAAATAATATTTATCCCTGTAAACCCCAGTTTTCTCTATATAAAGTGCGGTTTAGGGGGGTCTTCATCTCACAGACTGTTCACGTGATGGTTATAATGAGGTTCTAGTGTATTACTTTTTTATCTACATGTAGCTTAACTATGAATACATGTTTTTATTTATACATATATATATATAAGTCAACTGGACAAAATCAAGAGAATTCCCATTCTTTATTTTTCTTTCCCTTTTCAGCCTGTTGAATCTAACAATGGTTTATTGACCACTGTCGGCTACCAGCTTGGTAAAGACCAGCCAGTTGTGTATGCACTTGAGGTAAGACTGAATTGCACTATGTGAGACATTACGATAACACACCCGTGCAACATAATGCATATTTCTCATCTCCAAAATGGCTACTTTTCTGATGAAAATCCCTGATAATTTTCTTATAAATACTGCAAACATAGGTTGTGAGTGCTCATTAGAACCGCCTCATTGAGGCGGTTCTAAAGAGTACCCACAACCTATGTCTTGGAGTAGAAATAAGAAAAATAATGTATACCCCCCTAAACCCCCGTTTTCTCTATATAAATTGGGCTACAGAGGGGTCTTCATTTCACGGACTAGTTCACGTGATGAACAAATGAAGTCGTTTTAACACTCATTGAAGTATGAACAACATCAAGATCTGGTGTTCATACTCCAATGAACATTAAATAAATTTCTATTATTCCTTGTATTTTCCATCTGTAATGTGAAGAAAAAATCTGGTACAAGGGCTAAAATTGAAGCAAGAAGGCAATTGCATGCAGTTTTCCTATTAACAGTGGAAGAGCTTCATTGAATGAACCATGGTTTACTTTGACATCACTGAGTAATCATGTGATGTCAGCTGAGTCAATCTATTTCATCACGAAAACTCGTCTTTATAATTTTGACCCCCTTGAAACCCATAGTAAAACTGGGGTTTACATGGGGTAAACATTATTTTTCTTATTTCTGGTCTATTTTAGAGCAGAAATAAGAAAAAATATCACAATTCTTCACCTTAAAATTTTTGTTTTTTAGGCGGTAAAGTTAACAATGTATTTGTATAGGCATGTTTTCGTAATGGAATGCGTCCCAATGGTTAATTAGTGTTTTACTGTAAATGCACTGAGATATATGACCTGTATTACAAGTAAACTTGTTTTATTACTTGGCCCACAAAGGTTCCAGGCCCAGTTGCTAAAAAAATGAGGTTGTTAGTGTTATAATCTCATCATTAGGGCCCCGCACTGAAAGTGTGGGTACCCTATAGTAATCACTCTGTCTGTCTGTCCGTCTGTCCGTCCACAAATTTTTTTATCCTCCATAACTTTCTTATTCCTGGATGGATTTAAATATCACTTGGCAGAAATGTTAACCATAATGTGATGGAGTGTTACACGCAAGACTCAGGTCCGTACCTCAAAGGTCAAGGTCATACTTAGAGGTTAAAGGTCAAAAAAGGGTCTTTCCTGTGTCCAATTAATAACTTTGTTATTATTATTCCTGGATGGCAGAAATGTTAACCATAATGTGATGGAGTGTTGCGCGCAAGACTCAGGTCCGTACCTCAAAGGTCAAGGTCATACTTAGAGGTTAAAGGTCAAAAAAGGGTCTTTCCTGTGTCTGTCCGTCCACAAATTCAAGGTCATACTTAGAGGTTAAAGGTCAAAAAAGGGTCTTTCCTGTGTCTGTCCGTCTGTCCGTCCACAAATTTTGTTATCCTCCATAACTTTCTTATTCCTGGATGGATTTAAATATTACTTGGCAGAAATGTTAACCATAATGTGATGGAGTGTTGCCCGCAAGACTCAGGTCCGTACCTCAAAGGTCAAGGTCATATTTAGAGGTTAAAGGTCAAAAAAGGGTCTTTCCTGTGTACAATTAATAACTTTGTTATTATTATTCCTGGATGGCAGAAATGTTAACCATAATGTGATGGAGTGTTGCGCGCAAGACTCAGGTCCGTACCTCAAAGGTCAAGGTCATACTTAGAGGTTAAAGGTCAAAAAAGGGTCTTTCCTGTGTCCAATTAATAACTTTGTTATTATTCCTGGATGGATTTAAATATTACTTGGCAGAAATGTTAACCATAATGTGGCCCGCACTGAAAGTGTGGGTGCCCTATAGTAATCACTCTGTCCGTCCGTCTGTCCATCTGCACCAACGAAACGACATTTAGGGGGCAAAAAATTTGGACATTTTGACACTTAAGTATATATTCGTAGGTCCAAATGGGGTTAATTCCGTTATTTGGGTACTTAAGTGGCAAAAATTCGCTCTTAGGTGGCTTGCCGCTTAAGAGAATTTGCCGCTTAAGTAGTCAATATGCCGACGCCTAGCCACTTAAGTATCCGTTTCGTGAGAATGTCTGTCCGTCTGTCCATCCACAAATTTTTTTATCCTCCATAACTTTCTTATTAGGGCCCCGCACTGAAAGTGTGGGTGCCCTATAGTAATCACTCTGTCCGTCCGTCTGTCTGTCCGTCTGTCCGTCCACAAATTTTTTCCTACTCCTCTGATAGCGCTGCCGGGGCCCTAGTCAGTTTCACTGACAGCTCTAGTTTATTAGCTGGCCTGTATGAAGTACATTGAGAGCTATTGTTGTCACCTCGGTTGGCGTGCGCGTGTGCTTGTGCGTTTGCGTTCCCCTCACACTACATTAAAGTTTTTCAAAAGCTTATATCTCAACAGTCACTCATCCCAGACCACTGATATTTGGAACTTAAGTACCTGGTAGGGTCCTCTGATGTTCAAAGAGAACAGACCCCTGGGTTCATGCCACGGGGTGGGGCTAGGGGTCAAAATCTAGAACTCGTTTGTAATTCTGTGTTAAAGTTTTTGAAATGCTTAAATCTCAACAGTCACTCATCACAAAGCATTCATATTTACAACTTGGATACCTGGGAGTGTCTTCTGAGATTCCAAGACAACACACCCCTGGGTTCATGCCTGGGAGTGGGGATGGGGTGGGGCTAGGGGTCCAAATCCCGGACACCTTTGTAATTTGTTGTATACCTTTCCATTATACTAACAAGTTATAGACACAATTGGTTGTACATAAGCCAATCAAGTGACATTGGGTCAAGTGTAAAAGGGTGAAGGTCTTGGTGACCTACATTTCACGGTCCAGTGAATTTGCCTTATATCTTGAAGTCTATTTGTTGGAGAAATGTCATACCTGGTATATTAGTTCCATGTGACTCCATGATTGACCACAAAATATATCTAGGTCACTGTGACCTATATTTCATGGTTCAGTGATTTTGCCTATTATCTCGAATACTATTTGATGGAGAAATGTCATACCTGGATTATTAGTTCCATGTGACCTGATAATTGACCGCAAAATATATCTAGGTCATGGTGACCTACATTTCATGGTCGAGTGATTTTGTCTATTATCTTGAATACTATTTGATGGAGAAATGTTATACCTGGGTTATTAGTTGCATGTGACCCGCTTATTGACCTAAAAATATATCAAGGTCAGTATGACCTATATTTCATGGTTCAGTGATTTTGCCTTTTATCTTGAATACTATTTGATAGAGAAATGTAATATCTGGATTATTAGTTCCATGTGACCCGATAATTGACCCCAAAATATATCCAGGTCAGTGTGACCTATATTTCATGGTTCAATGATTTTGTCTATTATCTTGAACACTATTTGATGGAGAAATGTCATACCTGGATTATTTATTTCATGTGACCCCATGATTGAGCTTGAATTATATCTAGGTCAGTGTGACCTATATTTCATGGTTCAGTGATTTTGCCTATTATCTTGAATACTATTTTTTGTTTGATTTTAGGTTTAATGTCCCCATCAACACTGTAAAGGTCATTTTGGAGACGTTGCTTCCAATTTTGCGGGACTTTTACCCGACATTGAGATGAAAAGACATCTCAAGCCCTGCCGCCCAATGAAACCAATAAGGTTTATAAGCATGGACGGTCCGACTCGCACCCCATTGCCTTGGGCAGGCTTAGATCCTCTAAGCGGTTTACCAGTACTCGTGTGCGGGTCGGTTTCAGCTCTGCGTATTTGATGTAGAAATGTCTCACCTGGATTATTAGTTCCATGTGACCCGATGATTGACATAGAAATATATCTAGGTCCTTGTGACCTATTTTCATGGTTCAATGATTTTGCCTTATGATTCAGACACAATTTGATTCTAAAATGTAATATCTGGAATATATGTCCCAGGAAAAGCAGTACGAGTCGGCCTGTCCTTGCTTATAAACCCTATTGGTTTCTTTGGGCAACAGGGCTTGAGATGTCATTTCATCTTAATGTCGGGTAAAAGTCCCACAAAATTGGAAGTAATGTCTCCAAAATTACCTTTACAGTGTTGATGGGGACGTTAAACCTCAAATCAAACAAAAACTGGAATATATGTGACCTGATTATTGATCTCAAATATATCTAGGTGAGTGTGACCTATATATTTCATGGTTCATAAATTTTACCTTATATCTTGAAGTCGCGAAACAGGCGAGCTATGCTGTCATGCGACAGCTCTTGTTATGGCAGATGCACTTATATTTTTGCTGAAAAAATGTGAGTAGCTTTTGCTAATGCAAAAGCTACTCACCTTTTGGCAGCAAAAAAAACACTGTATTAGATATTGAACTTCCTTGAAGGGTGCACATTTTGACTACTAACGCGTTCATTAAGCTGTCAAGGGTTTGAACTACTGTGCCCTTTTCTGCCTACATGGATGCTGGAGGCTTCTAAGGAACCCAAGTTTTTATCTTAAATGAACAGATACCAAAGCTTATCTAGACCTTAACCCTTGTCCTTTTGATCATGACAACCCCTACCTTTGCAAACACTGTAGATCCAGATCAGATGGCTTGAAGTCATCTGATCCAGATCTACACCGCTTGTCATTCAAGTTGTGAACTGAAGGAATACATTATATCAGGTTATTTGATTGGTTGGAAGTAAGAATCCAGTGTGGCAGAATTAATTTATTCAGCAGGTTAAGTTTTATCCAAAACTGTGTTGTTACAAACAGCAGTATAAAGAGGTATATTTGTAATATTTTTTCTATATTTTTCCAGGGAGCAATAGCTATAGCAGGTGCCTGTGTGAGATGGCTCAGAGATAATCTTGGTATAATCAAAACATCAGATGAAGTAGGTAAGGATTGTACTTAACCAGTGCTTCAGCTGAAGTGCACGACCTGCCGGATGCTTTCCGCTTTATGAGTGTTACCATATATGGGTATGGCGGCCATTTTGGTCATGTGACCTAAACCTTAAACGGTTCCCCCAATAAATGGGCCTTATCGTCAGGAGCAAAAATATATCTTAGACTTTAGTACTGTATTCTGAATTGGTTGCAGGATAAAATGCATTCTCACTTTTCCAATACAAAAGCATATGTGTCAAAGTTTGACCTAGGCACAAAGAAGGTCAAGGTCAACCCAGGGTCACCATTTTAGCAATTTATGATGGGCCTAAGTCCTAGATGCTATTTATCAAGTATCGTGGAAATCTGCCCATTGGTTCTGGAGAAGACTATTTTTGAAGGGTTTTTACCATAAATGGCTTGGCGGCCATTTTGGTCATGTGACCTGGACCCCATGAGCAAATTTTGGTTTCCCCCATCCCATAGAGGCTCCATACAAAATTTGACTTCAATCGGCCCAACGGTTTCCGAGGAAAAGCAGTTCGAAAATTTTCACATTTTTCGTCTCGGCCAGGCTATACTAAATGGAATGTAATATTTCGCAAGTTCATTGGTTAGATCTCATTGATATCTATCAGTATGCCAAAAATTGTTTAAATATTCCAAGCGGTTAAGTCACTATCACCAATTTTCACAAACGGGTTACGGACGGACAGACAGACTGACAGAATGACACGGTGATTTTAGGGCACTCTTAGAAAATCAACCGACTTCAGTCGGTCGCTTTTTCTGCGGGTCGTGCAATAAGGTAAAAAAAAAAATCAGGATCCTTCATATGGATACAATACATTCCACATTTTAAACAAATTTGTAACAGCATAGATAACACTATTTTGGTTATATCGAGCCAGTCAGTTACCTTACCACACTTTTCGTAGGTGAACTTATACATAAGGGGTTAGCTTGTACAGTGCACATTCTTTTGCCTGAAACTGACAGCTGCCCTTCTTAAATGCTGCATCTCATCAGGGTCTACACTGCTTGCAGACGTCTCTGACTGCTTGCCACAATAGGTTTTTTATGCATGGATGGTTGAACTAGTACCACTTTGCCTGAGCAGGCTTAGACCTTCTAAGCTGTTTTCCAGTACTCGTGTATGGTCGGTTTCAGCTCTGCCTTGAAGCACCATAAAATTAAGTTTGCAATAGTGTTAACCTTTTTAGTACCAGAAACCCCAAAAAGGGTACCCTGACAAACAGTGCAAGCCCTGATCAGACGCCACAGAATGCAGCATCTGATCATGGCCTCCACTGTTTGCTAAAAGTTCAGCCATTTTCCAAATAAATTTTGATGAAAACACAGCCTGACACCCTTAAATTTTTAAATGAACTCCTGCTATATATAGGGTGGAAGATTCCATTTGGTACAGAAAAGGTTAACTCTTGTCCTGCTGAGCCTGGATATTCCTTATCTGTCAAACAATGTAGATCCAGACCAGATGGTATCTGAAGAAGCCATCTGATCAGGATCTTCATTGTTTGCAAGCCATCTGATCAGGATCTACATTGTTTGCCATTCAGTTTATTAATTAGTTGCAATAATTTGCATCAAGTAATCTGATTGGTTGGTAATCAGTAGTGGGTGTGGCATATTTAAATATCCAGCAGGTCAAGGGTTAATAAACTAGCTGAGAGACAAGTATAACACACACACATGACATGGTGAAAGAATTCTTTCATCGCTCCATAAGAGACATTTTCTGTATGAAAATTTGCGTTAAGTTTTGTAATTTCAGCTGCAGATATACAGTAAAATTCCTATTGGGGCTGTTCAAAAGTTGTCTTTAAGACTACTTTTGAACAGTCCTAAAGGTGGTCCCTGACCAGAGGACACTATAGGCAGAAAGCACAAAGAAAAATTAAGTGCACCCTACTAAATAAGCTTTTCAAAGCAGAATTAGTCTTAATTTTAGGTAGTCTTAATAGCCGAATTTCACTGTAGATTGTGTGTTCTTATTAGGACCACCTCATTGTAGAAGTCTTTGTGGTGTTGTGGTTACGCTACTCCCCTTGTAAACCAGGGATCGCAGGATGGATCCCAGGCTTCTCCAGTCCTTAAACCGAGGTCCCATCTCCATATGACCTCAGCTGTTGGTGGGAAGTAAAACTCAAACACTCACCACCTCATTGCTTTTTGAGCAAAAGATAAAGAAAACATGTACCATGATTGTAAATACCACCTTTCTCTATATAATGTGGATCCTTGCATAAATACCTATGCGCATGGCTGTTTGAAGCCATTGTCAAATGGACCAAAAGCCGTGCTAAAACAGCAAAATTCATGTTCAAATCATGAAATTCGTGTGCTGTTTGAACATGGATTTTGAGCTTTTGATATGACAAGACTGGCCTTGCTTTGTTTGTGTACCTTGAGCGACGTAAAGTTATCGCCCTGAATGTAGCGTTTTAGGGTTCTATGATGACGTCACTGCATGACAATGTCATTGTAAACAACTTTCTGAACTGGCCGCCATTTTGGTTTGCCTGTCGCATTTGAAGAGTTTATATGGAATTTATATGGAGCTTTGGGGCATTTTCGTCAAAATTTGCTGTCGGATTCGTATAAGTTATGCAAGAACAACGATCATCCATGGTCATTTCATTGCATTAACATTTGCCGCATCCCTCGGAAGATATTTGAACATTCGGCCTAACGGCCTCATGTTCAAACAGCTTCCTCGGGATCCTGCAAATGTTAATGCATGAAAAACCAGGGTTGATCCCTATATTTTACAAGGGAGTTTATTGCACAGACTTGTTAATGTGATGGCACTGATTTATACACAGAACATTCTGAGGTCTGAAATTTTAACTTGGGTAGAGAGCTCTGAAATAGGCAAAACAGTTACAATAAAATGCCATGTTTTCTGTTGTAGAGGAGTTAGCAAAGAAGGTTGACAGTACCTATGGTTGTTACTTTGTCCCAGCTTTCTCAGGTCTATTCTGTCCTTACTGGCAGTCAGATGCTAGAGGGTAAGTACTGAGTCTATTAATGGGCATTGATAGTGGCCTCCATGGCCTAATGAATTAGGTCTCTGACTCTTACTCTTGCCATCCTGAGCCTGGATATGCCTTATTTTTGAAACATTGTAGATCCAGATCATATGGCTTCTGAAGAAGCCATCTGATCAGGATCTACATTGTTTGTGATTCGGTTTGTGAATTTGTTGCAATAATTTGAACCAAGTAATCTCATTGGTTGATAATCAGTAGTGGGTGTGACATTAAAGATATTCAGCAGGACAAGGGCTAAGCACATGTGGTCACATGGGATGCATGTTTATACCCCCGGCATACGAAGTATGCAGTATGCAATGGGGGTATATAGTTTTTGTCTTTTCCATCTGTCTGACTGTCCGTCCGTAAACAATTATTTTGTGTCAAAGATATCTCAGGAACTGCTTCACATAGAAACTTGAAATTTTGCACACATGATCAGTATGACTACTTGTATTGTGGGAAAGAAAATAAGGGCCAAGGGGTCAGGCCTTTTAGAGTTATTTCCCTTTGTAGTTCGGCACTGGCCGGGGGTATACATGCCCCACTGGGCACTTTTGTCTAGTCTGCAATGTAAGGTTAAGTGTTTTTGGCACTCAAGTCCTTGTCTGACTCTGATTAACAATCATCTTGATAAAAGTGAAATAATCTTGAAAGAGCAATAAAGCCATTAACAATAATTGTGGGCATCAATACGCTCAGGGGAGACAACTCTTCAGATTTACAAAACATTTAAAAAGTGTCCTTCTTTCTTACAGAGTAGACCCCTTTAATGTGTGACTTAATTAGAGAAAACAAATAAGAAGGTAAAAAAGTACCCTGCCCCCCCCCCCCCCCCCCCCCCCCCCACACACACACTCACACACCATTTGTTGGAAAATATGCCAGGTGAAATCAATCAGAGATTTTAACAAGCATCGAAATCCTATGTTTAGAGTATAAATATGAAATTTCCATCAGAAAAAAATAACCATTTGAAGATATGAAAGAATGCACTATGCCATACAGATATGTCACCTAATGTAAAATATAACACACAATATACCACCGGTATGTCATTTAACCCTTGTACTGCTGAGCCCGGATATGCCTTATCTTTGAAACAATGTAGATCCAGATCAGATGGCTTCTTCAGAAGCCATCTGATCAGGATCTTCATTGTTTGCCATCCAGTTTATGAATTTGTTGCAATAATATGCATCAAGTAATCTGATTGGCAGATAATCAGTAGCGGGTGTGACATATTTAAATATTCAGCAGGACAATGGTTAAGAAATGAAGGTAATTATCCCCTCGCACAACATAGTTGTGAGGGGGGATATAGCATTTGTCCCGTACGTACGTATGTACATACGTAAGTACGTACTTTGTCAGCGCTCTAGCGCCTACATTTCTTGACCAATTTTAATATAACATCACACAAATGTTCCTTATGACAATATCTCGAGCGAGTTCGACTTCCAAGGTCATGGCCTCAAGGTCAAGGTCACTGTGGCTATTTTTAGAAAAACTTTGTCATCGCTCTGGCACCTACATTTCTTCACCAATTTCAATATAACTTCACACAAATGTTCCTTATGACAATATCTCGAGCGAGTTCGACTTTCAAGGTCATGACCTCAAGGTCAAGGTCACTGTGGCTATTTTTATAAAAACTTTGTCATCACTCTAGCTCCTACATTTCTTCACCAATTTCAATATAACTTCACACAAATGTTCCTTATAAAAATATCTCGAGCGAGTTCGACTTTCAAGGTCATGACCTCAAGGTCAAGGTCACTGTGGCTATTTTTAGAAAAATTTTGTCATCACTCTAGCGCCTACATTTCTTCACCAATTTCAATATAACTTCACACAAATGTTCCTTATAAAAATATCTCGCGCGAGTTCAACTTTCAAGGTCATGGCCTCAAGGTCAAGGTCACCGTGGCTATTTTTAGAAAAACTTTGTCATCGCTCTAGCGCCTACATTTCTTCACCAATTTCAATATAACTTCACACAAATGTTCCTTATGACAATATCTGGAGCTATCTCGACTTTCAAGGTCAAGGTCACTGTGGCTTTTTTTAGAAAAACTTTGTCATTGCTCTAGCGCCTACATTTATTGATGGATTTTTATAGAACTTCACACAAATGTTTCTTATGATAATATCTCGAATTGCTTTGACTTTCAAGGTCATGACCTCAAGGTCAAGGTCACTGTGGCTATTTTTAGAAAAACTTTGTCGTCGCTCCACCGCCTACATTTATTAACAGATTTTATTATAACTTCACACAAAAGATGCTTATGATAATATCTTGAGCAAGATCTACTTTCGCAGTCATGTCCTCAAGTCAAGGTCACTATGGCTATTTTTAGAGAAACATTGTCATCACTCTAGAACCTACATTTTTTGATGGATTTTTAAACAAATTTTACACAAATGTTGCATATGATAATATCTCAAGCATGTTGGACTTTTGCCATTTCAATGTTTTCCACACACGAAGTTGTCTCGTGCGAGGGGATTTGTATCGCATGCGATGCCTTGTTTATTTAACATTCTTTGAGGTATGAACAACACCGGATTACAAGCAGAGTTCAAGTGAACTTCACTCATGACTGGATGTTCATACTTCACTGAATAAATTACTTATCTTACTTATGCCAGCCTCGGTAGCTCAGTCGGATTCGTGATTGACTGTTGATCAGGAGGAAGTGGGTATGATACCTGCCTGGGTTGGCAACATTCTTTTGTAGAGATTGATCATGAAATTTTTTCTACAGTCATTCTCTACCTTCCGCTGATTCTAAAAGGGCAGTTTTTAGTTTCTGACCAAGGAATGTGCACTGTCCTGGTAAACCGCTTACGTATAAGCCTGCCCAGGAAAAGAGTAGATAGGTAAACTGACCGGCTCAAAAATGACCTAAGTAGTGTTGACTGGGCCGTTAAACTCCAATACAAACAAACTTGTTTTACTTATAAAAACATTAAACCTTATTCGAGCTGAATCCGACCCGCACACGAGTACTGGTAAACCGCTTAGAGGATCTAAGCCTGCTCAGGCAAAGCGGTGCGCACGAGTTGGACCGTCCATGCTTATAAACCCTATTGGTTTCATTGGGCAACAGGGCTTCAGATGTCATTTCATCTCAATGTCGGGTAAAACTCCCACAAAATTGGAAGCACATCTTCAAAATAACCTTTCCAGTATTGATGGGGATGTTAAACCTCAAATCAAACAAACAAACAAAATTTTGAACCTTAGTGCTGAAGTTTTGCATTTTACAAGCCAAGACTTGCTAAGAAACAGAACTACCCAAATTATTTCATAAATCACAAATAAAACAACTTATTCTGACATATTACCTTTTCTTTATCCTTCATTTTTTGGCAAATTTGCTTCAACAATTTTCAGAATAATCTGCGGTCTTTCACAGTTTACCACGAAAGAACATATAGCCCGAGCGGCACTAGAAGCTGTCTGTTTCCAGACTAGAGAGGTGAGATATGATCTACATAGAGATATATAATGACTCCTGATAAAGAGGCATACTGAAGATAATTTCTTATTATTTGTTTTATTTAGCCATAAAAACATGGATATTTGGCTAAAATCGCCTCCAAGAGGAAATTCTATATGTTGTGGGTACTTGTTAGAAACACCTCTATGAGGCTATTCTATGTGGGTACTTGTTAGAATCGCCTCCATGAGACAATTCTAACAAATACCCACAACACAGGCAATTCTAACAAATACCAACAACATGGTTGGAAACAGAGGATTCTAGTAAATACCCACAGCATTCTTTTGTAACAAATTATTCCTGGATATCTGGACCTATGAAAATTATTTTAGCCATCATCAATTACTCGGGTATGCATTCCGGGCTGTTCCTAGGGGCCAGAGTCAAGTTGTTCAAAACTAACAGTGTTGTTAGTTTATGTGTTGCTATTTTTTTATCATTAGATATGGCATTTAGACTAATATAGAGTCTTAAGTAAGGATTAAGAGTAAGGTGGAAAAGTGTGTTTAATATTGTTATGTCTCCCCCGAAAAAAATTTTTTCTGAGAGACATATTGTTTTTCCCCCGGGTGTCTGTCTGTCCGTCTGTCAGTCTGTCACACATTCATGTCCGCTCTATAACTTGAAAACCGTTAAAGGTATCTTCACGAAACTTAGTATAAATATTAATCAACATTAGACGACGTGCAGTGCGCAAGGACTATAACTCTCGCATTTATACTTTTTGAGTTATCTCCCTTGGAAGTTTGTTGGTATGTATATATGTATGGAAAAATTGTGTCCGGTCAATAACTTTCTTATTTTCAGATGGATTTTAAAATTACTTGGCAGAAATATTAACAACCATAAGATGATGTGTGGTGCGCATGAGGCAGGTTGGTACCTCAAAGGTCAAGGTCATACTTAGAGGTCAAAGGTCAAAAAAGGGGCCTTTTTTGTATTTGGTCAATAACTTTCTTATTTTGAGATGGATTTTAAAATTACTTGGCATAATTATTAACAACCATGAGACGATGTGTGGTGCGCATGAGGCAGGTCGGTACCTCAAAGGTGAAGGTCATACTTAGAGGTCAAAGGTCAAAAAAGGGGCCTTTTTTTCGTATTTGATCAATAACTTTCTAATTTTGAGATGGATTTTGAAATCACTTGGCAGAAATGTTAATCAATATAAGACGATGTGTTGTGTGCATGACCCAGATCGTTACCTCAAAGGTCAAGGTCATACTTAGAGGTCAAAGGTAAAAAAAGGGGCCTTTTTGTTTAGGGTTTTGTCAATAACTTGCTTATTTTTAGATAGAATTTGAAGTTACTTGGCAAACATGTTAACTATCATGAGATGATGTGTTGCATGCATGATTCAGTTTGGTACCTCAGTGTGCAAGGACTATAACTCTCGCATTTATACTTTTTGAATTATCTCCCTTGGAAGTTTGTTGGTATGTATATATGTATGGAAAAATTGTGTCCGGTCAATAACTTTCTTATTTTCAGATGGATTTTAAAATTACTTGGCAGAAATATTAACAACCATAAGATGATGTGTGGTGCGCATGAGGCAGGTTGGTACCTCAAAGGTCAAGGTCATACTTAGAGGTCAAAGGTCAAAAAAGGGGCCTTTTTTTGTATTTGGTCAATAACTTTCTTATTTTGAGATGGATTTTAAAATTACTTGGCATAATTATTAACAACCATGAGACGATGTGTGGTGCGCATGAGGCAGGTCGGTACCTCAAAGGTCAAGGTCATACTTAGAGGTCAAAGGTCAAAAAAGGGGCCTTTTTTTCGTATTTGATCAATAACTTTCTAATTTTGAGATGGATTTTGAAATCACTTGGTAGAAATGTTAATCAATATAAGACGATGTGTTGTGTGCATGACCCAGATCGTTACCTCAAAGGTCAAGGTCATACTTAGAGGTCAAAGGTAAAAAAAGGGGCCTTTTTGTTTAGGGTTTTGTCAATAACTTGCTTATTTTTAGATAGAATTTGAAGTTACTTGGCAAACATGTTAACTATCATGATACAATGTGTTGCATGCATGATTCAGTTTGGTACCTAAAATGTCAAGGTCAAACATAGAGGTCAAAGGTAAAAAAAGGGCCTTTTTTCGTGTTTGGTCAATAACTTTCTCATTTTTAGATGGATTTTGAAATTGCTTGGCAGAAATGTTAACCACCATGAGATGATGTGTTGCACGCATGACCCAGTTTGGTACCTGAAAGGTCAAGGTCATACATAGAGGTTAATGGTAAAAAGGGGGCCTTTTTTGTGTTCTGTCAATAACTTTCTTATTTTTAGATGGATTTTCAAATTACTTGGCAGAAATGTTAACCACCATGAGACGATGTGTTGTGTGCATGACCCAAGTTGGTGCCTCAAATGTCAAGGTCATACTAAGAGGTCAAAGGACAAAAAGGGGCCTTTTTTAGTGTTCAGTCAATAACTTTCTTCTTCCTGGATAGATTGTGAAATTACTTGGCAGAAATGTTAACCATCATGAGATGACGAGGTGCACGCTAGACCCAGATCGGTACCTCCAAGATCAAGGTCATACTAAGAGGTCAGAGGTAAAAAAGTTTTTTTGTTTTTTTTTTGTGTCCAGTCATTAACTTTTTTATTTCTGAATGGTCTTTATAAAGTAACCATGCAGAAATGTTCACCGTCATTAGACCATGAGTCATGTGCAAGACCAAGGTCCATACCCCCAATGTCAAGGTCATACCTAGAGGTTAAAGGTAAAAAAAAGGGACAGTCAATAACTTCCTTATTCTTTGATGGATTATGAAATTACTTGGCAGAAATGTTAACCATCATGATGTGTTGTAACTCAAAGGTCAAGGCCATACTTAGAGGTCAAAGGTAAAAAAGTGTTTTTTTGTGTATGGCCAATAACTTTTTAATTTTTCTATGAACATTTTTAAAGTTACTATGCAGAAATGTTCATCTTCATTAGATGATGTATTGCACACAAGACCCAGCTCAATACCTCCAATGTCAAGGTTATACTTAGCAGTCAAAAACGGGGGAGACATCTGTGTTTTTGTTGAAAAACAAATTCTAGTTTTGTTTGATTTGAGGTTTATCATCCCCGTCAACACAGTGTAGGTCATTTTGGAGACATTGCTTCCAATTTTGTGAGACTTTTACCCGACATTGGGTTGAAATGACATCTCAAGCCCTGCTGTCCAATGAAACCAATAGAGTTATATGCATGAACTGTCCAACTCGCAACACTATTCCTGGGCAGGCTTATAACCTCTAAGCAGTTTACCAGTACCCATGTGCAGTCGGTTTCGGCTCTGCATGGAAGCATCATGCAGCCCAATCTATTTCTTCAAGCCCTGATGGGAGGGGGCCAGTGTGTTAACTTCTGTAGAGGGGAAAGCTACTCATATTTTTCTGCGAAAATATCAGAGTATTAGACATTGCTTGTTTGAATTGAGGTTTAATGTTCCAGTCAACACTATTTAGGTAATTTTGGAGAGGTTGCTTCCAATTGGACTTTTACCCGACATCCAGATGAAATGACATCTCAAGCCCTGCTGCCCAAGGAAAGCAATAGGGTTTATATGCATGGATAGTCCAACTAGCACCACATGACCTGGGCAGGCTTAGCCTTTTATAGAACATATTGGTCTGAGTAGTTTACCAGTATTCATGTACCATTGGTTTCATCTTTGAGTGGAATCACTGTGCAGTCCTAGCCATTTCTCCAAGCCCCTATGGGCGGGAGAGGGGTGGGGGTGGGGGTTGTACTTGCTAGAACAATTAACTTTTTGGCCACTAACTGATGGCAGATCTAGTCTTGTTTGAACATTTTCAGAAGAAAAGTTTTGACATTACATGTAAATCATAGGTGTAGATGATTCCCATGAATTGTCAAGCCTTATTTTCTCTGAAAAATAAGCAAAAACAACAACAACAAAAATGTCATCTACTTTAAAATTCTCCTTTGTGCTTTAAGGTGAAAGTTTTGATGAAATTTATACCATATTTACCCCACCTGGTGAGATGTCTAGAAATAGCTGCGAGCTGCAAACAGTTTAGACCCTGATGAGATGCCGCGTTCTGCGGCATCTCATCAGGGTCTGCACTGTTTGCCCCAGCCTATCTGTCCAAATACATAGGGTTAATACGATAGTACAATTTTTGTCATGCTTGCTATTAGCATGGTGCGGTATAGGAGTCCAATTTTCCATCCGTTCATCTATTTGTTCTGTGGTGTCTCATCTGGGTTTACAATGTTTGCCCAGACCTATCTGTCAGAATACATAAGGTAAATACAATAAACTCTTTGAAAGTACATGTCAATGCATTAGGGAAACACGCCTATACAAATACATTGACACATTTATGGCCGAAAAAAATAAAATTTTCAGATGAAAAATTGTGATATCTCAGAGCAGAAATAAGAAAAATAAGGTTTAGCCCTGCAAACCCCAGTTTTACTATATATAAGTTGGGTTCTAGGGGGGTCAAAATTATATAGGCATGTTTTATTGATGACTTCAGCCTGTATAAGGCAATCACCTTTGGGATAGTCGAGATGTATCAGTGATTTTATCGCCTCTTTTTGGGAAACCACATGGATGTAACTGTGAAGTTTTGGAATAAATCCAAATACTTTATACCGCAACCTACACTGGCCAGAAGAATGTAGGGATCAACCATGGTTTTTCATGCATTAACATTCGCCGGGTCCCGAGGAAGCTGTTTGAACATGAGGCCGCTAGGCGGAATGTTCAAATATCTTCCGAGGGACCCGGCAAATGTTAATGCAATGAAATAACCATGGCTGATCGTTGTTCTTGCATAACTTCCGATTCCGACAACAATTTTTGACGAAAACGCCCAAAAACTCCATATAAATTCCATATAAACTCTTCAAATGCGACAGGCAAACCAAATGGCGGCCTGTTCCGAATGTTGTTTACAATGACGTCATGCAGTAACCATCTGACGTCATCATAGAACCCTAAAACGCTTCGTTCAGGTGGATAACGTTACGTCGCTCAACGTAACGTAAACAAAGCAAGGCCTGTCTTGTGATATCAAAAGCTAAAAATCCATGTTCAAACAGCACGCGAATTTCATGATTTGAACATGGTTTTTACTGTTTGAGCACAGCTTTCGGTCCATTTGACAATGGCTTAAAACAGCCATGCGCATAGATATTTATGCAAGAATGAGTCATCACAGGTAGATCTCTAGCACTAAAAATGCAATTGAGCTATTTTTAGTAACCCTTATTCTAGGGAGTTTTCTGAGGTTGTGGTGTATAGTACAAATAATTTCACATGATTGGGATAAATATCTGAAAATTGGGAAAACGCAGGTCAGTTTTGCATTAGAAATGTGGTCTGTATTTGGCTGTAAAATAAACAACAGAAAAAAAACAAACAAACAGAAAACACTGAATTTACTTAAGACGAGCTTGTTTATTACAGATTAGTTTTAGTTCACCTGTCCTTATCCCATTTTGTACCAGAAACCCCAAAACGGGTAATCGGCAAACAGTGCAGGCCCAGATCAGACGCCGCAGAACGCGGCGTCTGATCAGGGCCTTCACTGTTTGCAAACGGTTCAGCCATTTTCCAAATAAATTTTGAAGAAAACACAACCTGACACCCCTAAATTTTGAAGTGGACTCCTGTTATATGTAAGGTGGAAGATTCCATTTGGTACAAAATGGGTTAAGAAGGTTGCATGCTTAATTGAGGTGGTCACTGTTGACATTTACTGCAGTTTTGTTTTGTTTGATTTGAGGTTTAATGTCCCCTCAACACTGTATAGGTAATTTTGGAGACATTGCTTCCAATTTTTGTGGGACTTTTACCCAACACTGAGATGAAATGACATCTCAAAATAGAAGTGAAGGCAATGATCAGGAATAGATACAATTAACCCACAGCTCCCATCAGTGACACCAAAGGGAAAGAAACGCAAACATGAAACAACAGACCCTAATGGAAACATCAATAGCAGAATGCCAAAAGGAGTTACTTTCCCACAATATGGCCAATACGCCCTGATGCTCAATGAAACCAATAGGGTTTATAAGCATGGACGGTCTGACTTGCACCTCTTTGCCTGGGCAGGCTTAGATCCTCTAAGCGGTTTACCAGTACTTGTGTGCGGTGGGTTTCAGCTCTGCCTAGAAGCATCATGCAGCCAAGCTATTTCTTCAAGCCCCGATGGATGGGGGCCGTTTACTGCAGTTTATAAATTAAATCAAGTTTCCATCATGTTAACACGTTTTATAGAGAAAACTGGGGTTAACAGAGGTAATATTATTTTGCTGATTTTTGCTCCCAGACATAGGTTGTCTAACGAGCCCGACAACCTATCTTTGGAGTATAAATCTGAAAAATATTATAAAGGGGGTCTTTCATTTGTGCCCATGCATGTTTTTTCTTTAAACTTTGTATATTAATAACTCAGCATATACGACCTATAAAAATGTATTTAATAAATTATATAGATCAAAGTAGGACTCAGGAGGCCACTCTAACTGACTCCCTCCATGAGCTGGTGTCTGCCTCTAAATAAGTGCGTCTTAAATCTTGTGTTTTATTTAGTTTCAAGATCTGTAAACTGGATTGAATGCAGAACTCCATAGGCATTCCTTTGATACTAAAAAACCTTTTGAATTAATTAAAGTTTACATTTTCTGATAAAATAATTATCAAAAATCTCATTTTTTAATTAAAATTTAAAAAAATTATCAAAATTCAATCCCTTAGATAAATATGTTCTAGTCTTTGTCAAGATTTCATTTTGCTAGAAAAACTTGCCATATGTATCTTCTTTAGCTATGCCAAATTTCATGAAAATCCGAAACCGGTAACACTGTAGTTTTACACCTTTAATGGATGTAAGTCGTTCCTGCAAAATTTACTATTTTATTGAAATCATCCCAGAACCTTACAAAAAGGCAATTCGTAACACTTACGTAATAAAAATGAGATTATACAAATCAAAATGAATACATATTGAGCTGATCTAGCTTAGAAACTATTAAAATATCATGAATTTATGATATTTTTCTTTCATTTATACACTATGATCTATCCAAAATAGTAGATAGTAAAACACTAAATCAAAAGGTATTCTAATCAACAAATTAGGCTTAACAACATTATATTGCTTTTTTATTAGCAGCAAAATTATTGTGAACATGTGCAACTTTATTTAATGACTTTGCATAAGTCATGCTACTCAAATAGGTGTAAGGCAAGGAGATCCATTATTTTCATTTCCCTACCAAGCTGGTATGCCAGGACGCAATGGTCAGTGGTTTGTTGTTACTAGTAAAAATAGTTCTGTTGATAAATCAATGGCCAGATTAAGCCTTAGATATACTGTCTTTATGAACACTGGATTATTATCCTAATAAAATAGTTACAGTAATTATTGGTTAGTATTTCCAAAAATCGAAATGTCACTGATATTGAGTTTCTGTTGCAAAAGATATCATTGATGGATGAGGCGCAGAATATTTGGTGTAAACAAAGCTGTTCCATGACCTAGAGAAATTGTGCTATTAGACAGGGAGAGAAACAGTTTCCTTCCTTATAGTACACATACATAAATATGTCTCTTTTTCTGCATTGGTATTGTAATTGATGACGTTTCTTTAGTGTCTTAGTTTTTTCTATTAACTTTGTCAATATAGTGGTTAATTTATCGGAAGTGAGCTTTTAGTATTTTTTCTGGTTGTAAAACTTTCAACCACTTCTTGAATGTTTCTGCTGAATGCAAGTTCGCTGTTTTTTTTTAAGCACTGTTCTTGCTTTTTGTTCATTAATAATTACAAGTACATTTCTGTGCAATGTATCTCTCAGCTTAGAAAGAGCATTGCAGTGTTTGGACAGAAAAAATCATCACAATGTATTTAATGAAAATAATTTAAAATCCTATGAGTAATGCGATAACTACTCACAGATTGAATAATTATTATCAACAGTTTAAATGCTTCTTGATATCTTACATAAATGGCTTTGTAATTACTGCAACAACTGCTGAGATAGGTAAATGAAGTGAAAGACCTTTACAAATATATAGACAACACAATCATGATCACATAAGTTTTGGAACACTGACAAATGTACGACCATGTGAATTCTAAAAGCAAATTCAAATGGCTTTGGAATACAGCTTCAGGAAGCCGTTTGATTTCGTTCATAGGGGCTATACAAAAAAGATAGATTGGCTAGTGCCTATGCAGATACAAATTCTGAAAACTTAATGTCCAGGAAAAGTAATCTCAAGCGTTATTGATTTTCCCTAGAGTAAACCTTTCTTTTTAAATGGACAGTTAGGGTTAAATAGATAAACAACAGTTTGACTTGAGAGTCATTTATCTCGAGTCGGATAACAAATCTCACAAAATCTGAAGCAACATCTAAAGTGACTGGTATGTTGTTGATTGGAATGTTAAATCTAAACATCACGTTAGCACCATTGCCAAATTAAACAAGAAAGACAGAAAGAAAACTGTGCACATTGCGTTTGATGATGTTTGTCATCAAAACCTGTGCGGTATAGTTCTGTAGACAAAATAGTTTGTTCCATAGGGGCCAAGTTTACCGAAATGGATGTTTAGAAATAATACTTATAATTATGCTATGAACTACTTACACAAACCATACTATACTATAGCCATCCAAATTGAAAGCAATAGTAAAGTATTATTAAACAGCATGACCAAAACATGATAATCATATAATTTCACATTTTGCTAAATCAGGACTATCAGTATTCGGTCTGTTAAAACACAATGTTACCGGTCCTCAATTTCCATCAAAATTTTTCAACATGTTCCTAAGATATGTGGGTAGTTTCTATGCCAAAATGGTGTCTTGACAAAAATTGGAGCATGGTAAAAATGCATATACAATTTTAATGAATACAAAAATAGGAGCTGAAATATGGGGACACCATCAAAGAAAACTGAATGCCCAGCCACTATTACTAGACATATGATGTCATTCATAGTATCAACTAACTCATCAATTATGGCTTTAATTCATAAAACATATCAGCATTAGATATATGAAACTCTGAATACTGTAGACAAGTTTATATGAGAGTACTCTCTGTTGTGTTAGAGACTTCATAAAATATGTAATAAATTTACTATGGAAATAAAATTTAAAAGTGATTGCATCGTAATTATAATGGTTATACCCAAGGCAATTATTGTGCATAGTTTCATGAGAATCCAAGCGTGGGCAGAAACCAATGCAAATTTCCTATACCTTGAAAGACCCCCTTTTCATCGGAAAAGTAGCCATTTTCGAGAAATGAAAGAATGCACTAAGTCACACGGGTGTGTTATCCTAATGGTTTCCATCTTGTGTAGCTTCTAGAAGCCATGTATCAAGACAGTGGTATACCTCTGAAGTCAATACAAGTAGATGGTGGAATGACAGCCAACAATTTACTCATGCAGCTGCAAGCTGATCTAATGGGAATAGATGTCGGTGAGTGAGTGTTTTAGTTTTACGTCTCTAAGGTGGTACAGAGACGGGACCTCGGTTTATAGACTCATCCGAAAGTCTGAATAGATGTCGGTACGTTGGTGACTTGATTTATTGTATACAGGAAACTCCAAAATGGGTCATTGGCAAACAGTGAAGGCCTTGATCAGACGCCGCAGAATGATCAAGGCCTTCACTGTTGCAGAAATTTAAGCTATTTTCTAAATAAATTTGTAAAAATAAATCGACCAGACACCCCTAAATTTTGAAATGGGCTGCTGCTTGATGAGATAAGGGGGGAGATTCCATTCATTATGAATCTGGATACCATTCTGCATGCATATTTTCTTGCACACCTGATAAGAAAATCTGTTGTTTTAGCTTGAGATAGAAATTCTGTTCTGCCTCTGATGTTGTTACCCAAGGACAGGGTAAAAACCGAATACCTTCATGTTTTTGATTTGCACAGGTTGAATATGACTTTATATGCATCGTCGTTAAGTTTAACATCACAGCACATTATGTGATGTCACTAAACATCATGCTATGTCACTAAACATCACGCAATGGGCATCACAATATGGTGCACATCTTCAACTGAAGTGACTGCATTATCAAAAGAAACACCCTCAGAAATGTGAAAGGTATGCAAGAAAAAGAATCCAGCATGGGTGTGAGGGGTGGAACAAAAATTCCCTTCCCTCGGGATCACAGTCCGGCATCACTCGCCAAGCCTCGTGATGCTGGACTGTGACTTTCGGAATGGATTTTTCTATCCACCCCTCACACCCATTTAAAGTTTCTTATAGTCTACCATTTTTTACAAGGAAGGCAACTGTTGAAACATCCAGTTTGCTTTCTAATAAACTGACTCTAGTCTTAACCCATTTTGTGTACCAAATACATAAAAACAGATAAGGTAAGTATTTTATGGTCATTAAAGGATAGTTTTTGTCAGTTCTCCATAAAAACCTATGTTGTGGGTATTCATTAGAACCGCCTCACATAGGTTTATATGGAGAAATAAGGAATACTATCCTTCAGTTATCACAAAATACTTGCCTTATCTGTTGCTATGCAAATAGAATCTTTCTCCTTATTCTTACAACATGAAAGTCGTAACATAGGAAGAAGCATAGCTGAAAACATTCCCCTTCTCCTGTGGGATATGAACCTTTTCGGCAATGTCGTAACCACTGAGCCAAAAAGTTGACTCCCTGACACAATTGTCGCAGGGTGGTAATAAACAATGCGTGATCTACCGAGTCAGATAATTGAAGGAGCAAATTGCAGTCCGTAACAATCCCCCTTTTCAAGGAAGTCATCATGTATTATTCGGGGAATAATGTCTGATCCTTGACGAGCCCCAATCTTACGACAAAGCAAAGAAGCATAGCATAAAAAAACACCTATGGTGGGATTCGAAACCGGGCTGCTCTGGTGAAAACTCCCTGACACAGTTTTCCGAGAGTGATGATAAACCTATAATTGCGCAATCTACCATATAATTGAAGGGAGAATCGCGGTCCATTACATTACATATAGCAAGAGCCCACCTCAAAATTTAGGGGTGTCAGAATGTGTTTTCTTCAGTATTAATTTTGAACATGGCAGAATATTTTTGTAAACAGTTTAGACCTGACCAGACACCGTGTTCTGTTGTGTCTGATCTTGGCTTGCACTGTTTGCTAATTACATGTACTCATTTTAGGGTTTCCAGTATAAAATGGGTTAAAAAGGCATCTACTGTAGAAGTAGAAAATTTGCTCCTGTATTAACCCAATTTGCTGTTGGAAACCCGCAAAAAACTGGATACTAGAAAACAGTGCAGACCCAAACGCATCTGGTCAGGGTCTACACTGTTTGCAAAAGTAAAGCCATTTTTCTCAATAAAGTTTAAGATAACACAACCTGACAATCCTCATCTTTGAAATGGACTCCTGCATGTATAAGTTGGAAGATCCTATTCAGTTTTTTTTTTTTTTTTAACGTTCCATCAACACTGTTTTGATAATTTTTGAGATGTTACTTCCAATTTTGTGGGACTTTTATCCGACATTTAGATGAAATGACATCTCAAGCCAAAGCATGAAAGTGCCAAGGTAATTTTCAGAAGAGCAGACAGCATGTTATTTTCCCTAAATTTCAGGCAGACAATTCACCTGAAATTCAAATGCCAAGCTGTATTGTCTCTAAAGATAAGATCACTGTTATCTGGTATAGTGTTTTAAAGGTAAATAGAGATTCACTCTAGAAGGAAAGATTTTCTTTTGATAAATGATAGTAAAGGGATCAGAGCATTAACCATTAATATTAAACTACCATAATGATCCTAAGTATTGGGACAGATATGCCTAAGCAAACAGTGCAGACCCAGATCAGACTGCTCCTGAAGGAGCAGTCTGATCAGGGTCTACACTGTTTGCCATCCCATCTGCACCTTTTGAACTCCTTGCTGGATCATGAAACAGATTTGTTAACATATTAGGAGAATTACAGCAAGTCCTCAAGGTGGCCGAACTTTTTAGGATTTTACGGTAGGTTCTGGCAGGCTGGTCTGAGTCTTTGCCACACATGTTCTTGTAGCTTTTTCTGTGTATTGCCTCAATTTAGCAAACAAAAATAAAGAAAAGCTACCTGAAATTATCTAGGGTGTATCTTTGACATTTTCAGTCCGTCCTTCTATGCCCGAGACTACAGCTCTGGGGGCTGCTATGGCAGCAGGCCATGCCCTTGGGATCTGGAATCTAGATTCAAATGGAGCTAAAGTGACCACTGATACTTTTACCACCACCATCACAGAAAAAGGTAATAGCAAGGTCTCTGTAGGGATTTGACATGGAATCAATGTTGAAACAATTTTGAAGACATTGTTTAATACAGGGATCAACCATGGTTTTTCATTTGCAGGGTCCCGAAGAAGCTGTTTGAACATGAGGCCGCTAGGCCGAATGTTCAAATATCTTCCGAGGGATCCTGAAAATATTAATGCAATGAAATAAACATGGATGATCTATGTTCTTGCATAACTTACGATTCCTGTAGCAAATTTTGATGAAAAGGCCCAAAGGCTCCATATAAACTCCATATGAACTGTGACCGGCAAACCAACCTGGCGGCTAGTTCAGAAAGTTGTTTACAATGACCTTGTTATGCAGTAACCCTATGATGTCATGATAGAATTCTAAAATGCCATGTTCAGGGCAATAACATTAGGTTTCTCAGTGTAACGTAAACAAAGCTAAAAATCCATGTTCAGACAGCCGTGAATTTCATGATTTGAACATGGTTTTTGTTGTTTGAGCAAGGCATTTGGTTCAGTCGACAATGGCTTCAAACAGCCGTGCACATAGGTGTTTATGCAAGAACATTGATTCAAAGGTGTTTATGCAATAACATTGATTCAACCTTGAGTCAACGCAGTATGCCTGCAGGTTGTTTAGCACACATACAGTTTTGCCTGCAACAAAGTTTAAAGATATATAGATAATTTAGAAAAATTACCCTTAGTGGTCATTTTTAGCTTGCATTACGAAAGTAAGGGGGAGCTATTGCCATACCCCCGGGCGTCCTGCGTCAGCGTCGGCGTCAGCGTCGGCGTCCGCATTTGGTTAAAGTTTACCTGCAAGCTCTTATATGTGATGTTTTACAACTTTATTTTGAATATATAATTAATAATTGCTAAAAAAAACAATATTTAACATTATCATTGTACTTCATTTTACAGGTTTTTTGGCTTAAATTGGACTTTTTGAGAAGTTAATATTTTACTCTGTATTACCTCCCTTACTTCTCTGTGTTAAAGTTTACCTGCAAGCTGCGTGAGTTCAAATCCCTGGGGAGGAACGTTTTTTTTTTTTTTTTTTTTTTTTCTTTCTTTTTTCTTTTTTTTTCTTTTTAAAAACATAGCGGGGTCTGGGGCTCAAGGTCAAGGTCACTGTGGCTTTTTTTAGAAAAACATTGTCATCGCTCTAGCGCCTTCATTTATTGATTGATTTTAATATAACTTCACTGAAATGTTTGGTATAATGATATCTCGAGTGACTTTGACTTTCAGGGTCTGGGGCCTAAGGTCAAGGTCACTACTTTCAGGGTCACGGGGTCATGTCACTGTGGCTATTTTTAGAAAAAACATTGTCATCGTTCTTGCACCTTAATTTATTGATGGATTTTAATATAACTTCACACAAATGTTGGGTATGATGATATCTCTAGCAAGTTCGACTTTCAGGTTCCGGGGCTGAAGGTCAAGGTCACTGTGGCTATTTTTAGAAAAAACTTTGTGATCGCTCTAGTGCCTACATTTATGGATGGATTTTAATATAACTTCACAAAAATGTTGGCAATGATGATATCTTGAGCGAGTTCGACTTTCAGGGTCTGGGGCTGAAGGTCATGGTCACTGTGGCTATTTTTAGAAAAACTTTGTCATCGCCTTCATTTATTGATGGATTTTAATATACCTTGACACAAATGTTTGATATGATGATATCTTGAGTGACTTTGACTTTCCGGGTAAGGGACTGAAGGTCAAGGTCACTGTGGCTATTTTTAGCTCACCTGTCACGTAGTGACGAGGTGAGCTTTTGGGATCACTTTTTGTCCGTCGTCCGTCGTGCGTGCGTGTGTGCGTAAACTTTTTCTTCAAATGACATCTCCTCCTAAACCACTGATCGGATTTTGACCAAACTTCACAGGAATGATCCTTAGGTGGTCCCCTTTCAAAGTTGTTCAAATGGTTCCGGTCCATTGCACATCTGGGTCACAGGAGCTAAAAATAGATTTTTGAAATGAAAACTTTAAAAATCTTCTTCTCTGAAACCAAAAGGCCCAGGTCTTCGATATTTGGTATGAAGCTTCATCTAGTGGACCTCTACCAAGATTGTTCAAATTATGGCCCTTGGGCCAGAAATGCCCCCGCCCCGGGAGCCTTAGTGTTTACATAGGCTTATATAGGGAAAATCTTTAAAATTTTAGTCTTCTTCTCTGAAACCACAATGCCCAGTTCTTTGATATTTGGTGTGAAGCTTCACCTAGTGGACCTCTACCAAGATTGTTCAAATTATAGCCCTAGGGCCAAAAATGCCCCCGCCCCGAGGGCCTTTGGTTTTACATAGGCTTATACAGGGAAAATCTTTAAAAATCTTCTACTCTGAAACCAAAAGGCCCAGGTCTTTGATATTTGGTATGAAGCTTCATCTAGTGGACCTCTACCAAGATTGTTCAAATTATGGCCAATGGGCCAGAAATGCCCCCGCCCCGGGGGCTTTTGGGTTTACATAGGCTTATATAGGGAAAGTCTTTAAAAATCTTCTTCTCTGAAACCGCAAGGCTCAGATCTTTGATATTTGGTATGAAGCTTCATCTAGTGGACCTCTACCAAGATTGTTCAAATTATAGCCCTAGGGCCAAAAATGTCCCCGCCCAGGGGGCCTTTGGTTTTACATAGGCTTATATAGGGAAAATCTTTAAAAATCTGCTTCTCTGACACCACAAGGCTCAGGTCTTTGATATTTGGTATGAAGCTTCACCTAGTGGACCTCTACCAAGATTGTTCAAATTATAGCCCCAGGGCCAAAAATGCCCCCGCCCCAGGGGCCTTTGGTTTTACATAGGCTTATACAGGGAAAATCTTTAAAAATCTTCTTCTCTGAAACCGAAAGGCCCAGGTCTTAGATATTTGGTATAAAGCTTCATCTAGTGGACCTCTACCAAGATTGTTCAAATTATGATCCTTGGGCCGGAGATGCCCCCGCCCTGAGGGCCTTTGGGTTTACAAAGGCTTATATAGGTAAAATCTTTAAAAAATTTTCTTCTCTGAAACCACAAGGCCCAGGTCTTTGATATTTGGTGTGAAGCTTCACCTAGTGGACCTTTACCAAGATTGTTTAAATTATAGCCCTAGGGCCAAAAATGCCCCCGCCCCGGGGGCCTTTCGTTTTACATTGGCTTATATAGGGAAAATCTTTAAAATCTTCTACTCTGAAACCGCAAGGCCGAGGTCTTTGATATTTGGTGTGAAGCTTCACCTAGTGGACCTCTACCAAGATTGTCAAATTATAGCCCTGGGGCCAAAAATGCCCCTGGGCGGGGGCCTTTGGTTTTACATAGGCTTATAAAGGGAAAATCTTTAAAAATCTTCTTCTCTGAAACCGCAAGGCTCAGATCTTTGATATTTTGTGTGAAGCTTCATCTAGTGGACCTGTACCAAGATTGTTCAAATTATAGCCCTGGGGCCATAAATGCCCCCATCTCCGGGGCCCTTTGGTTTTTCATAGGCTTATATATGGAAAATATTTAAAAGTCTTCATCTCTGAAACCACAAGGCTCAGGTCTTTGATATTTGGTATGAAGCTTCACCTAGTATAGCCCTTTGGCCAAGAATGTACTAGAGACACTGATTCTCAGGTGAGCGATTCAGGGCCCTCTGGGCCCTCTTGTTTAGAAAAACTGGATCATTGCTCTAGTGTCCAGATTTATTGATGGATTTTAAGATAACTTCATACAAATGTTGGGTATGAAGTTCAACTTTCAGGGTCTGGGGCTGAAAGTCAAGGTCACTGTGGCTATTTTAAGAAAAAACTTTGTCATCACTCTTAAGTACCTACATTTATTGATGGATATAATGTAATTTTACACAAATGCTAGGCTAGGCTTTTTTTAAATTTGTCTTGCTCGAGGGGATATGTATCGTCTGTGATGCCTTGTTATTACTTGGTAGTTTGTAGAATTTTTTTTTTATCAAATATAGATTTCTTTTTCATTTTTTTTTTTTTTTTTTGCAGTAGAAAGGCTTGATAACAGGATGATTAGGGGTACATTTTGGTTCTCTTTCATTTGCTGCAGTCTAATGGGCTGTTTTACAGAAGAAATTTTTTTTGATAACTTGCCCTCATCCATCTTAGGCCCCCAAAGGCGAGCTATGTTGTCTTCTGACAACTCTTGTTCTGTATAATTTTCAACTGACATATTTTCTGTTTTGGTCTCCAACAATAGTGTAATAAAAAGGTGGTGTATTAGTTAATTTTATTATCAACCTTTTTGTCATGCCTGCTTTGGTGCGATATAGGAGTACAGTTTTCCATCCATGTGTCAGTTCATTTATTTGTCAAGCCGTCAACATTTGTGACAACCCTTCAGTACACCCGCCGTGATTTTTTTTTTGGAACACGCGCAACCCCACGGTCTAGGTAAGTCCACCATGTTTCCATGCATGACCCCGCGCTATGTCCTGCTTCAAGTCATAACAGTCACGTCGTGTACACACCGCAGATCCGCCGCATTTCACTTATTTTCCTGGTGAGGAAGTATATGACAGGTAACATTGACAATAGTTTTATACCTGTATAAGACCGCGATGACCCAGCGATTCCCCTTATCGGAAGGTATCTGCAGTGGTCGTCACAAATTTAATCCTTTTTGTCATGGCCAGCTCAACACGAGGCTGCACAGGTTCAAAAATATTTGTGGCAGTTGTACTGTAGCTTTCATCCAAATGTTCAAGTCCTCAGAGGCATGACATATCCTTAGGCTGAAAAGCGGAATTCTTGTTTATTGCATGAAAATCGGTGCAGTTTTTTATGGCACTGTCACAAAGTGTGAGAAATCATATAGTTCACTCCTGAGCTGCTCATATAGTTCACTCCTGAGCATTGCAACAGATAAGATGGGTATTTGGTGATAATTGAAGATGATTTTGTCAGTTTTCATACAAACTATGTAGTAGGTATTCACAGTCAACTCTGCTTTCTTTTCATTACGATAACACACCCGCGCTACATAGTGTATTTTTACATCTCCATTATTGCTACTTTCCTGATGAAAATCCGCGATATTTTTCTTATTTATTCATTGAGGCGGTTCTAACGAGTACCCACAACCTATGTCTTGGAGCAGAAATAAGAAAAATAATGTATACCCCCGTAAACCCCAGTTTTCTCTATATACAGTGGGGTTTAGGGGGGTGTTCATTTCACGGACTTGTTCACGTGATGTCTAGTGTTATGTAGCAATTTTGATCTCTTTAGAATATGTCACGAAATTTCAGACAGAAAATCACTTTAACAAGTTTGTGTAATGAATAGCCTTTTAAACCCCAGTTTGTATATACAGGATCTTACATGAGTGCTCATGTATTATTGAATTTATTAAACAAGTTGAGGAAAAGGGATAAAATGCGAGGCTTTGCCGAGCATTTTATCCCTTTTCCTCAACGAGTTTAATAAATTCAATAATACACAACCACGAATGCAAGATTCTATTTATCATATGACATTTAAACGCATTTTATTCACGATTGTTTACAAAAATGTCAATAGTCCACCATAAGTAAACGTGACGTCATTAAAGACGTCGTACATGTAACGTTACGGGACGTATCTAGCTAATTTGCATATTTAATCCACTAGTGGATTATCGAAAATATTACATGGCGTTATTACACTCTCCGACGCGACGTCATATGACAAAAGGGGAAAAGTGAGGTTAACTAGGGAATACATTATTTTCCTTCTATTTTTCACTTTAAATCATAGATTTTGGGTGCTTGGTAGTACTGCCTCTATGAGGTAGTTCTAACAAGCACCCACAATCTATATTTGGAGCAGAATTAAGAAAAATCTTTTGTATGTAAAATGCTTGTTCTACAGATATGAAATATGCTATTGCAGCAGTCGGAGGCCTGTTGTTCAAAACTTATGATGTTGTTAGTTAACAAATTGTTAAAACTTTTACCATTTAGTATTTCAAATATCCTAATATTTTTGCTGAAAAAATGTGAGTAGCTTTTGCATAGCTTTTGCATATGCAAAAGCTACTCACACTTTTTCAGCAAAAATACCACAATTTTAGATGATGTACTTGCTAGAAGGGTTAACAATATGATCACTAACTAGCTCGTTAAGCTAACTAGGTTTCGAACGATTGGACCCAGTTGTTTCTTTGATTTGAGGCTTAACGTCCCCATCAACACTGTAGAGGTCATTTTGGAGACGTTGCTTCCAATTTTGTGGAACTTTTACCTGTCATTGAGATGAAATGACATCTCAAGTCCTGTCGCCCAATGAAACCAATTGGGTTTATAAATAAGCATGGATGGTCCGAATCGCACAGCTTCGCCAGGGCAGGCTTAGATCCTCTAAGCGGTTTACCAGTAATCGTGTGCGGTCGGTTTCAGCTCTGCGTGGAAGCATCATGCAGCCAATCTATTTCTTCAAGCCCCTATGGGCATGGGCCGTGGACCCATTTGTGTTGTCATAATGATCACACATAGTAATATTTTGATATCATACTGCATATCTTACTCATTGAAGGATCACTTAATTCTATTAACAGATAGAGATGAGCGGTTCTGTAGATGGAAGCAAGCAGTAGAGAGGTCCATGCACTGGGTCCCAGCTGAACAGTCATCAGGTAAGCCTAGAAACTATCAAAACATACAAGCATTGTATGATGTATGTTTGGTAAAAAAGTCACTTAACCCATTGCATGCGGGGAAACCCCTTAAGGGGTACCTTGGCAAACAGTGCAGGCCCAGATCAGACGCCGCATAACGCGGCGTCTGATCTGGGCATGCACTATTTGCTGTCAGAATTTTCCCTCAAAAATAGAATAAAAACAAAAAATAGGCTTGACACCCCTTATATGATAAATGGACTTGTCCAACATATAAGCAATGGAAGAGTCCACTAGTATACAATGGGTTAACTTCTGCCTAGAGTGTAAAACTTCGATTAACCCTTATACTGCTGAAAATGACAACCCATATCTTTGCAAACAGTATCTTCACTGTTTTTGTCATCCAATTTGTGACTATATCAAGTAATTGGATTGGTTGATAGTCAGACATGGGTGTGTCAAAACTGATTGGTAAAATTGATTTAATCAGTGGGACAAGGGTTAAATGAAAATTCTCCATGCATTACCAAAACACGCCTTTACAAATACATTGTAAACGTAACCCCAAAGAAACGAAAATTTTCAGATGAAAAATTGTGAGGGGTTCTAACAAGTACCCACAATCTATATTTTAGAGTAGAAATAAGAAAAATAAGGTATACCCCTGTAAACACGAGTTTAACTACATAAAGTGGGGTTCAAGGGGGTCAAAATTATATAGGTGTGTTTTTGTGATGTATTCTCCCAAATATATTAATATCTGGTTTTGTTTGCTTGATTTGAGGTTTAACGTCCCCGTCCACATTATTTAGGTCATTTTGGAAACATTGCTTCCAATTTTGTGGGACTTTTACCCGACATTGAGATGAAATGACATCAGGTTTGCGAGGCGAGTAGCTTAAGCACTACACCTCAGAGGCTTCTACCATAGTGCCAGGCTAGGAAACTTCTATCATGATGATTTAGGGACATCTTTTACATCTTCTGTAACCCATTTTGTACCAGAATCTTCCACCTTATAAATAGCGGTTAATTTCAAAATTTAGGGGTGTCAGGTTGTGTTTTCTTCGTAATATATTTGGAAAATTGCTAAACTTTTTGCAAACAGTGTAGGCCTTAATCAGATGCAAAATTCTACGGCCTCTGCTCTGGACCTTCACTGTTTGTCAGTTACCAGTTTTGGAGTTTCCGGTACAAAATGGGTTAAAATGAATGTATGCTGGTTACTTAATAATTAAGGCCATTCTAATGAGTATGCTCAACATATATTTTCCAGTAGAAACCAGAAAATGCTCCCTAATTTTTTTTTAAATATTTATTATATAATGTTGGCTGTTATTATGTCTCCTCCAAAAAATTTTTTTTCGGAGAGGCATATTGTTTTCCCCCGGGCGTCTGTCTGTCTGTCTGTCCGTCTGTCACACATTCGTGTCCGCTCTATAACTTGAAAACTGTTAAAGCTATCTTCACGAAACTTCATATAAGTATTAATCAATATTAGACAATGTGCAGAGCGCAAGAATTATAACTCTCGCATTTATACTTTTTGAGTTACCTCCCTTGGAAGTTTGTCGGTATGTATGTATGTATGGGCAAATCGTGTCCGGTCAATAACTTTCTTATTTTCAGATGGATTTTGAAATTACTTGGCAGAAATATTAACCACCATTAGACAATTTGGGGTGCGCATGACGCAGGTCGGTACCTCAAAGGTCAAGGTCATACTTAGAGGTCAAAGGTAAAAAAGGGGCCTTTTTTCGTTTTTGTCAATAACTTCCTTATTTTTAGATACTTGGCAGAAATGTTAACCACCATGAGACGATGTTTTGCGTGCATGACCCAGGTTGGTACCTCAAAGGTCAAGGTCATACTTTGAGGTCAAAGGTAAAAAAAGGGACCTTTTTTCGTATTTTGTCAATAACTTTCTTATTTTTGATAGAATTTGAAATTTTCATACATAGAGGTCAAAGGTCCAAAAAGGGGCTTTTCTTTCGTATTTGGTCACTAACTTACTTATTTTTTGATGGATTTTGAAATTACTTGGCAGAAATGTAAACCACCTTGAGATGATGTGTTGTGCGCATGACCCAGTTTGTTTCTCAAAGGTCAAGGTCATACATAGAGGTCAAATGTAAAAAAAAGGGCCTTTTTTGTGGTGGGTCAATAACTTTTTTATTTTTAGATGGATTTTGAATTTACTTGGCAGAAATGTTAACCATCATGAGAGGATGTGTTGGGTGTATGACCCAGGTTAGTACCTCAAAGGTCAAGGTCATACTTAGAGGTCAGAGTTCAAAAAAGGGGACTTTTTCATGTTTGGTCAATAACTTTCTTATTTGTGGATGGATTTTGAAATTACAAGGCAGAAATGTAAACTACAATGAGGTGATGTGTCTCTTGCATGACCCATGTTGGTACCTCAAAGGTCAAGGTCATACTAAGAGGTCAAAGGTCAGAAAAGGGGCCTTTTAAGTGTTCAGTCAATACCTTTCTTATTCCTGGATGGATTGTGAAATTACTTGGCAGAAATGTTAACCATCCCGAGACAATGTGGTGCATGCTAGACCCAGGTCGGTACCTCCAAGGTCAAGGTCATACTAATAACTTTTTTATTTCTGGATGGACTTTTTAAAGTAACTTGCAGGAATGTAAATGTTTACCTTCATTAGACGATGACTCGTGTGCAAGACCAAGGTCAATACCTCCAATGTCAAGGTCATACCTAGAGGTCAAAGGTCAAAAAAGGGGCCTTTTTGTGTACAGTCAATAACTTTCTTATTCTTTGATGGATTTAGAAATGTTAACCATCATGAGACGATGTCTTGTACCTCAAAGGTCAAGGCCATACTTAGAGGTCAAAGGTAAAAAAGGGCTTTTTTTGTGTACTGTCAATAACTTTCTTATTTCTCTCTGAACTTTTTAAAGTTACTTTGCAGAAATGTGTTGCACACAAGACCCAGGTCAATACCTCCAATGTCAAGGTCATACTTAGAGGTCAATAAGTGGGAGACATCTGTGTTTTGTAGAAAAACAAATTCTAGTTTAGTGGCTAATGCCATAACATAAAAATCATATGACCACACATGTAATATCACATGGTTACTATAGGAATGAATTTCATTTTTGTGGATTTTATCGATGTGTAAACTTCAGCTAATCACTCACAAACTGCGCTTATTTTAGCCCTTTAATCAGATTCTGTGTCACATAATGGATGGAAAATTATGTAAATATAAGTTATAAAGGTAATATATTTAAAGTTTAATGAAGTATGAACAGCATTGGGTCAGGAGCAATGTTAACCCTTATCTTGCTGAATATTTATACCCCCGGCATACGGAGTATGCCATGGGGGTATATAGTTTTCGTCTTTTCTGTGTGTGTGTGTGTAAACTTTTTTTTGTGTCAAAGATTTCTCAGGAACTACTATACCTAGAAACTTGAAATTTGGTACAAACAACATGCATAACTAGTTGTATTGTGGGAAAGAAAATTGGGGCTGTGGGGCCAGGTTCTTTAGAGTTATTCCCCTTTGTTATATTTGCTACTGAGATGTGCATTTTGTGACTTACCTTAAATTTTGTGTCAAAGATTTCTCAAGATCTACTGTACCTAGAAACTTGAAATTTGGTACAAGCAACATGCATAACTAGTTGTATTGTGGGAAAGAAAATTGGGGCTGTGGGGCCAGGTTCTTTAGAGTTATTCCCCTTTGTTATATTTGCTACTGAGATGTGTATTTTGTGAGTTACCTTAAATTTTGTGTCAAAGATTTCTCAGGAACTACTGTACTTAGAAACTTGAAATTTGGTACAAACAACATGCATAACTAGTTGTATTGTGGGAAAGAAAATTGGGGCTGTGGGGCCAGGTTCTTTAGAGTTATTCCCCTTTGTTATATTTTTTTATAAAATTTTGTCAGCAAGATATCTCAAAAACTATTGGAGCTAGAGCCTTGAAAGTTGGTGAATAGATTGGTGGTGATGAGTAGATGAACTGATTAACTTTTGACAAAATTCCGAAAAATACTTTGTGAGTTATGGCCCTTTGTCATTTTGGTAATTTGTGCCATTGTACTGTATGGTAAAAGTGATGCATAGCATAACTTTAGAACCGTGTATGCTAGGGTTTTGAAATTTCATATATGGATTCCTCATGGAAAATTAGCCGACACGTATTTTTTTTCTCGTCCGGATTATGCTCCTTTCAAGAGTTATTGCCCTTTGAAATTTTTTTAATAAAATCTTGTCAGCAAGATATCTCAAAAACTATTGGAGCTAGAGCCTTGAAAGTTGGTGAATAGATTGGTGCTGATGAGTAGATGAACTGATTAACTTTTGACAATATTACGAAAAATACTTTGTGAGTTATGGCCCTTTGTCATTTTGGTAATTTGTGCCATTGATCTGTATGGTAAAAGTGATGCATAGCATAATTTTAGAACCGTGTATGCTAGGGTTTTGAAATTTCATATATGGATTCCTCATGGAAAATTAGCTGACGCGTATTTTTTTTCTCCTCCGGATTATGCCCCTTTCAAGAGTTATTGCCCTTTGAAATTTTTTTAATAAAATCTTGTCAGCAAGATATCTCGAAAATTATTGGAGCTAGAGCCTTGAAAGTTGGTGAATAGATTGGTGGTGATGAGTAGATGAACTGATTAACTTTTGACAACATTCCGAAAAATACTTTGTGAGTTATGGCCCTTTGTCATTTTGGTAATTTGTGCCATTGATCTGTATGGCAAAAGTGATGCATAGCATAACTCATGGAAAATTAGCCGACACATATTTTTTTTCTCGTCCGGATTATGCTCCTTTCAAGAGTTATTGCCCTTTGAAATTTTTTTAATAAAATCTTGTCAGCAAGATATCTCAAAAACTATTGGAGCTAGAGCCTTGAAAGTTGGTGAATAGATTGGTGGTGATGAGTAGATGAACTGATTAACTTTTGACAATATTACGAAAAATACTTTGTGAGTTATGGCCCTTTGTCATTTTGGTAATTTGTGCCATTGATCTGTATGGTAAAAGTGATGCATAGCATAATTTTAGAACCGTGTATGCTAGGGTTTTGAAATTTCATATATGGATTCCTCATGGAAAATTAGCTGACGCGTATTTTTTTTCTCCTCCGGATTATGCCCCTTTCAAGAGTTATTGCCCTTTGAAATTTTTTTAATAAAATCTTGTCAGCAAGATATCTCGAAAATTATTGGAGCTAGAGCCTTGAAAGTTGGTGAATAGATTGGTGGTGATGAGTAGATGAACTGATTAACTTTTGACAAAATTCCGAAAAATACTTTGTGAGTTATGGCCCTTTGTCATTTTGGTAATTTGTGCCATTGTACTGTATGGTAAAAGTGATGCATAGCATAACTTTAGAACCGTGTATGCTAGGGTTTTGAAATTTCATATATGGATTCCTCATGGAAAATTAGCCGACACATATTTTTTTTCTCGTCCGGATTATGCTCCTTTCAAGAGTTATTGCCCTTTGAAATTTTTTTAATAAAATCTTGTCAGCAAGATATCTCAAAAACTATTGGAGCTAGAGCCTTGAAAGTTGGTGAATAGATTGGTGGTGATGAGTAGATGAACTGATTAACTTTTGACAATATTACGAAAAATACTTTGTGAGTTATGGCCCTTTGTCATTTTGGTAATTTGTGCCATTGATCTGTATGGTAAAAGTGATGCATAGCATAATTTTAGAACCGTGTATGCTAGGGTTTTGAAATTTCATATATGGATTCCTCATGGAAAATTAGCTGACGCGTATTTTTTTTCTCCTCCGGATTATGCCCCTTTCAAGAGTTATTGCCCTTTGAAATTTTTTTAATAAAATCTTGTCAGCAAGATATCTCGAAAATTATTGGAGCTAGAGCCTTGAAAGTTGGTGAATAGATTGGTGGTGATGAGTAGATGAACTGATTAACTTTTGACAACATTCCGAAAAATACTTTGTGAGTTATGGCCCTTTGTCATTTTGGTAATTTGTGCCATTGATCTGTATGGCAAAAGTGATGCATAGCATAACTCATGGAAAATTAGCCGACACATATTTTTTTTCTCGTCCGGATTATGCTCCTTTCAAGAGTTATTGCCCTTTGAAATTTTTTTAATAAAATCTTGTCAGCAAGATATCTCAAAAACTATTGGAGCTAGAGCCTTGAAAGTTGGTGAATAGATTGGTGGTGATGAGTAGATGAACTGATTAACTTTTGACAATATTACGAAAAATACTTTGTGAGTTATGGCCCTTTGTCATTTTGGTAATTTGTGCCATTGATCTGTATGGTAAAAGTGATGCATAGCATAATTTTAGAACCGTGTATGCTAGGGTTTTGAAATTTCATATATGGATTCCTCATGGAAAATTAGCTGACGCGTATTTTTTTTCTCCTCCGGATTATGCCCCTTTCAAGAGTTATTGCCCTTTGAAATTTTTTTAATAAAATCTTGTCAGCAAGATATCTCGAAAATTATTGGAGCTAGAGCCTTGAAAGTTGGTGAATAGATTGGTGGTGATGAGTAGATGAACTGATTAACTTTTGACAACATTCCGAAAAATACTTTGTGAGTTATGGCCCTTTGTCATTTTGGTAATTTGTGCCATTGATCTGTATGGTAAAAGTGATGCATAGCATAACTTTAGAACCGTGTATGCTAGGGTTTTGAAATTTCATATATGGATTCCTCATGGAAAATTAGCTGACGCGTATTTTTTTTTCTCGTCAGGATTATGCCCCTTTCAAGAGTTATTGCTCTAAGAATTTTTTTTTTATAAAATTTTGTCAGCAAGATATCTCATGCTATGCATCACTTTTACCATACAGATCAATGGCACAAATTACCAAAATGACAAAGGGCCATAACTCACAAAGTATTTTTCGGAATGTTGTCAAAAGTTAATCAGTTCATCTACTCATCACCACCAATCTATTCACCAACTTTCAAGGCTCTAGCTCCAATAATTTTCAGGAGTTATTACTGAATCAGACAATTGGAAGAGAAATAGCCTTTGTTCTAAAAAGACTAAACAGACAACTTGTGATACTGACATTTCAAACATCTGTTCAAGATCTCATTAGTTATCAGGTGAGTTATTTAGATGTAATGGTATTCTCCTTACTTTTGCAAGATTAATTCTGTGTTCATAATAGGTTTTTGTCAAACTTGATGGCTTTGAATTGCCAGAAAGTTACCGATGGCTTTGGCCGGGGGTATTAGTGAGCATATGCTCACTTGATAGTCTAGTTATTTAAGCCACACCCATTTCTGTCTATCAACCAATCAAATTACTTGATGTTATTTATTACTACAAATTCATAAACTGAATGTCAAACAGTGTAGATCCTGATCAGATTGCTTCTTCAGAAGCCATCTGATCTGGATCTACACTGTTTGCAAAGATAGGGGTTGTCGTAAACAGCAAGGTAAGGGTTAAAGTGAACCCTTACTTTGCTTGTAACCTGATGTTATTCAGATCTCAATGAATATTAAATAAATTTCATTCATTTCTTAAGGGGAATGGATACACTTTCACGGGAGACAACTCCTGCAAAAGCATTTTTGTCTCCCATGTCAATCGGGGTCAAATCTGAAAGGAAAGAATTTGCTCCTGAGGAGCAAATTCTTTCCTTTTAAGGTAGACCCCTTTTTCAGTTGGACAGGGGTTATAGAAAAGTGAACAGGAAGTCCCGAAAATAGTCTCCCTTTGAAAAATGGCATAAAAATCTGCCAGGTGTTCCCATTCCCCTTAAATGTTAAATGAGCATCAATGTTTAAACTGACTGAAGTTGCGTTCTGTTGTTGTTGTTTTTTTTTGTTTTTTTTTTCTTCTTCGGTTTTCCCGGCCTTTTAAAGATTATACATTGTTTTTGCATAGAGACTTGTTTGTACATTGCTAATAAAGTTTTTGTTTTCTTTGCAAGCATAGGCAGACAGAAGAATTTCTGGGACATACTGGCAGGTGGACTATTCCTCTACATAAGTTTTGGAGTATATATTCTAGCTAGTCATATTAATCAGAGATGATATAACTGACTGTTAGGGGCTAATCCATTATTGTGATATAATAGATATATGATCTGAGTGAGATAGGGCATGCCTGTACTTCACAAGAACAAAAGAATCATGTTACAATAACACACCCAGATGCTAAAATGGTGTCTGTCTTATCTCTAGAACTAACATTTTTCAGATGAAAATGTTTGATATTTTTCTTATTTCAAGTCCGAATATAGATTGTGAGTGCTCAACAAGGCGGTTCTATCGAGTACCCACAATCTATATTTTTGAGCAAAAAAAATGAAAATAATGAATACCTCTGTAAACCCAAGTTTTCTCGATTATATAAAGTGGGGTTTAGAGGGGGGATTAGTAGTATACAAACTTGTTAGCTTGTTGATAATTGAAAGGTGCTTCACCACAATCCTCATTACGAAAACACACCTATACAAATACATTGTGAATTTTACCACCGAAAAATGCAAATTTTGAGCAGAAAAATTGTGATATTTTTTCTTATTTCTGCTCAAAATATTGATTGTGGGTACAGGTTAGAACCGCCTCATTGAGGCGGTTCTAACAAGTACCCACAATCTATATTTTAGAGCAGAAATAAAAAAGTAATGTTTACCCCTATAAACCCCAGTTTTACTATATAATAGTGGGGTTAAAGTCAAGGGGGTCAAAATTATATAGGCCTGTTTTCGTGATGTGAAGTGTTCGTTAGTGGTACCATTGCTGGGTCTTGGTCAGAGATAATGAAGGAATTTGTTAACGTTTGTTTGTTTGATTTGAGGTTTAACGTCCCCGTCAACACTGTAAAGGTCATTTCGGAGACGTTACTTCCAATTTTGTGGGACTGTTACCTGACATTGAGATGAAATGACATCTCAAGCCCTGTCGCCCAATGAAACCAATAGGGTTTGTAAGCACACCGACCCACACCGCTTTGCCTGTGGAAGCTTAGAGCCTCTAAGCGGTTTACCAGTGCTCGTGTGCGGGTCGGATTCAGCTCTGTGTGGAAGCATCATGCAGCCCATATATTTCTTCAAGCCCTGATGTGCGGGGGCCGAAAATTTAACATAATGTTATAATTGTAATTTTATCATAATGAAAGCTGATAGATTTGTTAATGTTGTTCAAACTTCATTCATTCAATACAGCTGAAAACTACTGTTTTAGCTGAAAAATATGTGAGAAGTTTTGCAGTTCAAAGCTACTCACATATTTTTCAGCAAATTTCCCCTGCATTAAATATGCTACTTTATTTGGGAGTGGCAGTTGGTTTTACAGTTCTTTCAAGATCATTTCACTTATTTTGAGCCAGTCGTTAATCATAGGTGGGCAAAAAGATAAAAACACCTGATGTTCTATTGCAGAACTTAAATATATGTTACTAGTCAGACCAGCAACTCCTTTGGCAAATAACAAGGACCTGAAGCCATTGGTGCCTTGTACAAGTAGGCCCTGATTGTTACATGTGTACTCATTCATATTATTAGTATTTACTCACTTTTGCTTTTGTTAAGGTTCTATATGTACATTACAAAAACATGCCTATACAAATACATTGTTGTTGTTGTTGTTGTATATCTATAAGGCATTTTTTCGCTGCCTATAAACTCATGGTACTTAAGTAATTCACTTGTGCATTTCCCTATGTGAAAAACACATGATGCTCATAATACAATACAATGACCTTCAAAATCTTTTAGTGCCCCTGATGTATTCCATCAGTGCATCTGTCAGTTCCTTCCTTCCTTGCTTACTAATGTCTTCAATCATGCCTGTCAACACTTTCAAGTTAATGTCTGTTACCAATTTCACCTCCTCCCTGGCCAGAATCTCTTCTACATTATACTCTAAAGTATCCCTTTCTGATTTAAATCTCTGACAGTGAAAAAGAAAATGATCCACATTCTCTTTCATGTTGCATGTCTCGCACAAACTTGACTGATCTTTGTTAACTTTTGCCTGGTGATCATTTAAGATTGAATGTCCACACAGCACCTGATTTACTGCAGAGAAAGTCCTTCTGTCCCTATCTCCATGACAGATCCTTTTTCCCACTTCCCCAATTATATCCTGCAATACATTCACTTTGTCTGAGCACTTGTACCTTCTTTCCCATTTTTCCCTTCCCTGTGATTTACACTCCCGTACTGCTTCTTTCTTGTCCAGGGTCGGTTTTACCTCATTATTTTAATCATCTCTGATGCTGCCGCCTTTGCTTGTTGATCTGCCAACTCATTCCCCTCAATATCTTTGTGTCCCGGCACCCAATGAACTTTGACAATATTCTCCCTACACCTTACCTTTGCTAAACTCTCCTTGATGCTGAGAACTGTTTCAATCTTGTTAGTTGGCATTTCAGTACTGAAAGCAGTCTTAATAGCTGGTTGACAATCGGTCAGAATATGAACTACTCTGCCTTTGAAGTCTAGATCAGCCAAGAATTCTAGCCCGATCTGTATACCTACCAATTCTCCAGTATAATTGTTACCTATAGGAGAAACTCCCTTGTTCATCAAAACTGGTGTGCTGGAGTAACCCTCAAGGTAGACCACAGCACCAGCTCCAGTCGGACCTGGATTACCTAATGCTGATCCATCTGTGAACATTAATATATCGTTTTTATCACAATTGCTAAGAAGCTCTAATATATTTTCTTTCTGTTCTTCCTTGGAGAATGTGAATTCTTCCTTGTGTACACTTCCTGTCTCTTTGATGAGCCCCATCAATTCCTTGGTATATCTGAATTCCTTCTCAATGTTCTCAAACTCTAACATTCCCTTCAATTCCCTAAACCTAGACATCAATAAATGAAAAATAGTAGCTCTTCTACCCACAGTTTTATCCCCCTCTATCCATTCATCAAACTCTTCCCTGAGAGGATCATCTTCATACTTGGCACTGATTCTGATGACTTCTTGTGCTTGTCTTATCTTCAGCTGTAGGTCTATAGGCATGGTGTTTGTCAAGACTTCCAAAGCTTCTGTGCTGGTACTGTTCAAACAACCTGATGCCTTTAGCATCGCTGACCTCTGAACCTTTCCAAACTCCTTACTGCTTTCTTCAAGGGACTCGACTGTCACAGCTGCTCCATACTCCATCACCGGAAGAACCAAGGACTTGTAGAGTCTCATATACACTGTTTGGCTGCATCCTCTATGTCCTTGAACGAAATTATCAAGACATTTCAAGGCACTGAAACCAGCCTTTGTTTTCTGTTGAATATGTTCGTGAAAGTTTAATTTATCATCTACTGTGACACCCAGAATTTTCTTTGAATTGGTTGTTTTTAACACACTCTCGCCTAACTTCACCTCTGCCTTCACTTCTGAATCTCTGCCGTTATGCTTAAATACCATTATCTCTGTCTTATCCGGTGCAATCAACATATTCCATCTCCTACACCAATCTACCACAGATGCCAGTTTATCATTCAACGCAGCACAACTTTCCGCCACTGATGTATTACTTTCCCAAACACAGCTATCATCTGCAAATTCTGCATGATTACCTACCACTTCCTTCATTGAATCACTTGTATACAGATACCTTCATTGAATACATTGTAAACTTTACCGACGAAAAAACACAAATTTTAAGAAGAAAAACTGTGATACATTTCTTATTTCTGTTCACAATATAGATTGTCGGTACTCGTTAGAACCGCAACATCAAGGCAATTCTAATGACTACCCACATTCTATATTTTAGAAGTAAGGTTTTCCCTTGTAAACCCCAGTTTTACTGTCTAAAAGTGGGGTTCAAGGGGGTCAAAATTATACAGGCGTGTTTTCGTGATGATAAACTGTCCTGTGAATTTGGAGTTGATTGTCCAAATTAACCCTATATTTTTAGTCATATTGAGCCTTACAGCTAGCCTAACCAGACTTTTCTGGGCCTACTTACAGTCGAACTTCAAGGGCTCGAACACCTTTGGGACCTCGAAAATCTGTTGGAGACTGGGGTAGTTCGAGCCACTGAGGGTTACTGTCAGGAGGCATAACGAGATACTGTTAGACATCTTTTCGGTGTTCTATAATGAAAATGTATGCTGTGTGTACTCATTAGAATCGCCTCATCGAGGCGATTCTAATGAGTACACACAGCCTACATTTGCAAGATAAAAGACTAAGCTCTCCTTAATTAGCCCCACTATTTCTTATGTAGAGGATTTCGCTAGGGGCTCAAGAATGGGTTCGACACATCCATGGTAAACGAGCCATCGGTGTTCGAGCCATCGAAGTTCTACTGTATACAGTACAGTGCATACATGTATTCTTTATCCAGAAACTGACAACTGTCCTTCATACCTCAGCAGAAGGGAGAAAAATGACCTTAGAAAATATTTCATGATCAATCTGTGTGAAAGAATGTTGCTGACCCGGCAGGTATCGAATACATGACATCATGTTCCCCATCTAGTCACCAGACTGAATTAGACTGCCGAGGCCAGCAGTATCCTTTGATAGAAGCCTACGTGGTGTAGTGGTTACGTTACTCACCTTATAAACCACGGATCGCACGATCGATCCCGGGCTTCTCCAGACTTTCCGATGAGTCTTCATCAGGAAAACACGCCTATATTATTTTGACCCCCTTGAACCTGCGTTTATATAGTAAAACTGGGGTTTGCAGGGGTAAACATTATTTTTCTTCATTCTGCTCTAAAATATAGATTGCGGGTACACGTTAGAACCGCCTCATCGAGGAGGTTCTAACGTGTTCGTCCGTTAAGGTTAAGGCTTTTTATGTCTGCCATGGTCAAGCGGACAGAACTCTATAGCTCCACAACAAGACATAGGTTAAGTGTTTCTGGGCTGCAAATCGTGGCAGTTTGTCCAACAAAAGCAAATGGGGTTGGACTGCCGGTGCCCCGCCGTAGAAAATGAAGCACTGCCTGTTTTTGAAATTTAAAAGGCTGGTCGAAAAATGAGCTGAAAATGTATAGAAATCAGTGCCAATACGACTGCAAATCATGATTTCTATACTATGCTCAAGAGCGATAAGTGATTCAATAGTGCTCTTTCTTTTTGCTGCTTGATATTGGCTATTTGACTAAGGCTGCAAATGGAGCATGCCTATGCAGGTTTCCGTGCAGGAACACACGCGGCTTAAGGTTCAGAGGAAGAAGACTGGTTGCAAGTCTTACTTTCAACAATGAGACAGCATATGATATAAGATTATAATGGTAATGATGATAATAATAATAATAATAGTAAAAAATGACAATAATAATAATAATGATAATTGAAGCCAAACAGAAACATTGTATATCTATTGGTATAGCTACAACAGCACAGTGCTGTTTTTTAGACTCTTAAAATTTGAGTACAATGTATCAAAATGGAATGAATAGAATGAAAAAGATAAATAAATATGATTATTATAATCATAATGAAAACTAAACAAGAACATGGTTTTTCATAGAAGTTAACAAGCTTCTTGACATACTATTTACATGCTGAAAAGGAAGGTGAAGATTATACAAAGACAAACTTATTGACGAACGTGTGAAAACAGCCTGGAAGAAATTCAAGGAGTTGCTACCAGTTCTCTCTTCCCGCCACCTCTCGTTCAAGACACGTGGCCGTGTGTATAGCTCTTGTGTGCGGAGTGCAATGCTCCATGCCAGTGAGACATGGCTATTGACAAAGCCAAACCGCCAACGTCTACAGCGAAATGACATGGCAATGATCAGACAGATCTGCAATGTCAAGCCACAGGACACTGTCACCATCAGGTCCAGTGAGTTACTTGAGCGTCTTGGCATTGAAGACCTGGACCTCATCCTGAAAGAGAGAAGACTTCGCTGGTATAGACATGTGGAACGCTCCAACGGTGCAGTCAAGACTGCCTGTGACATACAGGTAGGTGGAAAGCGGGGGCCAGGAAGGCCCAAGATGACCTGGAAGCAGCTAACAGAAAGAGATTGCAGAGAATGGAAGCTGTCTGCTATCGATCCTCATGATAGACAAGCCTGGAGATCTGGTGTAAGATCTGCCATGCGTGCAGCAAGCCAGCTACCTGGAAGGGGGGCCCACTTATGTGGACGCTGCCCCTCTACCTGCACGTTAATCAAAAATAAGAAAAATATCACAATTTTTCATCTTAAAATCTTCATTTTTGGTGATAAAATTTTAATATGTATTTTTTATAGGCGTGTTTTCGTAATGTTAAACTGAGGTCCCGTCTCCGTATGACCTAAGCTGTTAGTGGGACGTAAAACTCAAACACTCACTCACTATCGTTTGATAAGTCCCCATGTGAGAACATAGCATGATACATTTTCTTGAGTAACTGTCTGTAAAATTGTAATGTGGGGAGGTAAATTACCCAATTTTGCTCATACCTGCCAACTTTTGAATTTTTTCATGAGGGAGATTCTGCGTGTCACGGCATTTTTCGATGGAATAAAGCGCGGTGAATATTTTCCCCAAAATTTCCATGGGGGAGATTTTTTTTTCAAACTAGTAGACACACCCCAGTCCACTAGTACAATCAGAAAAATTGCATGTTTATATTTTAGGTATGTATTATCCAATAAATCACTGGTATATACTTATTGTCTGAATATATGATTTGTCTGAAATTAGGTTCTTTTACTCAGAAACAGTTTTCATGCAATTGCAAGGAGTGCTTTATGTCTGACTATAACTGCCTTTATTTTGCAAAACAATTGTTTCTGAAGTGTTAGAACGCTCATTACCAAAAAACAATACAATTCTTTGTTTGAGAGATAAAAACTACGATTTTTGTAGTCACGAAAATACGTGACATTGCTCATTCATAGGTAAATATTTACTTTCATTACATCTGGGAGAGATTAAATAATTGTTCAAACATACTTACAAGAAAAGATCAGCAACGGGCATCCCTGTTCATGCTCATAGGGTTCGCCGGTCATCCGGGTACTTTCGTTTGTCACGTGATAGCAACGAGAACGCAGGTGAAAACAAACGCCATTTTGAATAAGCAAATAGTGTAAATAAAACCAAAGTCACTAGCATATTTCTTACAATTTTGATAAAACATGCCAAAAATCTGTAGTGCAGGTGGTTGTACAAATCATCATTTACAACTGGATAAAAAGCTATCGTTCTATCAGTTCCCAAATGGAGAAAAACATCCAGAGAGACGGTCTCGGTGGATGAGGGCCTGCAGTCGCCAAAACGCTGATGGTTCAGACTGGATTCCTTCATCAAAATATGTTTACATGTGCAGTGAACATTTTATAACAGGTAATTGATTCACAATACATAATTGCTTTGTTGACAATGAACTGAAATTGTCCTTTCTATTGGTAAAATTGTCTGTTGATTTCTCTCTAGCAACACGAATTCGGCACGAACTAGTGCTCGTATTTCTCCCTTTCAACAACATTTCTGCACTTACCGAGGCGATCCTTTGGAACATCACCACAGGTGTTGGATGGGTGACAAAATTTAGAAATTGATTGTAATTAACTTTAAAGTGTGAAAAAAAAACCTCCTTACTTAAACCAAGATCAAATGAGCAGTTTGATCTGGGTCCACACTGTTTGCAGAAATGACTTAAAGCTACCGGCAGTCAACGATTTTTTTACAGGCAAACAGTGTGGACTCAGATCAGACAGCTCCTCTTGGCAATCTGATCTTGGTTCACACTATTTGCAGAAATGACATATGACATGCAAACAGTATGGACCCAGATCAGATGAGCAGTCTGATCTGGGTCCACACTGTTTGCAGAAATGACTTAAAGCTACCGGCAGTCAACGATTTTTTACAGACAAACAGTGTGGACTCAGATCAGACAGCTCCTCTTAGCAATCTGATCTGGGTTTACACTATTTGCAGAAATGACAAGCAAACAGTGTGGACCCAGATCAGATGAGCAGATCACCTGGGAATAGCTATTCAACCGCATAATAGCACGATGGGAAATGTCTCTCGGTGCATGAAAGACAGGGTTGGTTGGTTGTAGCTAAGAACCATTTCTCCGTATAGATTTTTGTTTAATTTGGGGTTTTACAGTCCTTTAAACCCAAAGTGTGGACCCCTTTATCGTATCGATTCTTTGGGCTTGTCCACCTTTGAGATACATTTTGGGGGAGGTAAATAAATTTACTGGAACATCCACAAGCAGAACTTGTCTTTCCCATGTGTGACTAGGGCTGGCTAATCAGAGCTGAATAGATAATCAATTGTCAGTCTGGTCAATGTATAATCGATTAGTAATCACTGAAGGTTTTATCACATTACCAGTACTCATGTGCGGTTGGTATCAACTCTGCAAAAAAAGTAAAAAAAAAAAAAAAAAAAAAAAAATACTACTAGAATTGTTACCTGGGCTATCAACAAGATAAGACTTCAGGCCATTTTGTAGGATCATTTTTCCATATGTCAGCTGGTAATTCATATGGACATGCATCTAACCCAACACTCTTTAATTTCTGTACATAACGGCCATGACTTGTGCTATCGAGTGTTTTAATGTAGCCATAAGACATTATAGCAGTATTTGGCTAAAACTTTGGTCAGTAACACTGTGTGATTGGTTTTATATTTGAGAATACTTCCCAAAACTGGATGTCAGTGTTATTTTGACAATAAACAGAATGTCAAACCTACCTTGACACTTGGATAGAGTATATTTCCCCGAGTCCATGACACCTCCGAATACACAACACTTGACACTAGTCCGTAGACATCGGTTATCAGGCAGCTGTTATTTCACTAAATGGAAATTTCCCGCCTCGTTATTCTTTACTTTTAATCATTTTTACTTACAGTAACATGCATTTTCAGGTTAAAAAACGATTTTATTCAATGTAATTGATAGCGATCTAGAGGGAAATCGCCGGTCGCTCTGTTATTGTTTTCACCTCCAAAATGGCGGCCTATCGGTTGCTACGGGAAGTGACGTCACGCCGGCGAACCCTATACAGATAGAAAACTGTTGGCAACTTGCATTTGTTTGTGGGTACTGGGTAATATATCATTGGGTTAAAAATAGTCAATACAGCTAAAAATATACTCCGGGTTTTTCCATCTCAAAAATAGATAGTGAAGAAATCCAAGATATTCCAAATGACTATCCAAGCGTGAGGAGGTGGAAAAATCGTGATTTTTGCCTTATTTTGGCACCACGATCGTGAGGTCAAAATGCATGGAAAAATCGTGAAACTCACGCCTAATGGGTGAAAGTTGGCAGGTATGATTTTGCTTAACAACAACTTGATGGCACCATCAGCATAGAAACTGAAAAGGTTTCTATTTTGTGATAACTGAAAGTAAGTTTTTGTCAGTTCTCCACAAAAACCTATGTTGTGTGTATTCATAAGAACCGCCTGTTGGCCATATTATCTATTTACATATCATTTAAACATGTATATGTCTAAATGTACAATAATCATGGTATAATTGGTGATATAGTTTGTGTTTGGTTATGTGATTTTTTTTTTTTTTTTTTTCAGATAAAAGTTTGTTTTCAGTTTTCCAAAATTGCTGACTTTTAAGCAAGCAAATTACTAGGTGTAATATATTCAGTTAACAAGCTTATTGACGAACAATGTAGATCCTGATCATATGGCTTCTGCAGAAGCAATCTGATCTGGGTCTTTACTGTTTGCAAAAGTAGAGATTGTCATATGTAGCAGGACAAGGTTTATCGCTTAAGATGCCAAGAAAAAATTGCGTCTGAAAATGTTGTCTGTTCATGTCGTCTGCTGCACCTTCTTACAAACTTTTTAGAAATATTTCTGCATACATGCAAACAGTTTGGACCCAGATCAGACTGCTCCTTTAGGAGCAGTCTGATCTGGGTCAACACTGTTTACAAAAATGACTTTTTGAAGTAACCGGCAGACGTCAATACAGACGACAATTGTCGTGATTGGCATGTTATATGTTAAGAAAAGTGTTAGATGTATTATATGGGAGAGGTTTGTATTCAAGTGTTTTTTGGCATAATTATATAAGAGTAATTACATCCGAATATATGAAAAAAGTTGTATACAGACAACCCTCTTTAAACCGACTTTAGATATAGCGACAAAACTTGTTATAACAACATTTTCAGTGGAACGAATCCTTAGCTCGGGACAAGACGATTAATGGAGATTTTTAAGAAAATTGTAATAATCTAATACTGCAAGAAAGAGATGTTGTGGATATTTGTTAGAATCGCCTCGGTGAGGCGATTCTAACAAATGTCCACAACATCTGTTTCACGGTAATTAACAGAAAATGTCCTTTATTACTTATTTTATTATATACCCAGAAAATGTCCTGTTTACTTTTGTACAGAAGTTACTGGTCAATATTTTTCCATATTGTCCGTAGTCAAGTTCATATTGCCCGTAGATAAGCAGTCTCGTTCTCAATAGAACCACTTTCAAATCTATGTAATTCAAAATGAAACATCGGCAGCCATCTTGTCGTACGCATCGACAGAAAGAACGCAAAACAAAACGAATATAGGTTCTGACAAAGTGCATAAAGCGAATTTTTATACTGCCCAATATGACCTACCTGCAATCTGTTTAAATTTTCAATACTTTCTTCTAAGAAATCAGGAGTATTTTGAAAGAAATATTACCGACGTTTCGGAAAAATAGCGTCCTGCTTTGGGAAACGTCAATGTTTTTAGTGACGTCACATCCACCAACGTTAATGTCGTCTTCGCTTTGGCGCCATTGGGCGTGGTTCTCAACGTGTAGGGAGACACTTAACGGCCTTCATTGTTTTCCATTTCAAACCACTTAGAGATATATAACCTGATTTTATGTTCAGATTTCTATACCAGGCAATGCTGAATTCTAGTAGACAGTTCAAGTTTTGGGTATATAATAAAAAGGTTATTGACTTTTATATTGTGAAATATTCGGCACTTGTTCATATGGCGAAGACCCATTCGCAAGCTCGTTCATCCTTCGCCCTATGAACTTGTGCCGAATATTTCACAATATAAAGTCAATAACCTTAATATTATACTTCTCCTTATTGGGATTCTTTATAGCGGCAAATTCGCTATAACGGCAAATTATTAGGTAACAAATACTGTCGTTATAGCGAGGGTCCTCTGTAGTTATGACATATTCCAAGCCATAGCATAGGGTTTCATATCCCATTTTGTACTGCATGGAATCTTCTGCCTTATATATACATGTAGTAGGATAAATTTCAAAAGTAAGGAGTTTCAGCTGGTGTTAACAATGGGAGGGGACATATTGCTTTGGGTCTGGATCCCTTTTGTGTTGGCGTCAACGTAGCCTGTTTGAAGCACTATATCTCCTGAACCTATGGATGAATTCTAGTGGTTACATCACTAGGATGGGGAAACAGCAATTTTATTTTTGTAACCTTGACCTTATTTTCAAGGGCACAGGCTCCCAAAAACTATTTTGGTCCAAAATATGTTGTTTTTTTCTGCACCCTATCTCATGAATGATTTGGAGGAATTTGGTCAAACTTGGTGCAGTATATAATTGCAACCTACCAAAGATTACATTAGATTAAAGTTACCTTTTAAAGGGCAAAGCAGCCCCCATCCCCCACCCAAAAAACTGTCATTTTTGGCTTGTCTGCACCCTCTCATGATTGAATTGATGACATTTGATCAGACTAGTTAAATATATCATTGAAACCTACCATAGAGCAGGTCAGTTTACCTTGGGCAGGCTTATATGTAAGCTGTTAACCAGTACAATGCACATTCTTTCAACAGAAACTGGCAACTGCCTTATTTTTAAACCATCACGAAATCTTGCCAGTATAATTTTGACCCCTTCAAAACCCCACTTTTATATAGTCAAAGGGGTCTGCAGGGGTAAACATTATTTTTCATATTTCTGCTCAAAAACAGATTGTGGGTACTCATTAGCAGCGCCTCACCGAGGCAGTTCTAATGAGTTTCCATAATCTATGTTTTGAGCAGAAATAAGAAAAATATCACAATTTTTCATCATGGTAAAATTTACAATGTATTTGAATAGGCGTGTTTTCTTAATGCAGAGGAAAAGAAAAACATCCTACCTTTGCAGACAGTCTAGATCTGGGCCCAGTTGTTCAAAGCCTCATTAGCTTAACAAGCTCGTTAGTGGTCAAATTGTTAAGCCTTCTAGCAAGTTTAATACCTAACATTTTGATATTTTTGCTGCAAAAATGTGAGCAGCTTTTGCATATGCAAAAGCTGCTCACATTTGTGCATCAAAAATATTAGTATAATTGCCTTATTTTAACTAACACTGTCGTTAGTTTTGAACAACTGGCCCCAGGATCATCACTATTTGTGATTCAGTTTGTAAATTTGCAGGAATAAACACCATCAAGTATTTTGATAGGCTTATAGTCAAAAATTGGTGTGGCTAAATTAGTTTATTCAGCAGGACATGTGGTTAACATTATTGATTTCAGTGCAAGGCCACTGTATTGAATTTTATATGTACATGTATTAAAAATACTTATCACAGTTTATTGTTTTTTCTTTTATACCAGTAATGATATACTACAGTAAAATTCCTATATTCTGTAAGACCACCTTTGGGACTGTTCAAAAGTGGTCTGTAAGACCACTTTTGAACAGCCCCAAAGGTGGTCTCTGACCAGAGGACACTGTCTGCAGAAAACGCAAAGAAAGAATAACTGGAACCTACTAATTAAGGTTTTTAAAACCGAATTGGGAATTGGTCTTAATTTTAGGTGGTCTTAATTGCGGAATTTCACTGTACTCACATTATACAACTGTTCATTATACCACTATGGGGTATAACACAGTTCAAAGGAATAAATGATCATATTTTCTATATGCTCTGGGAAATCAAGAACATACAACGTAATTATATATACCGGCCCCGATAGCTCAGTTGGTAGAGTGTCCGCTCCAGGGAACGGGAGGTCACGGGTTCGATCCCGGGCCGCGACATACCAAAATCGTTAATAATGGTACTAGCTGCTCCTCGCTTGGCACTCAGATTTACAGGGTAGAGCTAGGACTAGTCAACCCAGTGTCAGGATAATGTGACTGGGTGTGGTATCATGTAATGTGTCTGGGACATGATACTTCAGTGAGGCAGCACTATAAAAGTGAGCATTGAGCTCCCTGTCGCAACCAGACACCATCGTGATATGACTGAAAAATTGTTGAAAGCGACGTTAAACCCGAATTCACACACACACACACACCACTTCGGGTTATAACACAGTTCAAAGGAATAAATGATCATATTTTCTATATGCTCTGGGAAATCAAGAACATAGAATGTAATTATAAAACCTAAACTGGAAGCACCTTGTGGGATTCAACTGTTTGCAGTCTGTATTTGTTTGTTTGTTTGTTTGAATTCTGGTTTAACGTCCCCGTCAGCCCTATTTAGGTCATTTTGGAGATGTTGCTTCAAATTTTGTGAGACTTTTACCAGACATTGAGATGAAATGACATCTCAAGTCCTGCTGCCCAATGAAACCAGAAGGCTTACATGCATTGGACAATCTGACTCGATGCTTTAACCCATTTCAGACTGGAAACCCCTAAATGGGTACCGTGGCAAACAGTGCAGGCCCAGATCAGACGCCGCAGAATGCGGCGTCTGATCAGGGCCTACACTGTTTGCAAAAGGTTCAGCCATTTTCCAACTTAAATTTCAAGAAAACACAACCCGACAGCCCTAAATTTCGAAATTGAAGTGCTATATATAAGTTGGAAGATTGACGGGCCTCCGTGGCCTAGTGGATAAGAGCGCTGACTCTTAGTCATTAGGTCTCTCACCGCCGTAGGTTCGAGCCTCGCTCGGGCCACGTGTGAGACGCCAAGTTCTGCAACGGAAGGTCAGGTGGTTTTTCTCCGGGTACTCCGGTTTTCGCCCACCTCTGATTAACGATCGGCTCGATGTGAGTGAAATAATCTTGAAAGGGCCGTAAAACCCAAACCAAAAAAAAAAAAAAAAAAAGTTGGAAGATTCCATTTGGTACAAAAATGGTTAAGGATAAAGGAGAATGATACTGCATTTGTAGTCATGAAAACAACTGCTTTGGAGATATGAAAGAATGCACTATGCCGCACTGATGTGTTACACCTGTGGACAGAAAAGCGTTCAAACTCTGATGAAGTACCTTTCAATGAATCTCTTTGCATCAAGTTAATTTGACAAGCAAATGTCATTCATCAAAGTAATCTAAAACTGGAACAAGCAATATGCATTGATTGATTGGTCTTATTGTGGCAAGCACTTTTTTCAGTTTTAGATCTGATTGACATTTGAAATGTATTCTGATTGGACAGTGCAGTGTCTACAATGAAATATACAACACTTTGTATTTTGAATGTATTCCTGTCTTGCAGTTGACTGACAGGATGTAAGGAAATATTGAATGAAACGTCAGATCAAAATGAAATGTAGCTCATCAAAGTTTGAAAGGATTTGGCAATGATAGATTATGGTAGGTGCCACCCTCATTCAGATGCATAAATCACTGATGATCAGGGGCTAGTTGTTCAAAGCATCCTTAGCTTAACGAGCTCTTCAGTGGTCAAATTGTTAATGGTTCTAGCAAGAACAATATCAAGCATTCGCAAAAGCTGCTCACATTTTTTGAGCAAAAATTTTAGCATTTTTGCCATATTTGATGATCAAAGTTTTAACGATACGTTAACTAACAACTGGCCCCTGGAGTTCATGAGCTTGAACCAGCTCTGGTACCATTCTCTCATTGAGACTTGTTTGTTTGTATTGGAGTTTAATGGCCCAATAAACACTATTTAGGTCATATATCAAGCTGGTCATTTTATATATATCCATACTTTTCCTGGGCAGGCTTATTTGTCAGTGGTTAACCGGTACAGAGCACATTCATTCGCCAGAAACTGACAACCGCCCTTCTTGAATCAGCAGGAGAGAATGACTGATCATGTATTCTTGCATAAATACCTATGCGCATGCCTGTTTAAAGCCATTGTTGGAATGGACAGAAAGCCATGCTCAAAGTTCAAATCATGAAATTCATGTGCTGTTTGAACATGGATTTTGAGCTTTTGTTGTGATAAGATGGGCATTGCTTTGTTTACGTTACATTGAGCGACATAATGTTATCGCCCTGAACATAGCGTTTTAGAGTTCTTTGATGATGTCAGAGGGTTACTGCGTAACATCATTGTAAACAATATTCTGAACTAGCCGCCATGTTGGTTTGCTGGGTGCAGTTGAAGAGTTTATATGGAGCCTTTAGGCGTTTGCATCAAAATTTGCTGTCATAACCATAAGTTATGCAAGAACAACCAGCATCCATGGGTATTCCATTGCATTAACATTTGCCAGATCCCTTGGAAGATATTTGAACATTTGGCCTAGCGAACAGCTCCCTCGGGACTCGGAAAATGTTAATGCATGAAAAACTATGGTTGATCCCTATATTATTTTCTGTGGTCATTCTCAGCCTTTTGCTGATTCAAGGAAGGCAGATGCCAGTATCTGGTGCAAGAAATTTTTTGCTGTACGGGTACACTGCTTATAAATAAGTCTGTGCAGGAAAAACTGTGGTTAGCAAAAGTAAAATCTTGCCCCACTGAACATGCCAACCCCTACCTTTGCGAACAGTGTAGGTCCAGATCAGATGGCTTCTGAAAGTCAGAATCTATACTGTCATGGCTTCTTTAGAAGCCATCTAATTAGGATCTACACTGCCACCTTTAGAAGCCATCTGATCAGGATCTACACTGTCATGGCTTCTTTAGAAACCATCTGATCAGGATCTACACTGTTTGTCACACAGTTTGTTAAGTTATTACATCATATGAAGTAATTTGGTTAGTTGATAGGTAGCAATGGGTGTGGCTAAATTAATTCATTCAGTGGGATAAGGGTTAAACCTGTACAGTTCAAAGAAGAGTCTACTTTAGGACCTCAGGGGTGTAGTTAAGATTTTTCAATTTCAGCCAAATTTGCCCAAACATGCAAGGAAAGTTTGCAAGCATGAACCTGAAGACTTAGTGTGTAAATACATGTACTTTGAACTACAGGTTAAGTACTGCTTGAACCTAGCCGACCTCGGTAGATCAGTTGGATGCGTCTCTGACTGGTGATCAGGAGGACGCAGGTTCGATACCTGCCAGGGTCGGCAACATTCTTTTGTGGAGCCTGATCATGAAATCTTTTCTACGGTCAATCTCTCCCTTCTGCTGCTTCAAGAAGGGCAGTTGTCAGTTTCTGGCGAAAGAATGTGCACTGTACTGGTTAACCTGCCCAGGAAAAGTGTGGATAGGTAAACTGACTGGCTCAAAAATGACCTAAATAGTTTTGGCTGGGCAGTTAAACTCTAATACAAACAAAACTGCTTGAACCTGCAAATGCTAAAAGAGTACTTATAGGATAGGCAAGCAGCAATCATTACGATAACACGCCTTTACAAATACTTTGTAAAGTTACCGCTGAAAAAACAAACATTTGTGATATTTTTCTTATTTCTGCTCAAAATATAGATTGTGGGTACTGGCTAGACCCGCCTCATCGAGGCTGTTCAATCGAGTACCCACAACATATATTTTGGAGCAGAAATAAGAAAACTAAGGTTTACCCCTGTAAACCCAAGTTTTACTATATAAAAGTGGGGTTCAAGGGGGTCAAAATTATATAGGCTTGGTTTCGTGATGGCCAGACTAGATAAGATCTTGAGATAGCTTTATACATGATTGTACATCTAGCTCTGTCATTAACCCATTTAGTACCAGAAACCCCCAAACGGGTACCCTGGCAAACAGTGCAGGCCAAGATCAGACGCCGCAGAGCGCGGCGTCTGATCAGGGCCTACACTGTTTGCAAAACGTCCTGCCAATTTCCTAATCAATTTTGAAGAAAAGACAACCTGACACCCCTAAATTTTGAAATGGACTAATGCTATATATATAGGGAGGAAGATTCCATTTGGTACAAAAAGGGCTAATGACTAAACAAAAGCACCCAAGCTCAGTTTTTATACCGCAATCAGGCATTCTAGTAACCTAATAAAGGGGGTCGATTAACTGCACGCTATAATCGGTAGTGACCTATAATACATTCTACTGACCTATAATATGTCTAGTGACCGTTTATAGACCGGACCTACTTTTCAAGTCCCTATTTTACAAATATAAACAATAACATGCAAACTTTCATACATGGGAAAACAACATAACTGCAAGTTAAAATCCTTGCAATATTTATTTAAACAGAATTTCAGAAATTTCAGCTAAATTCTTACCTTCTCGGCTTTTCCTGGTTTGAATAGCCCGTTGTAATTACTGCACACTGCTACTGCAGCTGCGTCTCAACCTCGAAAATAATTGTTTAAGCTAAAATAAACTATTTATTTGCAGATTTTCATACAGAAAGTAAAGCGCTGAGAAACTTTTATTCGAGCGTCCATGTTATTTCCTGCGTCTTTGTGGCGCGGTGACGTCAGAAACTTTGAACTAGTTGACGTCACGTTATACTACGTGTGCGCGCCATGGCACTGAATGTCGTTTAACATGCGACACTGTCTGCTGTCTTTTTTGCTTAAATTTGCTAAATTATTGCAAAACCCATTGATTGTTTTGGATTGCGGTATAAACTAAATACATGGATAGTGTCTTTAATAATAAAATATAATCGGTTCGCCCCGACAATTTTATAGGGGCTCGCTAAAGCTCGCCCCTATAAAATTGTCTAAGGCTCACCGATTATATTTTAATATTATTAAAGACACTAACCATGTATTTACTATGTGTATGCAGATGTCTAAAACAACTCAATCATAAGGCTAGGTAATCCATATCCTGCTGTTCACGACAAACTCTTCCTTTGCAAAAAGTGTGGATCCAGATCAGATGGCTTCTGAAGAAGCCTGAAGCCATCTGATCAGGATCTACATTGTCATTCAGTTTGAGAATTTGAATCACAACATACGTTATCTGATTGGCTGATAGTCTAAATCAGAAGGGGGTGTGGCCAATTAATACAGCATAAGGGTTAACCCTTTTACCCCTGAGATTCTGACGTGGACTCTGGTATGTTGTGAATTTTCAGTTAGCAGTAAGTCAAAGTTTCACAAGATGGTGAACAGTGTAGATCTAGATGAGGCAACACATTTTGAGCTATCTCGTGGATCTGCCAACGTTACCTTGGTGACACTGACTGGTGATCATATACTCAATCTCGCTGAGACAACATTCTTTTATGCAGATTATGAAATCTTTTTCTCTTTACCCTGTTCAAGATTTCTGGCTAAAGAATGTGCACTATGCTGGTTAACTCTTGTCAAAGCCTGCCCAGGAATATTGTGGTTCAGGGGTCAACTCTAAATCTTAAAGGAAAGAATTTGCTCCTGAGGAGCACATTCTTTGCTTTAAGAGTAGACCCCCTTTTCAGCGTGACATGCTTAAAGAAAAGTGAACATGAAGTCCCGAAATCTGTCTCCCTTTAGAAAATGGCGAACAAATCTACCAGGTGTTCCTATTCCCCTTAACCCTTCTCTTGCTGAATATTCAGTTTGGCCACACCCATTTCTGACTTTGAACCTATCAGATTACTTGATGTAATTTATTCCCTCAAATTCATAAACTGAACGTCAAACAGTGCAGATCCTGATCAGATGGCTTCTTCAGAAGCCATCTGATCTGGATCTACACTGTTTGCAATGATATAGGTTGTTGTGAACAGCAAGATAAGGGTTAAGGCTTCATTTTATACATATACATGCAATTAACTGGGATGAAATAAATAAAACCCAGAAGACATGACAAACTTTGTTTATTAATAAAATTATCAAAAAGGAATTTCAAACAGACAGGATTATATAAACAGAAGAAATCATGCAGATGACAAACCAATGCAATCATTACGAAAACACGCCCATACATATACATTGTAAACTTTACCGCTGAAAAAAAAACGAAAATTTTAAGGTGAAAAACTGTGATATTTTTCTTATCTCTGCCCTAAAATATACATTGTGGGTATTCGTTTGAATCGCCTCGATTCTAATGAATACCCACAATCTATATTTTTGAGCAGAAATAAGAAAAAATAAGGTTTACCCCTGTAAACCCCAGTTTTACTCTATAAAAGTGGGGTTCAAGGGGGTCAAAATGATACAGGCATGTTTTCGTGATAATAAATAGCCAGTTCATGAGAATATCTGTCCTTGGGGTTTATGACCAGGTAAAACATTATGATAACACACCCGTGTAACATAGTGCATTCTGTCATATCACCAAAATAACAAAATTTCCAATGAAAATTTGTGATATTTTTCTTCTTTAAACTCATAACATAGGCTGTGGGTGCTCGTGAGAACCGCTTAACCGAGGCGGTTCTAACGAGTACCCACAACCTATGACTTGGAGTACAAATAAGCAAAATAATGACTACCCCTGTAAACCCCAGTTTTCTCTATATCATCCTTCACCTCCCTAAACCCCACATTATACAGAGAAAACTGGGGTTTACAGGGGTCCAGTTTTCTCTATACCATCACATGAACAAGTCTGTGGAATGAACACCCCCATTAACTCCACTTTATACAGAGAAAACTGGGGTTTACAGGGCTATGAGAAAACGGGGGTATACATTATTTTTCTTATTTCTGCTCCAGGACACAAGTTGTGGGTACTCGTTAGAACCTCCTCAATTAGGCGGTTCTAATTACTAAGGCGGTTCTAACGTACACCCACAACCTTTCAGAAGCCATCTGAACTGCATCTATACTGTTTGCAAAGGTAGGGGTTGTCTGTTAAGTAGGATAAGGTAGTAATACGATTTTTTTTAAATCATACTCCACTTCTTTACTTTGGATGCTTTTAACCCATTTAGTACCAAAAACCCCTAAGCGGGTACCCTGGCAAACAGTGCAGGCCCATTTCAGACTCAGCAGAACCCGGCATCTGATCAGGGCCTTCACTCTTTGCTAAAGGTTAGCCATTTTCCAAATAAATTTTGAAGAAAACACAACCCGACACCCCCAAATTTTGAAATGCACTCCTGCTATATATAAGGTGGAAGATTCCATTTGGTACAAAAAGGGTTAAGCCTCACCATACTGAACATTTCAATATGCTTACTTCTTTCCCAATTTTCAGCCATTTTTTTTTACTTTGTACCATGGATTCAGAAGCAGAATGGAAAAAAGATAGATCCTGACTGATCAGTTGTCTTCTGAGAAGCTAGCTGGTAGAGTTGCTCTTTACTGTCTTAACCCTTGTCCTGCTAATCCCGGATATGCCTTATCTTTGAAACAATGTAGATCCAGATCAGATGGCTTCTGACGAAGCCATCTGATCAGGATCTACATTGTTTGCCATTCAGATTGTGAATTTGTTGCAATAATTTGCATCAAGTAATCTGATTGGTTGATAATCAGTAGTAGGTGTGGCATATTTAAATATTCAGCAGGACAAGGGTTAAAAAAAAAATCAGATTCAGCATGATTAGGGTTAAAGCAGTACTATAGAGTACTCACAATCTGATTTTGAACACAAATCAAAAATCTATACCCACTGAGAGCCCCACTGATCTATACCAAGAGGGGTTTACACATATGTTTAACATGGACTTGTTAGTTAAAAGAAATGAAAAGGGGGAGTTCCAGCCTATAGTAAATTTCCATAGGGTTCTGCCCACGCACAGATTTCCATGATATTGTGCATAATCACTGCCTGGTAAATAAGTGTTCATTACTTAGCTATTTCACTCTCATCTCTGTTTTCATTATAAATCTACAATGTTTTGTTTATTTTCAGTTTCGAAACTAGGGGTACCCTCAAACAAGTGTATATATACATAACAGCTTCTTATGTTTTGGAGTTATTTTGTTCTCAGGCATCTTTGTAGTCATTTGTGATTATTTTTGTATCACATTTGCTATTGTTCAGTTGAAGTTCCATAGACCATGATCAATTTCAAATGGAGCAAACCCCAGATTTCACAACCATAAAATCTTTTGGAGTATGTTTGACTTTTGATTTCACATTGTTGCAGTTCTTGTCACCCCAACATTTTAATATGAAAATTGCCCATGTATATGTAAAACATTTTATCAAACTTTCTTGAAAATCGGAGAATGGTAACATACTGCATTTGAACATTGAATAGTAGTGGTCAGACTTTTAAATTTTTTTCAAACCATTTGTAGATATGGTATTACATTTTCAATCGAGAAATTGCTCACCAATATATATATGCACATGAATATATGTATGTTTAAACCTTGATTGTGTAGTATGAGCTCATTTAAATAGCATTTGTATGAGTTATGGTACCCTGGGGAATACCAAAAACACAATTCATTTTGAGCTCTCATTATTGAAAATATATTTCATTTTTAAACAGGCGTTTTTGCATTTAGTAATTAGTTTATCCTAATTTATTTTAGTTCGATTGCGATGAAAGCTTTAAGCTTATTGAATCGCTCTCGAACACTCATTCCGGATGTTTTCACGCGCGAGAGAGAGAGGCAGTGGCTTTTAGACATTTTTTGCATTTAATGTAATCCTAAAGCCTGCTGAAGCTTATTATGACAAAGATTGTTGAAATGGCAAGTAAAATGGATGGTTCTGTCGCTTGACTCTCTGAACTGATGCAGTCTACTTAAACAGTTTAAAAAGTATGATTGTCATACCTGAATAGCACAGCTTGCTTGAATGGCCAAGAGTACTGATGTTTTATTATGGTTGAGCCAGGTATGTCATCTGGACTAAAGCACAAACAAATGTCGCCTGCTGTGCAAATCAGTGTCAGAAAGTTATATTCTTAAATATTATCTATTTATATTCTTAAATATGATCCAGAAAGCAACCATTTATTTTTTGAGTAACATGAATTAGTATTATAGGGAAGACCAATCTGTTCAGCTTTCGAACTATTTCAGATGAAGAAAAGAGCAAACGGTATATTTGCTATCAGTATTATGGAAAAATAAAAAGCCAACTGCAGATTTTGGTTCAGAAATATGCTAATAGTACAACTAACAGCTGATTTACGCCATTTGCAAAAACAGATGAATACAGAGCTAGAAAACTTAACACAGATGACAAATACTGCATACAGATGACTTAAAATGTGAATGGTATTACAACATCTAAATAAATATAATATCAGCTATCAAATGCATTAGTTACAGCAACTTGCCTTCCATCTATTTCATTTGGGGAAGTGTATACCAAATGCCAATTTTACAACTAGTTACAGTGTGACTAGCTCTGTATTTATTTTGAAGACTAAGACAGTGTAGCTTACACTGTTGCAGATGTTATAATGAACCCAGAAACAATGCAGAAAATAGTTTTCATGATCTCACAAAACCTTTGTAGGGGGAGCGGAGTGTGAGTATCTTTGACCAAGTGATGTAAGAAAAAATGACCAACACATGGACCGATCTATCATTAGAATAAATGGAAAAATCAGTCTGTCCCTTCACAAATAGCAATTTATTGGCTACTGTTTTATTTTAAAGAAGAGAATGACAACAGCAAACATAATTAAAGAAAAAATAGGGCTATGCAAGTAATTTATAAAGCAGATTCAATACGTCATTGCGTATTACTGACATCAAGTGTCTTTTTATTGCGGGGTTTAAAAATATACAGAAAGGTCAAAAAGATCCACCTTGTCTTATTCCTATTCTGAGGATTATCATTTTTGCAAAACTAACTATCATCATGAACAGTGCATGAATGCATTTTATTTTTTCTCTTTCAAATGTTTGGATTGAACTGGTATACTTTGCTAATGTATGTTCTCATTTACTTTTGAAAAGTCAAACTAAAACACCTGACTGTAAACAGTATCTTTTGTGTATGTGTGTGTTGAGGGGAGGGGGGGTGCCGGGTGGTGTGGGGAGGGGGGAGAGAGTTTCTTTTGCATAAATGCCTATGCTAAGCTTTGTATGATAACGTGGCACCAAATGGTCATTAAAAACACAATAAAAATACACTTTAAGGAAATCATGTCCCCTTATATTGCAACTGATTTTAGCACAAAAATAGACCTGAACCCATATCTATCAAAAACAATGTTACCGGTTTCTGACTTTTCTGAAATTTGTTTGCTGTATAGAGGATATATGTGGCCAATTTTATATGCAATATCTTGGGGTGACAAGATCAGTAACACATCTAACACTTATGATGAAAATCTCATTGTTTATAAATTTTCATGAAAAGTAGAAGAAAGTTTGAAAATAAATTTATCAGAAAAATTAAAAGACATAGACACATTTACATTTTTTGTATAAGATTAATCCTTATAAAGTTCTGCTGCCAATCAAACCTATTGATTTAAGGCTGAAAAGGTCAAGGTGTGTATGACCTCTACAGGGGACTACCCCAGGGAGCTCCCTTGAGACCTATAGTAATTTATCAAATGAAACTAAGTTTTATATATAGTTGATATTCCTGAAGTAAACAACAATTGAAGTTTCAAGAAAATCTATGCGTGGGCAGATTTGGAACTCCCCCTTTACAGACATTTCATTCAAATGTATAATGAAGTGGATTGGACAATAACTATTATATAGATTTAACACAGAAATGCAAGAGTCTCGGCTCTTAATCGCGCACAATAAAAGAGACACAAGATAACTTGTTGGAGAGTTAGGGATCAGGACTCTTAAGTTATAAAAACATTTTAATTTTCATGCTCAACTCATTCTAGCATGAAATTTGTCCTCATAAATTTGAAAATGGCAATGACTGGCATATTAAAATTTATCAGCAATGATTGGTATTTCAAATTAAGGAGCAGGACAAATCTCTGCTAATATGACGTGGATAAAATGCCTAATTGATAGTGTATTCCATCACGAAAACATGCCTATATAATTTTGACCCCCTTGAACCCCATAGGGGTAAACAGGGGAAACCTTATTTTCTTATTTCTGCTCTAAAATTAGATTGTGGTACTCATTAGAACCGCCTCAATGGGGCGGTTCTAACAGGTATCCACAATCTATATTTTGACTATAAATAAGCAAAATATCACAATTTTTCATCTGAAAATTGTCATTTTTTTCGTAATGACTAATTTGAACATGCCATAATGATCCTAAATATTGGGACAGGCAGACCTAAGCAAACAGTGCTGACCCAGATCAGACTGCTGAAGAAGCAGTCTCATCGGGGTCTACATTGCCATTCTGTCTGCACCTTTTGGACTCCTTGCTGGGTTGTGGTACAATTAAAATTTGAGGAGAGTTACAGCAAGTTCTCAAGGTGTATGAAATTTTAGGATTTTTACAGTATGCTCTAATAAGTATACAGTCGAACTTCGATGGCTCGAACCCCTTTGGGACCATTAAAGTTTATTTGAGACAGCGGTAGTTCGAGCCACGGAAGGTCACTGCCAAGAGGCATAACGAGATACTTTTGAGCATCTTTCGATGTTAGATAATGAAAATGTTTGCTGTGTGTACCCATTAGAATCGCCTCACCGAGGCGATTCTAATGAGTACACACAGCACACATTTGCAAGATAAAAGACTAAAATCTCCTTAATCATCCCCCACCATTTCTTATCTTGAGGATTTACCTAGGGGCTCAAGTACGAGTTCGACCCAGCCATGGAAACGAGCCATTGGTGTTCGAGCCATCGAAGTTCTACTGTATATCAATACTTTTCGAGAAATATAGATGACACTAATTTGAATTACAAGATTTTGCAGTCTGCTAAGTAGTAACATTGCTAACCTAACAAGACATCCATTATTATGCTTTTGTGATACAGGAAGATGAATTGCTGACTTCTGTTAAACAAAGGTAGAACAGAAGGCAATGATCAGGAATTGATACAATTACCTGACACCTCTTATTCAAGACTTAGACACCAAAGGGAAAGAAACACCAACATAAAACAACTTCGCCATAATGAAAACTTCATAAACCGACAGCCACCTTTCTAAAGTACTCAAAACTCATATGAGGCATGCTAAGTGAAACTATCTTCAAAAATATGCCCAAAGTGAAGATAATCAAAGCTCTGCCAGCACTGGTGGGTTCTTTGTCTCCGAGAATAGTCTGAAAAAATGGTCCTGAACGGGGACTTGGACTGTTCTCTTTAGCCCTTATATTCCTTTATTTTAAGCAAACAGTGTAGACCCTGATCAGACTCCACATTTTCCAGTACCTGATCTAGGAGAGTACTAAAGGGTTACCCTGTACACCAAAAGAGTCCTTGCTTTATGCCTTAGTGATAGGCAAGGGTATACTGAAGTTTTGTACGGACAGCATGGGCTCTGCTCAAACTGCACATACAGCCAAACTTCAATAGCTTGAATGTCTTTGTGACCATGAAAATTTGTGAGACATTTACAATTAATCATAGCCCCAGCTAAGGAGGCATAATTGGGGGCAACTTAAGGATGTCTTTTAGATCTCTGAAATAAAGCTATGTTGTGTGTACTCATTAGAATGGCCTCATTGAGGCCATTCTAATGAGTATACACAGCATACTTTAACCCTCACCATGCTGAACCTAGTTTTATCCTTTTTTTGAAAACAGTATAGATCCAGATCAGCTGGCTTCTCAGAAGCCAGCTGATCTGGATCTATACTGTTTTCCATTCTGCTTCTGAATCCATGTTCATATGGACAGAAACCCTTCATGCGGACTGTCTAAATCATGACTGAACCAAGGGAGAGGATTGTAGCCACATAAAATCCATTTAATTAGAGAAATTTCTAATTTCAACTTCGCTTTAATTGTGATTTCTTTATTTACCGAGTTGATTCGATGATGAGTTAGAAAACCTCCATATGGACCAAACAAATACTTGTTTGAACCACATGGTGAGGGTTGGGATCCCGTAAAGTTAACTTAAACCCACCAGTAATTTTTGCTAACCGTTCCAAGTCAGTAAATGCTGTGGTTCCTTCATGTTTTGTGTTGGTGGTTCTGATTCTTTCACTAATCATATACAATGCAACCTCATTTTAACACGGTTTGTTATAACATGGTTTTGGATATAACACGGTTTCAAGGTGGATCCCAAAAATGTATAGACTATATAGAAAAATGACCATAAATGGTCATTTTTCTATATAATCTATACATTTTTGTTTGGATATAACACGGCTAACACTGTCTCTGCTTTGGACCCCATTAATAGTGTTGTAATGAGGTTGTGGTGTATCTTGTTACTTTGATTATTCTGATTCTCACCCCCCCCCCCCCCACACACACACACACACCACCCATCCCCCTTTTGGTTTTTCATTTTTAGTTACGTTTGTCCTTCCAGTTTAATGTTTGTCATGTTGGTGATTCTGATTCTTTCCCCTGTTATGTATATTGCTCCTTTTTAGTTAGGTTTGTATATTCTGAGATACCACCTGTTTGGGAAAGAGCTGCTGATTTGATTTGCCTGTTGTTCGTTTTGTTTACTATCGTCGCTCCAGGTTTCAACTTCTTTCCCTAGTGATATTGTAGGAAGAATTTGGGATCCGAGTGTTTCGATTCCTGATCATTTCAATTTTCTAGAAAAGAACAGATAGAGATAATTTTCTAGAAAAGAACAGATAGAAATATTTCAGAAATATTTCAGCTATAATGTTTTAATACATATGAGCACCCAATTCAACCATTGCATTTTAAATAAGAAAACAAACAATTTCAGACAAATGACAGTGGTGTAAACATATTTATTACAGAATGCAGTATAAAACAGAGATACAAACAAGATAATTTTACGAGACAATAAAAATGACATTCACGTTGTTTGTTCTGAAATATAACAGACTAATCAACACTGTGAAGGTCGTGTCAAAACTAACAATGTTGTTTGTTAATGTATCATTTTAATATGGCAAATATAAGCTAATATTTTTGCTGAAAACAATGAGTAGCTTTTGGCTTTGCATAAGCTACTTGCATTTTTTTTAAATACCAGTGAGAGAATATTATATAACTAGACTATCAAGTGAGCATATGCTCACTAATACCCCCGGCCAAAGCCATCGGTAACTTTCTTTGACACAAAATTTAAGGTAACTCACAAAATACACATCTCAGTAGCAAATATAACAAAGGGGAATAACTCTAAAGAACCTGGCCCCACAGCCCCAATTTTCTTTCCCACAATACAACTAGTTATGCATGTTGCTTGTACCAAATTTCAAGTTTCTAGGTACAGTAGATCTTGAGAAATCTTTGACACAAAATTTAAGGTAAGTCACAAAATGCACATCTCAGTAGCAAATATAACAAAGGGGAATAACTCTAAAGAACCTGGCCCCACAGCCCCAATTTTCTTTCCCACAATACAACTAGTTATGCATGTTGTTTGTACCAAATTTCAAGTTTCTAGGTATAGTAGTTCCTGAGAAATCTTTGACACAAAAAAAAGGAGCATAATCCGGACAAGAAAAAAAATACGCGTCAGCTAATTTTCCATGAGGAATCCATATATGAAATTTCAAAACCCTAGCATACACGGTTCTAAAATTATGCTATGCATCACTTTTACCATACAGATCAATGGCACAAATTACCAAAATGACAAAGGGCCATAACTCACAAAGTTTTTTTCGGAATGTTGTCAAAAGTTAATCAGTTCATCTACTCATCACCACCAATCTATTCACCAACTTTCAAGGCTCTAGCTCCAATAATTTTCGAGATATCTTGCTGACAAGATTTTATTAAAAAAATTTCAAAGGGCAATAACTCTTGAAAGGGGCATAATCCGGAGGAGAAAAAAAATACGCGTCAGCTAATTTTCCATGAGGAATCCATATATGAAATTTCAAAACCCTAGCATACAAGGTTCTAAAATTATGCTATGCATCACTTTTACCATACAGATCAATGGCACAAATTACCAAAATGACAAAGGGCCATAACTCACAAAGTATTTTTCGTAATATTGTCAAAAGTTAATCAGTTCATCTACTCATCACCACCAATCTATTCACCAACTTTCAAGGCTCTAGCTCCAATAGTTTTTGAGATATCTTGCTGACAAGATTTTATTAAAAAAATTTCAAAGGGCAATAACTCTTGAAAGGAGCATAATCCGGACGAGAAAAAAAAAACGTGTCGGCTAATTTTCCATGAGGAATCCATATATGAAATTTCAAAACCCTAGCATACACGGTTCTAAAGTTATGCTATGCATCACTTTTACCATACAGTACAATGGCACAAAGTACCAAAATGACAAAGGGCCATAACTCACAAAGTATTTTTCGGAATTTTGTCAAAAGTTAATCAGTTCATCTACTCATCACCACCAATCTATTCACCAACTTTCAAGGCTCTAGCTCCAATAGTTTTTGAGATATCTTGCTGACAAAATTTTATAAAAAAAATATAACAAAGGGGAATAACTCTAAAGAACCTGGCCCCACAGCCCCAATTTTCTTTCCCACAATACAACTAGTTATGCATGTTGTTTGTACCAAATTTCAAGTTTCTAGGTACAGTAGTTCCTGAGAAATCTTTGACACAAAATTTAAGGTAACTCACAAAATACACATCTCAGTAGCAAATATAACAAAGGGGAATAACTCTAAAGAACCTGGCCCCACAGCCCCAATTTTCTTTCCCACAATACAACTAGTTATGCATGTTGCTTGTACCAAATTTCAAGTTTCTAGGTACAGTAGATCTTGAGAAATCTTTGACACAAAATTTAAGGTAAGTCACAAAATGCACATCTCAGTAGCAAATATAACAAAGGGGAATAACTCTAAAGAACCTGGCCCCACAGCCCCAATTTTCTTTCCCACAATACAACTAGTTATGCATCTTGTTTGTACCAAATTTCAAGTTTCTAGGTATAGTAGTTCCTGAGAAATCTTTGACACAAAAAAAAGTTTACACACACACACACAGAAAAGACGAAAACTATATACCCCCATGGCATACTCCGTATGCCGGGGGTATAATAAGATGTTCTATTTGCCAGAACACTTAGTGTTCTGTGCATTAATGAGCTTGTTAACGGGCCTCCGTGGCCTAGTGGATAAGAGCGCTGACTCTTAGTCATTAGGTCTCTCACCGCCGTAGGTTCGAGCCTCGCTCGGGCCACGTGTGAGACGCCAAGTTCTGCAATGGAAGGTCAGGTGGTTTTTCTCCGGGTACTCCGGTTTTCGCCCACCTCTGATTAACGATCGGCTCGATATGAGTGAAATAATCTTGAAAGGGCCGTAAAACCCAAACCAAAAAAAAAAAAAAAAAAATAATGAGCTTGTTAAGCTGAAGATACTTTAAACGTATCAGCCCGATCAGAAAACCTGACATTTTCACTGGTCAGGCCCTAAGAACTTAACTCAGTACAGAGTACAGTAAAATACCTATAATAAGACCACTTTGAGGCTGTTCAAAAGTGGTCTTTAAGACCACTTTTGAAAAAGATCACTTTTGAACAGACCCAAAGGTGGTCTTAAATACATGTTTAAAAGAAGTCTTAATCTTAGCTGGTCTTAATAGCAGTATTTTACTGTACATTCAATCGCCAGAACCTTACAACTACCCTTAGGCTTGAAACAGCTGAAAGGAATGACCATAAACAATATTTCCTGATCAGACTCTGACATAATGTTGCCTGACCCGAGGATCAAGCCTTTAAACTTCTGGCATGTCACTAGATAAACATGGAGCTGACCAGGACCCAGTTTGAAAGGATCCAGATCATGACAAAACCTATAATTCTTGCATACATATCTATGCGCATGGCTGTTTGAAGCCATTATCAAATGGTCCAAAAGCCGTGCTCAAACAGCAAAACCATGTTCAAATCCTGAAATTCGCGTGCTATTTGAGCATGGATTTTGTGCTTTTGATATCACAAGACGGGCCTTGCTTTGATTACGTTATGTTGAGCGACGTAACTTTATCACCCTGAACGTAGCGTTTTAGGGTTCTATGATGACGTCAGACGGTTACTGCATGACAACGTCATTGTAAACAACATTCTGAACTGGCCGCCATGTTGGTTTGGCTGTCACTTTTGAAGAATTTATATGGAATTTATATTGAGCTTTTGGGCGTTTTCGGCAAAATTTGCTGTCGGAATCGGCAGTTATGCAAGAACAGCGATCATCCATGGTTAAATCATTGCATTAACATTTGCCGGATCCCTCGGAAGATATCTGAACATTCGGCCTAGCGGCCTCATGTTCAAACAGCTTCCTTGGGACCCGGCGAATGTTAATGCATGAAAAACCATGGTTGATCCCTATATTAGACCTGTGCGAGCAACGAAGACTCAGATCAGACTACAAATTTGAGCAGTCTGATTGGAGTCTTTGCAGCTTGCAGGAGTCTTCTATGACCAATGGGCTATCCAATGATAAATAAGCATAGTCTGTTATCACTGGCTTGAATGACACACAGGCTGATCTTATTTTTCAGGGTCCAGTTGTTCAAAGCATCGTTAACTTAACAAGCTCACTAACTGCCACATTGTTAGCTGTTCTAGCAAATACAATATCTAAAATTGTTATTTTTGCTAAAAAAATGTGAGCAGCTTTTGCATTTGCAAAGCTGCTCACATTTTTTCAGCAAAAATACCAGCATATCTGACTTATTAAATGACCAAAGTTTCAACGATATGTTAACTAACGACATTGTTAGTTTTGAACAACTGAACCTAGTTGTCGTGCAGGTCTTACGAGTATTGTAGGTTTTGTCATGAAATTCACTGAGCTATCACAGCTTGTGACAAGTTCAGTTCTGATAAGTACCAACAATACAGTAAAATTCATATATTCAGACCATCTTTATATTCAGAACATTTCTGTATACAGTGTTCTCTGGTCGGAGACCAGCTTTGGAGCTGTTTAAAAGTGGTCTTTAAGACCACTTTTGAACAGCTCCAAAGATGGTCTCTGACCAGAGAACACTGTATATAGAAAACATAAAAAAAGAATCAGTGTACCCTTCCAAATAAGCTTTTTAAGCAGAATTTGTCTTAATTTTCGGTGATCTTAACCCATTTACCGGTAGTACCAGAAACCCCAAAATGGGTACCTTGGCGAGCAGTGCAGGCCCAGATCAGACGCCGCAGAACGCGGCGTCTGATAAGGGCCTCCACTGTTTGCTAAAAGTTCAGTCATTTTCCAAATAAATTTCGATGAAAACACAACCTGTCACCCCTTAATTTTGAAATGAATTCCTGCTATATATAAGGAGGAAGATTCCATTTGGTACAAAAAGGGTTAATAATGTTATTTCACTGTGTATGATGAGAGAAATTAGCCCAAAGTCATCCTCATCACATCTTCTCACTTACATTGAGCCAGTTGTTGATCAGAGGTGGGTGAAAACCAGAGTACTTAGAGAAAAAACACCAGACCTTCATTGTAGATCATGGCTTCTTGCACATCAGACAAGGAAATCCATAGTTATAGCTTGGGATAGAAAATCTGTTCTAATCCTGGTGTTCTTACCCAAAATCAAATATTCTCTCATGTTTGATAAATGCACTGGTTGAATATATGTGCCGTCATTAAGGTTGATGTCACAGCATGTTGCGTGACATCACTGATATCATCACAATATGGCGGCCGTAGGCAACTGAAGTGACTGCAGAATTAAAAATCCAAGCTCAGAAATGGAAGGTATGCAAGAAGAAGAACCCTACATGGGTGTTAGAGGTGGAAAGAAAAATTCGTTCCTCGGGATCACTGTCCGACATCACTCGGCAAGCCTCGTGATGCCAGATAGTGACCCTCGGGATGGATTTTTCCATCCATCCCTCACACCCATGTTAGATTCTTATAGTCTCACATGACCTGAGTGAGGCTTGAACCCACAGCGGTGAGAGACCTAATGATACAGAGTCAAGAGACTAGTCCACTAGGCCAAGGAGGCTTGTCTTCACTGAAGTTGGGGTTTCATAAGTAACACAAAAATTTACAAGCAAATTGTCATAAAAAATAAAGCTATCAGTATATCTGTACATTAGTTGTTCATACCAACACATTTTTACCCTTAAAATATCACAAATTTTAGAACAGATGGCAATTGTAGTTTCTATTATTTTTCAGAGAATATAAGGCTTGACATTTCATGTGAATCATCTGCCAAGCAGATGATTCACATGTAATGCCAAGTCTTATTTTGACTGAAAAATCCCAGCAGATGATTCACATGTAATGTCAAGTCTTTTTGACTGAAAAATCCCAGCAGATGATTCACATGTAATGTCAAGTCTTTTTTACTGAAAAATCCAGCAGATGATTCACATGTAATGTCAAGTCTTATTTTCACTGCAAATAAAACTATTTTTCAGGGAAAATTAGGCTTGCCATTTCATGTGAATTGTCTGCCCATATTTTTCAGTGAAAATAAGGCTTGACATTTCATGTGAATTGTCTGCTGGGCAGACAATTCACATGAAATGTCAAGCCTTTTCTCTGCAAAATAAGACAGTATTATTTCAAATTAATGTCTAAAAATCTCACGATTGGCAGTTTAAGGATTAAATATAGTTATGGAAATTTACAAACAAGAATGTGCAAAAATATAAACTAATCTAATCATATAAAAAAATGGTAAACTATACAAGAATGGAAAAACAATATTGTCTAACGGATTATATGTACTAATTCACTATTAACTACATTTTGTGTATAAACTTAATTACATATACCAGTGGTTTTGTAACATTTTCCTGAAAGGTTTGTGACTAAGTAAACTACATGTAACTTGATTGGAAAGAGTAATGCGAATAATTTACAATGATTTTTATTATTTATTCATAAAACAAATATCAGTACCAAAAACTCATGCTTCTAAGAAATAAGGAAATTTATCCCTTAAGGGGAATGGATACACCTTCATAGGAGGCAACTCCTGCAAAAGTATTTTTGTCTCCCATGTCAATAGGGGTCAATTCTAGATCTTAAAGGAAAGAATTTGCTCCTGAGGAGTGAATTCTTTCCTTTAAGAGTAGATCTCCTTTACAGTGGGACAGGGCTTATAGAAAAGTGAATAGGAAGTCCCTAAAGTTGTCTCCCATTGAAAAATGGCAGATAAAATCTGTCAGGCGTACTCGTTTCCCTTAAGAAATCTTGTTTTTAGAGAGGAGTAACTGGCATAAATAAGGGATATTTTTACTTTCTAATGTTTCCATAAAAGTATACATATATGTATGTTGTGGGTACTTGTTAGACTTGCCTTCCTTATAATTTCATTACGAAAACATACCTATTCAAATAACTGGTAAAATTTTGCCACGAAAACCTGAAATTTTGCAGATAAAAGACCTGATATTTTTCATATTTCTGCTCAAAACGGATTGTGGGTACTTGCTAGAACTGCCTTGGCGAGGTGGTTCTAACAAGTACGCACAATCTACGTTTTTGAGCAGGAATAAGAAAAATAATGTATGCCGCAGTAAACCCCAATTTTACTATATAAAATTTAAAGGAGGTTTCAAGGGGGTCAAAACTATATTGGCGTGTTTGCGTGATGTCAGATCTGTGGTGTTACTGTATTCCTTGCTTGCAAAGGATAATCCATTTATAGAACATATTCTTATGATGAACGAGACATTTTTTAAATATGTTTTAATTCACCTTCCCTTTTCACTAAATCCACTACAACCTCTACCTTTGCAAACAGTGCAGAAGCCATCAGTTCAGGATCTATACTGTTGGTCATGCAGATTGTGAACTGAACAAATACATTATACATGATTATGTATTAAGTCAGAAGGGGCGTGGCAAAATTAATTTATTCAGCAGGATGTGTTAAAACAGATGAGAGTGGTACAAACAACATGATCAATGTCAGTAAGAAGTTATTAACCCATTTAGTGCCCAAAACGGGTACCAGGGCAAACAGTGCAGGCCCAGATCAGACGCCGCAGAACGCGGCGTCTGATCAGGGCCTCCACTGTCTGCAAAAAGTTCAGCCATTTTCCAAATCAATTTTAAAGAAAACACAACCCGACACCCCTATATTTTGAAATGGACTCCTAGTATATATAAGTAGGATGATTCCATTTGGTACAAAAAGGGTTAATGGCACATCAGTCATCTGCATACAAATAAATTAGCATACTCTGTTTAACCCATTCTAGGTGGGAAATCCCTAAAAGGGGTAGCCTGGCAAATTGTGCTGGCCCAGATTAGATGCTGCAGAACATGGCGTCTAATCAGGGTCTACATGGTTTGCTCACAGGATTTCTGTCAACAATGGAATAAAAATGAAAAATAGGACTGATAACCCTTAAATGACAAATGGACTTATCCAACATATAACAATGGAAGAGTCCACTAGTAAACAGTGGGTTAAAAAATAGATGATTTGTCAATGGCAGTCTATACTTATCATTGCTTACCGAACAATCAACGCAGATGAGCAAAAGCATAAAAATATATTTTAAAATTTTCTGTTAAAAAATCCAGTATTTTTCATATTTCTGCTCCAAACACATAATCTTGAGGGAGGTCTAAAAGGTGAAGCTTCATACCAAAAACCAATGACCTTGACCTTTCTGGCTTCAGACAAGAAGATTTTCAAAGGTTTTCCCATTATAAGTCTATGTAAAACAAGTGGGCCCTAGTATGGGCCCATTTTTGGCCCCAGGGCTATAATTTGAACAATGTTGCTAGAGGTCCACTAGATGAAACTTCATACCAAATATCAAAGACCTTGGCCTTGTGACTTCAGACAAGAAGATTTTTAAAAGTTTTCCATATATAAGTCTATGTAAAACCAGTCGGACCCGGGCCCCAGGGCTAAAATATGAAATATCTTGTTAGAGGTCCACAAGATGAAGCTTCAAACCAAATGTCAAAGATCTGAGCCTTCTGGTTTCAGATAAGAAGATTTTCAAAGGTTTTCCCTATATAAGTCTATGTAAAACCAGTGGGCCCCAGGGCGGAGCCATTTTTGGCCCCAGGGCAATAATCTGAACAATCTTGGTCACGGTCAACTAGACAAAGCTTCATACCAAATATCAAAGAACTGAGAGAAACTTCTGGTTTCAGACAAGAATATTTATAAAGATTTTCCCTATATAAGTCTATGTAAAACCAGTGGGCCCCCAGAAGGGGGCATTTTTGGCCCCAGGGCTATAATTTGAACAATCTTGACAGAGGTCCACAAGACGCTTATTTATCAAATATCAAACGCCTGAGCCGTCTGGTTTCAGAGAAAAAGATTTTCCCTATATAAGTCTGTGTAAAACCAAAGGGCCCCAAGGCGGGGGCATTTTTGACCCCAGGGCTATAATTTGAACAATCTTGATAGAGGTCCACTTGATGAAGCTTCACACCAAATATCAAAGACCTGGGCCTTGCTGTTTCAGAGAAGAAGATTTTTAAAGATTTTCCCTATATAAGTCTGTGTAAAACCAAAGGGCCTTGGGGCTGGGGCATTTTTGACCCCAGGGCTATAATTTGAACAATCTTGATAGAGGTCCACTTGATGAAGTTTCACACCAAATATCAAAGACCTGAGCCAAGCGGTTTCAGAGGAGATTTTTAAAGGTTTTGCCCTATGTAGGTCTATGTAAAATTGCCCAGGAGCGGGGGCGTTTTTAGCCCAAGGGCTATAATTTGAACATCTTAGTAGAGGTCCACTAGATGAAGCATCTTACCAAATATGAAAGATCTGTGCCATGCAGTTTCAGAGAAGAAGATTTTTTAAGTTTTCAGTAAAAAAAAAATCTATATTTGGCCCCTGTGACCTAGATGTGCAACGGACCCGAACACATTGAACAACTTTGAAAGGGGACCAGTCCCGGACCACCTAAGGATCATTCCTGTGAAGTTTAGTCAAAATCCGATCAGTGGTTTAGGAGGAGATGTGAGTGAGTGTTTGAGTTTTATGTCCCACCAACAGCTGAGGTCATAAGAAGATGGGGCCTCGGTTTAAAGACTCATCCAAAAGTCTGGAGAAGCCCGGGGTCAATCCTGAGATCCCTGGTTTACAAGGTGAAGAGCATAACCACTGCATCATGGAGGCTTCTGTAGGAGGAGATGTCGTTTGAAGAAAAATTTTGACGCATGCTCGGGCAACAAACAAAAAGTGATCCCAAAAGCTCACGGCGTCACTACGTGATTGGTGAGCTAAAAATAATGTATACCCCAGTAAACTCAGTTTAACTATATAAAAGTGGTGTTTTGATGGGAGTTATTATTATATAGGTGCATTTTCGTGATGCAATAGTTTGGGGGAAGTTCATCATCTGATATATTTTTTTTTCATTTTGCGAAGGAGTAAGAAGGAGTAAGTGTTCATGATTAAGCCATAACCTCTGTGTAACACTGCCCATTATAACATGATTTTGTCTATAACATGTTCAAATGTTGATTCGCAAAAATATATAGATTGTAAAGGAAAATGACCATAAATGGTCATTTTTTTGTGTGGATATAACATACTGTCTCATTAATACTTTCCTTTCGCATTGAACCCGACCAGAAGTGTTACAAAGAATTTCCGGTGTACAAATTCACAGTCACTTTGGTAATACCGGAGCTCTTCAAATAAATAAATCTACCCCTTAAGGGGAATGGGAACACCTGGCAGATTTTTCCACCATTTTTCAAAGGGAGACAACTATCAGGACTTCCTGTTTGCTTTTCTATAAGCCCTGTCCCACTGAAAAAGGGGTCTACTCTTAAAGAAAAGAACTGACTCCTCGGGAGCAAATTCTTTCCTTTTAGGAGTTGACCCCTATTAGCACCGGAGACAAAAATACTTTTGCAGGAGTTGCCTCCCCTGAAAGTGTATCCATTCCCCTTAACCCATTTGGTACCGTAAACCCCAAAACGGGTACCCTGGCACACAGTTCAGGCCCAGATCAGACGCCGCAGAACAAGGCATCTGATCAGGGCCTACACTGTTTGAAAAAAGTTCAACCATTTTCCAAATAGGTTTTGAAGAAAACAGCCTGACACCCCTAAATTTTGAAATGAACTCCTGCTATATATAAGGAGGAAGATTCCATTTGATACAAAGAGGGTTCAGGGAAGAGTTTGCTCATCAAGAGAAAGTTCTTTCCTTAAAGAATAGACCTCTTATAATGAAGTAAACAATAATATTTTTGTAAAGTTCACTTCCCCTGCAATCACAGCCATTCCTCTCTTATGCACAACCTAACTGCTTTGTTCACTAAGGCTATTGCACTTTTCACTACTCCCATCCACATGCCTCTTGTGGATTACCCCATTTATATTTGCATCAGGATTGTCATATTTCTTCCCAACAATATTACCATTGGGCTCTACAGTTTTCTCACTCTCCGTCTTCACTCCTTTTCTTCCGTATCTTTTCCTGTATTTTCTAAAACCGTATTTTACGATACTGAGCCAGAAAATCCAGCCAATACTATATATGGCTGTACCCCCAAACTTGCCCCACCAGTCTGTGGTGTTTAATTGGTAGTAACTATAAAGCAGAATGGATCCAAGACCAATTCTGAAGAATCCGAAAAGGACCATAAAAGCTAAATCTACACAATCTCCTAGTAATGTATGGTAGTTTCCTGTCTCTCGTAGGAACCAGCGTAGTTGCAGTAACGGATTTGTGATTTCAGCACCAAGTATGGTTGAGACCATCTCGGTGCCCCACCATCTCAGCACAACACAGGTGGATAAACCAGCTATACTCAGAGAGTGGTGTAGTAACATCACAGGACCTGGAAATATGGAAGATTATGAGTTTTTTTTTATTCTTGACGGGGCCATCCTTAGAAGATTTTTGTTTGCTTTGCTCCTACCCATCATATGTGAGGTGGGTAGGAAGGTAGGTCATTTTTTTTTTAGATCTGAAAAGATATTTGACCCTTAAAGCAACAGGAAACATCATTTTAAAAACTTATTTTCTGATTTTTCAGAGATAATTCATGCTTGACATTTCAAACGTCAAGCCTGAAATTAAAACAGCAAAAAAAAAAACAAGAATGTCATCTTCTTGAAATCTGGCTTAAATTAGGCTTAGTGTGTTAAATTTGAGTTTATTCAGGATTTCAAAAAAAAATCTTTTCCTCAGAATGGTAATAAAATTTTTTGGGTCAGGGCAATCTGTGTGGGTAGGTAGGAGCACAGTAAACCAAGAATTTTTTAAGGATGGCCTGGGCAACATTGGATCACATTTCCCACCATATACCGTATTCACCCTAATTACCGCACCGCGCACTTAGTTTTTTCAAAATCGTGTCAAAAAAATCACATTGAAAATCTACCTAATTAGCGCACACTGGATGCGAAAACAGTAGCTTCTGAGATGATGCATACTGATATTTAATGGGGCGGAAAAGGATACTAAAACATTGCCTTCAATGTTGAAGAAACAACGGTAAGTTTTTTATTGATTTACTTGAGAGCTTCCAAGGGGAGGTTTCTGTAAAGTGTGCGCTTTTGCATTTCCTTTTCAAAAATAGCTTTGGTGTGCGCTTATAGGAGCATGTGTGGTAATTAGGGCGAATACGGTACATGTATCTCCAGGCAAGAAGGGATAATAAAAGAACAGTTTTCCTTATTTTTGTAAGAAACATACATATTAGAATACACCACAACCTGATTATAAAATGTTTGGTTATAACACGGTTTTGTATACAACAGGATTTCAGAATGGATTCCAAAAATGTATAGATTATGTATACAGTCCAACCTGTATTAAGCAAGCACCTATGGGATAATCAAAAAGTGCTTGCTTAAGACAGCTGCTTGATTAACACAGGTGAATTTCAATACATTTTCCTTTTTTAGGAACTGAAAGCCTGCTTGCTTAAGACAGGTTGCTTGCTTAATAGAGGTGGCCACTAAGACAGGTTTTACTGTATGCTGTGGGTACTTCTTACAAAATCCTCATTGAACATCATTTGCATAGATGTCTGTATCAGACCAGAGGCGATGAAATGGTTAACAAATGGATGAAAATTTATGTCTGAGCCCCTGTCATACAAAAACGGTATTAGCCCCATCATTAGAAAACATGTTTGTGGTTTTCAGTCAAGAATGACACAAACCAGCCTGCTCAGCTACACAGACTAGCAAATCTTAAGGGGAATGGGAACACCTGGTAGATTTTTCCGCCATTTTTCAAAGGGAGACAACTTTCTGGGCTTCCTGTTCGCTTTTCTACAAGCCCTAACCAACTAAAAATGGGGTCTACTCTTAAAGGAAAGAATTTGCTCCTCAGGAGCAAATTCTTTCCTTTAAGAGTTGAGCCCTATTGACATGGGAGACAAAAATACTTTTGCAGGAGTTGCTTCCCCTGAAGGTGTACCCATTTCCCCTTTATAGCCCCCGCTTATCGGGGCTTGAAGAAATAGATGCACTGTATGATGCTTCCACCAACAGCGAAAACCGACCACACAAGAGTACTGATAAACCCTTTGAGGATCTAAGCCTGCCCGGGCAAAGTGGTGCGAGTCGGTGCGAGTCGTACCTTCCATGATGATAAACCCTGGTTTCATTGGGCGACAGGATTTGAGATAACATTTCATCTCAATGTCGGGTAAAAGTCCCATAAAATTGGAAGCAACATCTCCAAAATGACCTGTACAGTGTTGACAGGGATGTTAAACCTCAAGCCAAACAAACAAAGCAAGTCTTAACTAGAGGTACTGCACTATCCAAGCAGCTTACAACCAGAAATTCAACATTACATCACTGCAAATAAAGCATTATCTTGGATTATAAGTTCTAGAAAACATTTACCTTCAGTTTTATAATAGATACACCATGAGAAATCGAGGAGAAAATATGCTAGGCACACGATGATAATGAACTGTTGAAATGGCGTGCTAGCCTCACCTGAAAAAAAAAACAGTACCATTACGATAATACATCCATTCTTATCTCTTGAACTAGCATTTTTCAGAAAAAAAAGGCTATTTAACTAACTTGGCTATTTAACTAATATAAATTCTGATTTTGATTATCCAACAACAGTTATAAACGGTAACAAAAATGGGGCTGTGATAAGCTGAAAATGTCTTTAGATGAGCGCACAGCATCAAACTCAGATCAGCCAACACATGCACAGTCTGATCAGTGTTTTTGCTACTTGCTCTACACGGATACATTTTGACTTACTGTCATTCAGAGCTAATTCAGGTTGACAGGGGCGAATGTATTCTAGCTGAATGGGTATGCAGCCTGGTTTGAGTCTACAGTGTGACATGTCCACATTTTTGGATAGTCACGGCTCATACATGTACATTTCATATAAGTATTCTGTCAAAGGCTATGACACATTTGTGGGGGCACAAAGTCACTGGACCATGAAATTTAGGTCATGGTAAAAAATGGATGCTTGCATGGTTTCCTCCCCAGATGCAAGTTGTACCAACAAAGCTCTCATAACTCTTCACGGCGGAGAATCCACGTGACCAAATGAAAGGGTTCACGCGTTTTTTTAATGGCGGACCTGCCGATTCAGGTAATATTTTGTTCGATATTTTCATTATTACTGATCAGAATGTAATGAGATTTGGTGCAGATACCCCGCAAAAACGTCAGTAAATTGATTCTGTTGTTGAAATTATGAACAAGCATCTAATTAAAAAGTTATTGACGAGCAACCGATTTTTTCCTTCGACAAGGGGTTCACACCTGGCATGAATTCTTGAGAAAAATAACGAGTAATTTCCGATTTCCCGTGTTTACTTGCTAGTTCTGTTGTTCCAATGTATGCACCGACATGCTGAAAGCCTAATATGTATTGGTTTTTTGAATTGGTATGTTTATGTCGGAGAAAAACTGGGTTTTGTGAAACAGAAAGGGTTCACACGAGACTTGCTGATCTGAAAGGGTGCACACGAAAACATGTGGTTCAGCTAATTGTTCACCAATGACGTCAGTCGTCTCGAGCATTCAAGTGCCTGATGCATTAAAATGGATAAAAGTCATTTCGGTGGTATATTAAGGACTTGAAATTTTATCTACATGCAGTATCCTATTTAATAGCAAGATAATAAGATAGTGATCTCACACACACACACAAACACACACACACACACACACACACACACACACACACACACAACTACACACACACAACTTTTACACGCAGGCCTATTCAATATAATGGAATTAAGAATTTAATAGCTGTAAAAAAGAAACGTTTCATAAGAAGTATTGTGTATTTGGTCAGATGTCTGTCAAAAATAGTTTGTGGAATCCTAAAAGAACCACATTGTTGAGACGGATCTAACGAGTACTTACAATTTACAGTATTTAAGACAAGGCGTTTTTAGAACAAACATATGACAAACATGTATACCCCTCCGAGCCCCTTTGGTGGAGTGCCTGTTTTCAAAAGTCTTTAGTATTAAAACGATTGAAATGGCCTGTTTAAAAAGTGGGATAATATATCTGTGTATTAATGTATCTCGATGTTATCTTGATGTTTTTTTTAACTTATATATTTTTTTTTCAAACTACGTCTGATGACTCCGACACATAATACATTTGTTTCATGTATATTTGTTTCAGAACTATGCCATCTGCTTGGCCACTATGTCGGCACTGTGGTAGCGTGTTGCCAAACTCAAGCAGCATTAGGCAGCATGAACTAAGACACTCTGTCCGATCGCCATACAGGTGCTGCGGCAACTATTCTTCTCTAAAGCTAACATGGATAGACATATGTGCAACAATCATGGTCAGAAGAAAACATATCCTTGCAGTACCTGTGACAAGAAATTTGCAACAAAAACTGACCTAAAACGACACATGAAACGGGAAAAGAGGGAATGGGACAACACATGTGATGTGTGCAACAAAACATTACCATCGAAGGACAAAATACGGGATAATATGGACAGTCACACAGGAACAAAAAGGCACAAATGTCATACTTGTGGGCAAACATTTCGTTATGCATTCAATTTGAGCCGACACAAGAATTCACATATTAAGTGACTCAGCTTTCTGAACAATAACATGGGGGAATTTATAGCAGGATGCTACTGGTTAACCCGGCCAGAAGTTTTATTTTGACAGTAATTGAAGGCTTGAGATGGCAGAGAGTGCCTTTGCTAAATCACGTAAAAATTATGCATCAGACTGAGACCAGCCTTGGTATCCATCAAGTTTGATTAGAGTCTTTTTATTAAAAAAAAGGACTGAATTGGTTGCTACAAACTGGACGCCTTACAAAGACTCTAACCAGACTCATTTCTTCTTGTTTTTGCAATATAACGGTTTAAAGGCTATTTGTATCGTGCAATTGACTTGAAGTTCCTAGTCCGAATGACATTGATATCATTGATTACCGAAGCCTATATAAGGCATTGTGTTTTTTTTTTCTTTTGTGTGTTGATTATGTTTTGTGTTTTGATAAAGCTAAGTGTTTTGACTTTAATGCTAAGTGTTTTGACTTTTATGCTAAGTTGTGCATAACGAAATGTTTGCCTACAAGTATGACATATGTGCCTTTTTGTTCCTGTGTGACTGTCCATATGATCCCGTAATTTGTCCTTGGGTGGGAATGTTTTGTTGCACACACCACAGGTGTAGTCCAATTCCCCCTTTTCCCGTTTCATGTGTCGTTTTAGGTCAGTTTTTGTTGCAAATTTCTTGTCACAGGTACTGCAAGTAAATGTTTTCTTCTGACCATGATTGTTGCACATTGTCTATCCATGCAATAGCTTGCCGCAGCACCTGTATGGCGATCGGCAAGAGTGTTTTAGTTCATGCTGCCTAACGCTGCTTGGGTTTGTCAACACCTCGCCACAACGGCGACAAATTTGTGGCCGAGCAGATGACATAGTTCTGAAACAAATATAAATGAAAAAAAATGTATTATGTGTCGGAGTTATCAGAAGCAGTTTGATAAAAATGAATATATATGAAAAATAATTATATAAGTTAAAAAATACATCAAGATAACATCGAGATGCTGTTAAAACACAAATAAATTATCCCACTTTTTAAACAGGCCATTTCAATCGTTTTAATATTAAAGTCCTTTGAAAACCGGTACTCCACCAAAGGGGCTCGGAGGGGTATACATTTTTTGTCATATGTTTGTTCTAAAAACGCCTTGTCTTAAATACAAATTGTAAGTACTCGTTAGATCCGTCTCAACAATGCGATTCGTTTAAGATTCCACAAACTATGTTTTGACAGAAATCTGACCAAATTCACAATGTTTCCTATGAAATGTTTCTTTTTACAGCTATTAAATTCTTAAATTCCATTACGAATATTGAATAGGCCTGCGTGTAAAAGTTGATTGATTGATTGATTGGTTGATTGATTGCTTTATTTCCTCCAAGAAGGAGAGCATGAATATATAAATACAAACGATAATAACAGCAGAACACAAAGAACCATGAAACAAACTGCAATATGTACATAAAGTATATGCAATATTACAATATCCAATGTCCTCGGGTAAAATCGACTTAACCCACGATCGCAGCACACGACAGCAATAGTCAGGCATGACATGTCATGTGAATCGTAAACGATTCACATGACATGTCATGTCCAATCCTCAAAAAAAAAGTGTTGTCTGCTACTTCACTCGACTCCCTACGGGTTTAATGGAGTTACTGAAATACATTAAATCAGTCGCTTATAAGGAGCGATAACTCTCTGCTATCCCCAGCACTCAAATAGTGTTACAAGCTATTTCTAAGAAATGTAGATGGCGCGCAACAAAGCAATAGAAGTCTGCTTCACGTTCAATTCCTAAAGTATCTGCTATTGGAATAACATTACCAAATAGTACATATATTAAAGTACTGTTCTCAAAGCTTGCAAGTTTTATATACAGGTCTACACCAAATTTCCGCCAGAATCCATACCACATTTTATGTCTTTGTACAGAATTAACCTGGCACCAAAGTAAACAATGGTAAGTATAATTCATTATGAACTCACCGCATGCCATACAAACCGCTTCAGGAAATACATTGAAATAAAGGGAGATCATACGAAGGACAGATTTGCATGCATTCAGCAAGTACGGGTGTTTCCTAGATAGCTCCCGAAACATGGATGGTTTTATTTCGGGACGAAAGGTTCGTTTAGGATTCCACAAACTATGTTTTGACAGAAATCTGACCAAATTCACAATGTTACCTATGACATATTTCTTTTTACAGCTATTAAATTCTTAAATTCCATTACGAATATTGAATAGGCCTGCGTGTAATAGTTGTGTGTGTGTGTGTGTGTGTGTGTGTGTGTGTGTGTGTGTGTGTGTGTGTGTGTGTGTGTGTGTGAGAGAGAGAGAGAGAGAGATCACTACCTTTAAAACAGATATTATCTTGCTATTAAATAGGATACTGCATGTAGATAAAATTTCAAGTCCCTTTATAAACCACCGAAATGACTTTCAGCCATTTTTAATGCATCAAGCACGTGAATGCGCGAGACGACTGACGTCACTGGTGAACAATTAGCTGAACCACAGGTTTTCGTGTGCACCCTTTCTGATCAGCAAGCCTCGTATGAACCCTTTCCTTTTCACAAAACCCCGTTTTTCTCCGACACAAACATACCAAATCACAAAACCAGTACATATCAGGCTTTTAGCACGTCTGTGCATATATTGGAACAATAGAACTAGTAAGTAAACACGGGACATCGGAAATAACTCGTTATTTTTCTCAAGAAGTCATACCAGGTGTGAACCCCTTGTCGAAGGAAAAAACGGTTGCTCGTCAATAACTTTTTAACTAGATGCTTGTTCACAATTTCAACAACAGAATCGATTTACTGACGTTTTTGCGGGGTATCTGCACCAAATCTCATTAAACTCTGACCAGTAATAATGAAAATATCGAACAAAATGTTACCTGAATCGGCAGGTCCGCCATTAAAAAACGCGTGAGCCCTTTCATTTTGTCACGTGGATTCTCCGCCGTGACTCTTGAGAAATGAATTTAAACATTAGGGTCAACAGTTCAGGAAGTCATTGAACCATCAAATGTAGTACACATAGGTTAAGGTCAAATATAGATGCTTGCATTAAAGATGGCATCCCTAAATGCAAGTTTGTACTTAGAATCATTCAAGAAACGATAATAGTACATGAGAAATGGACTCAAACATTAGGATAAACACTGAGAGCTGTCGCAAACAGGGATCAGCCGAGGCGGGCGATTCGGGCGACTTCTTTGCCCGAAGTTCAAGAACTTCGCCTTACCAGCCTAGAAAAGAGAAGTTGATTTCGTCCTGTTTTTTCCCCCGACTCTTTCAAATGCGACAGTAATATCCATCATCAGGCATCAAGTTGATTACAAAAACACCTACATGTGTTGATAATTCGATAATTAATAATCCAACTGCATGTGTTTACTGCTCATGTCAGAAACTGACCACCTGTAGCGTTGGGCACAAGTTGTCAGATCAGTTAATTATGTAAATAGGTGAATCGGGTTAGTCCAGGTCGGCATCTTTGATCTCATTTCATGGCCACTTGAACCATGTCACAATTTGAGTAATCAGATGTAATCTTTGGGTGTTTGTGTCGCTTATATTATTTTATTTTGGATAGCCTATTGGCCATTTTGTGGGAAATTAACTGTCCTTTTGGCTTTCGGCTATTGATGTTTTCATTAGGGTCTGTTATTTCATGTTTGTGTTTCTTTCCCTTTGGTGTCTCTGATGGGAGCTGTGGGTTAATTGTATCGATTCCTGATTATTGTCTCCACTTCTATTTTGTCCACGCAGCATGAGGCGATCGGTCTTTTTGATATTGATATGCAAGCTATTTGGCAATATGAATGACGCATGAAAAACTTGCATCTCATTTTACATATCAATATTACGTTAGATAGATAGAGATGGGATTTAACAGGATTCCCTATTTAGCTCTGATTAAACAAATAAAAACCGTGATGTCAAGTACCGATCAGTGATCAAACAGACAGAAAATGTGTAAAACGAAAGCTGGGAACTAGGAAAAAGGTAATATAGGATATGATAGATGAAAAGAACAAAAAAAAAAAAAAAACAGCCGGCATATCACGGTCACACAGACCGAAACCCACTCGAATGCACAACTATATACCAGTACCATGAGGTGAGATTATCTCGGTTATTTCCCTTTAGCACTCATCAGTGACTGAGTGAGTGGCCGAGTGGGACATCTAGAAAATGAAAGTACATGTACATGTAGATGAAGCCTCTCATGTCTAAACCATGTGAGCAATTATTGCTGCTCTAATCGAGATACCGATGAGCATAATCAGTCAGCAAGGGCAACAGCAATATTGGTATGTACATGTAATTCCCAACAATATCACATCCGCACACTGCATTTCTAACTTGCAAAAATAACACGATATTTACGGAAATTAATGAAAATTCGGCTCGACAATTTCCGTAATTTAGTCGTTTTTCTCGAGCCCTGCTTCTCCCTCTTGTCCCTCATTTCACCCTGTCAGGGCTGGTGGGAGAAGTCACGTCTCCCTGCTTCCTGGGCCTAGGATGACCCCTGGCAAATGTTGACAGCTTGACCAATGGATGGAAAACTGGACACCATCTAACCTGTATTGCGTCATGCTTAACCCTTTTTGTACCAAATGGAATCTTCCACCTTATAAATATAGCAGGAGTCCATTTCAAAATTAAGGGGTGTCAGGTTGTGTTTTCTTCAAAAACTGTAAGGAAATTGGCAAATTTTGCAAACGGTGATCAGACGCCACGTTTTGTGGCACGGATCTGGGCCTGAACTGTTTGCCAATTATCTGTTTTGGGGTTTCCAGTACAAAATGGATTAAGCAGGCACAACATGTGACGCAGCCTGAACAAAAATATTGATACACACAAGAAAATGTTTATCACATAATCTTTATCCGAGATGGGGGTTAATCTTGAAGGAAAGAATTTTTCCCATGGCGAGCAAATTCTTTCCTTTAAGAGCAGTCCCTATTATATGCATGTTCCCAAAGGTAGCAAATTCTTTCCTTTAAGATATGTAATGAAAAATGATACCACATGTAGTTACATGTAAGTGGTTTCTCTTTATAGAAAATAGTTTATCTTACGCACAAGACATGAATAAAATGCATAAAACCGAGGAGAAGAACTCTATAAGTAATTTATGCTTTCGTTCTAATCCTATATTGCTTGTATGTCAAATTTGTAACCATGTTATTTGATGAATTTTGTAATAAATATGTTTAAACCAATAAAATGCATAAAAAGTTTATCCCTCTGCTTACCTCCATGATCAAATGGCCAAGGCCCCTGGATCAACACACACCACGCCGACAGTGACACAACAGTGACAGCATGGACAAGAGTGACAGAGCGTATGTGCCACTCATAGCTGCGCTTAGGATTTAGAAGACACAAGGTGAAGTATAACGTCGACCAAAGAAAGCAACAAATGAGAAGCGTGCACAAGGAACTGTCCATTGTTTATCTGAAAAAAAAACAACAATGTTGTCCCTTACCATGCTGAACATGGAAATATCCTTTTTTGAAAACAGTATAGATCCAGATCAGCTGGCTTTAGAGAAGCCAGCTGATCAGGATCTATACTGTTTTCCACCCTGCTTCTGAATCCATGGTTAACCCTTACCTTGCTGTTCACGACAATCCCTATCTTTGCAAACAGTGCAGATCCAGATCAGATGGCTTCCGAAAAAGCCATCTGATCAGGATCTACACTGTTTGGCATTCAGTTTATGAATTTGTAGCAATAAATTACATCAAGTAATTTGATTGGTTGATAGACAGAAATGGGTGTGGCTTAAATGAATATTCAGCAAGATAAGGGTTAAAGTTGAAATCATGCAATACTAATGGCTGAAAATCGGAGAGGAGTGTAAATTACATTGATATTTTCAGCATAGTAAGGGTTTAGGGTTTAAGCAGAAAGCAAATAGCACTTCCTGGACTTTTTAACAGGCAAGTCTCACAAACAATAGATATTGCTTATAAGGATAAATTTTTCACAGAAAATAATTAATTTTCAAATGCCCTGCTCATTGCATGGTGATATTATTATCGAGATGGTTCCCTGTTCATTGTTTTAACCCATTTTTTACTGGAAACCCCAAAACGGGTAATTGGCAAACAGTGCAGGCCCAGATCAGCCATTGCAGAATGGGGCATCTGATCAGAGCCTACAGTGTTTGCAAAAAATTCATCCATTTTCCAAACAATTCTGAAGAAAACACAAACCTGACACCCGTAAATTTTGAAATTAACTCCTTCTACTCGTATATATATAAGGCGGAATTTGGTACAAAAAGGGTTAAAGTACAGTAGCATACTTCAACATCTCAATCACCAGCTGTCTATTACCATGGCTAACTCCAACCCATTTATGACTGACTTAAATGAGAATTTCTTCCAGCTCTGATTAGCTCCAGCTAACAGTGCATGATAATTACATGCATGTTGTGTTTGTTTGTTTGTATTGGAGTTTAACGGCCCAGTCAACACTATATTAGGTCATTTTTGAGCCTGTTAGTTTACCTATCTACATTTTTCCTTGGCAGGCTTATACATAAGCGGTTAACCAATACATTGCACATTCTTTTGGCAGAAACTGACAACTGGTATAATGTGCAGACTTATTTTAGGGTCACTGATGAGGTCTAATTGGCCGAAACTAGCTAGTCTGGCCCAGAAAACATGTACACTTCATATTTTCCAGTTCTGTGGTGTATTCCTTGCTTCCAAAGGATAACCCTTTTAAAGAACATATTTAACATAAAATATATGTTTCTTACAAGAAATATGGAAAATTATCCCTTCATTATCCTTGATACACTTGTTCATCTGGAACTAGGTTACAAATATACAATGTTATGTACAGTATCTATAAAGATTGAACAAGAGGGTGTCAATGTTCAATTGCTGATAAATTGTATATCAACTTTTACCATAATTACAGTCGAACTACGGTGGCTCGAACCCCTTTGGGACCATGAAAATTTGTTCGAGACAGGGGTAGTTCGAGACACTGGGGACTACTGCCAGGAGTCAAAACGGGGTTAATTTTAGAACATCTTTTGTATGTTTCCTTCATAAAAATGTTTGTTGTATGTACTCATTAGAATCGCCTCATCAAGGCGATTCTAATGAGTACATACAGCATACATTTGCAAGATAAACGTTGAAAATCTCATCAGTTAACCCGCACTACTTCTTATGTAGTGGAATGTCCTTGGGACTCAAGAACAGGTTCGACTCAGCCATGGTACACGAGCCATCGACGTTCTACTGTATGTAGTTTTATTTTTGTTGGCTGTTTTTGATTGATTAATCCATTGTATGCCAGGAAACCCCTAAAGGGGTACCTTGTCAAACAGTGCACACCCAGATCAGATGCTGCAGAATGCAGAGTCGGATCAGGGTCTGCACTATTTGCTAACATAGTTTTCCGTAAAAAATGGAATAAAAATGAAAAATAATGCCTGACACCCCTTATATGACAAATACGCTTGTCCAACATAAAGCTATACGCCCCTGCCCATAGGGGCTTGAAGAAATATATGGGCTACACGATGCTTCCACGCAGAGCTGAATCCAGCCCGCACACTAGTACTGGTAAATCACTTAGAGGACCTATGCCTGTCCAGGAACCGCGGTGCGAGGCGGACGGTCCATGCTAATAAACCTTTATTGGTTTCACTAGACGACAGGGCTTGAGATGTCATTTCATCTCAATGTCAGGTAAAAGTCCCACAAAATTGGCAGCAACGTCTCTAAAATGACCTTTATAGTGTTGACGGGAACGTTAAACCTCAAATCAAACAAAAACCAACATATAGCAATGGAAGGGTCCACTAGTATACAATGGGTTAATTGATTGCTGTTTTAAGGCCCATCAGCAGAAAGTAAGCCACATCACACCCTGAAAAAAAAAATGCATGGAGAAAAAGGGACAGAAAATATTGAATGAAAGAATATTGATCAACAGAAAATTTTGATTACTCTAGCCCATTCAACACTATTTAGATCATGGACAGCCAATCACACCCTATCTAGGCTAGCCTAGTTCTTGTAAGAAGTAAACCAGAACAGTGAATATTCCCTCTCCAGTAACTGTCAATTCAGTGGAAGGAAGACGATGAGCACAGAAACTATCTCCTCAAAATATTGCTGGACGGTGTGCAGCAAACCAGTGAGCTACTGGTGACCACTTAATCTATCTCCTTAACCCATTTTGTACCAAATGGAATATTCCCCCTTATATATAGCAAGAGTCCATTTCAAAATTCAGGGGTGCCAGGTTGTGTTTTCTTCTGATCTGGGCCTGCATTGTTTGCCAATTACCCATTTTGGGTTTTCTGGTTTGTTTGTCTGATTTGAGGTTTAACATCCCCATCAACACTGTATAGTCATTTTGGAGACGTTGCTTCCAATTTCGTGGGACTTTTACCCGATGAAATGACATCTCAAGCCTAGCTGCCCAAGGAAACCAATAGGGTTTATAAGCATGGACGGTCCCACTCGCAGCCCTTTGCCTGGGCAGGCTTAGATCCTCTAAGTGGTTTACCAGTACTTGTGTGCGGTCGGACTCAGCTTGGAGTGGAAGCATCTTGCAGCCCATATATTTCTTCAAGCCCTGATGGGTGGGGGCCGTGCAAATGGAATCTTCCTCCTTATGTATATAGCAAGGGTCCATTTCAAAATCCAGGGGTGCCAGGTTGTGTTTTCTTCAAAACTTATTATGGAAATGGTTGAAGTATTTGCAAACAGTGTAGGCCCTGATCAGATGTCGCGTTCTGCGGAGTGAGCGGTCTGATCTGGGCCAGCACTGTTAGCCAATTACCCGTTGGGGGTTTCCGGTACTAAATGGGTCGAAATATTGCTGGACCCGGTGTGGGCAAGTGAGCTGCTGGTTAGCCAATTAATATATTAAATAAAGCTGTAAAACTGTGCAGAATACAAAGTCGAAGTCGTTAGCTAACAAACTGTCAAAACTTTTATCTTTCAATATGGCTAATATGCTAATACTTGTGCTGATAAAAATTTGATCCTTTGCATTCCCTCCTTACACCAGAGGTTTTTGAATTTTGAATATCTCTGTTTGGAAGCCCTGTGGCATCATAAGGCTCATGTGAAAAGCAAAGACTGAACTGACTGCATGCATGTGCAGGCTGATCCAAGTCATTGCTGGTCACACTTCAAGTGTCACCAAAATTGCTCAAGGTCGGTAACTTTCATGTATTTGGACAATTTACAGGCTCACTCACTTATGCCGCAATCAATTATTATTGAGGATAGTCCTCTTTTTCTACCGTAATGATCCTAAGAATTGAGACACACATGCATAAGCAAACAGTGCAGACACAGATCAGACTGCTCCCTAAAGAGCCGTCTGATCAGGGTCTCCACTGTTTGCCATTCCATCTGCACTTTTTGGACTCCTATCTTGATCGTGAAACAAAATTGTTTGAAATTTTAGGAGATTTACAGCAAGTACTTTAGGACAAGGTGTCCAAATTTCAGGATTTTTTATGGTAATAGCAAATGTCTTGTGTTGATTGTTTATCAAATGACTAAAAGATACTTTATCAAGACTTATTTACATGTAAAAATTCTGAAACAGACCCCTTGAGGACTTGCTGTAATTCTCCTACAAGTTTAACAAATACGATTCACAGCTCAGCAAGGAGTCCAAAAGGTGCAGACGGAATGATAAACAGTGGAGACCATGATCAGACTGCTCCTTCAGGAGCAGTCTGATCTCGGTCTGCACTGTTTGCTAAGGCCTTCCTGTCCCAATACTTATTATCAATATGGTAGTTTAAAAGCCTCCCTGGTGTAGTGTAATATGGAGCGTGATAGCTCAGTGGTTAGTGCACTTGCCTCTGATGCTAGAGGTCCCGGGTTCAATTCCCGGCAGCGGCGATAAAATTTCGGTGTCCGAACACACTCCATTGGCATCATTTGCAGGGATGAATGTCATAAAGTGCACCGTCCTTTGGATCGGGACGTTAACTGGAGGCCCCCTGTGCAGGGAGAATCATCCCCTGTGCAGGTTAAAGTTCCCTACCGTAATTACATGATTACTGTGTAGGCTTTCATCCTGCAAAACCTGGAGTGTATGTAATATACACCTGCGGTAATGGTCAAATGTGACCGACGCAGTATCAGAAGATAGATAGTGTAGTGACTGCTACTCGCCTTGTAAACCAGGGGTAGCGGGATCCCAGGCTTCTCGAGACTTTCTGATCAGTCTTTAAAAACCGACGTCTCATCTAAGTATGACCTTAGCTTTTGGAGACCATAAAACTTAAACATCCACTCACTCAATGTGGATTATGGTAGTTAAGTGAACTGTTAACCCATTTAGCAAAGAAAGTTTGGGTTAGTTGTTTGCCAATTAACCCAGTTACAAAGCTGAGACTTGCACATAAGACTTGTGACCGATAGGTAGCGGGTTCGAGTCTCTCGCTGACCAAAGTGTTGTATCCTTGAGCAAGGCACTTCATCCACATTGCTTAAAAAAAAACAAAAAAAAAACACGGAATCGCCCAGGAAAACCTGGAGTGTATGTAATATACACCTGCAGTAATGGCCAAATGTGACCAACACAGTATCAGTAGAAAGAAAGCTCGTAATGCTCAGATGTGAGCAAGTAGCAGTCACAGAAGTAAAAAAAAAAAAGAGAAGAAAAAAACTGCACAGGGGATGACTCTCCCTGCACAGGGGCCTCCAGTTAACATCCCTATCCGAAGGATGCTGCACTTTTTGACATCACTGCAAATGATGCCAATGGAGCGTGTTCGGACACAGAAATAATGACCTGCGCCGGGGATCGAACCTAGCACATTATGGTCACTAACCATGACCACTTCAGGAGGCATTCTAGAAGCCAAAACATTTGTTACGTTTCTGTGTTATGGCTACCTTTAAAATACGCGTAAAACTGTTAAATATTGGCCTAAATATTTTGGTTAAGATTTTGTTTTTCTATCTTTAAATGGTAAGAATTCATTATGAATAATTCAGACCTTAGAAACATTGTTTGTTGACCAAAAACATGTCCGGTTTCGATCGTTTCGATCCGCTTCCACTTCCGTATAAGATGATTTCCGGAATCCGAACCGCATCGTATACTGGTGCTACTAATTACCGGTGTATTAAGAGTTCAAGTCGGTATATAAAACAAACTATTCAACTGATTCAGATAAAGTGTGTCTAGATCAACTTTTATTTCATTCCTTCAACGGATATAAACAATATATTTTTAAATAATAAATGCCAACCGGCCAAATGCTTTTTTTTATGGGCCTACCCCTTCCACCTGTCAAAGGAAAAAGGAGTTAAATCTCCGACTACTGACATGAGAAAGCCGAATTTTGTAAAAGGTTTGAAACTTTGCAGTATTAACATTAACGGTGTTTTCTACAATGCCTAGCTGGGGGAACGAGGTCATCTGTTGGAATGCTGGCAGCACCCTTTAGACCTTTGTATAAGAGTATGAGCCTACTGTCTCTTCTCCTTTTCTTTAGAGACTCCCATCTTAATTTTCCTAGAATTCCAGTCATGCTCCCAGTTTCAAAGCAATAATTTCCAGTTACAAATCTAGCAGCTCTATTCTGAACTTTTTCAATTTCTTCATTAAGGACCACTCCGCTTGGGTCCCAGATGCAACTACCATATTCCAAGATTGGGCGAACAAGTCCCCTGTATGCTGTCTCTTTCACATCCTGAGGACACTGATGAAGATTTCGCCTCAGGAAACCAAGTGTTCTATTCGCCTTTGTACACATATTGCTAATGTGTGTATTCCATCTCAAATCGTGAGTGATTGTCACACCAAGGTATTTAATGGAATTCACATTTTCGAGGACCGTTCCCTCTAAGGTGTAAGAAGCCTCAACTTTATTAGATCTCTTCCTTGTTATCTGCATAATATTGCATTTAACTGGTTGAAATCTCATGCCCCATTTTCTGGCCCAACATCCTAATCTATCTATGTCAGCCTGAAGTTTCAGTGAGTCATCTGTATCTCTAATTTCCCGGTAACAAACACAGTCATCTGCGAACAGTCTTATTTCTGAGTCAATATCAGTGGAAATATCATTGATGTACAGGGAGAACAATAGAGGACCAAGAACGGTCCCTTGTGGGACTCCAGACAAAACTGGCCTAAACTGAAGATTCACCATTAACAACAACACGCTGTTTTCTGTAGCAAAGGAAGGAATCTATCCATTTAAGAGTCTTCCCACCAATTCCATAACCAAATAATTTGGATTTAAGTAGTTCATGAGGAGGGGTGTCAAAAGCCTTCTCAAAGTCCAGAATAAATGTGTCCACCTGCCCCCCTTTGTCCAGGATTTTTGCCCAATCATTAATAACCGTGCTCAACTGAGTTTCGCAACTATGCCTTTTCCTAAATGCATGCTGTCTGTCTGACAAAAGTTTATGTTCATCCAAGTGGGCCATGATGTTTGAGCAGACTATGTGTTCAAGCAATTTACATAGAACACAGGTCAGTGACACCGGGCGATAATTACGAGCAAGAGCCCTGTCCCCTTTTTTGAAAAGTGGACCGATGTTCGCTAGGAGCCATTCTTTGGGAATTTCACCCGTATCGAGCGATTGTTGGAAAAGATGAGCAAAAACTGGACCTAACTCGTTTGCTAGTTCCTTCAGGACTCTAGGATGAAGCTCATCAGGCCCTAAAGCTTTAGAAGGGTTCAAGCCTTTAAGTAATTTGATCACTCCCGCAGAGGATACAACAATATTTTCCATGAAAGGGGCCGATCTTCCAGTCAATGGAACCTCGTTGAACTCAGTTTTATTAAATGCATCATTGAATTGACCAACCAATTCCTCTGCCCTTTCAGAGTCCGATTCAGCGACCCCGTTCCCACGGTTTAAGAGGAAAGATACTTGAACTTTTAGCTTTCCTTGATACTCACCAACCACATATTGTGGCTATTCAGGAAACAAAGATTGACAGTTCAATTATGACTTCGGAGCTTTTCCCTGAAACTTGCGAATACAGTGTCTACAGAAAAGATAGAAACACTCATGGCGGCGGGGTGATGTTGCTCGTTCACAGAGATATCCCTCATATGCCATTCATGGAACTGGAAAACGATTCAGAATCTGTTTGGGTTAAGGTTTTTGCAAACAAAACTTCCCACTTTATTGCAAGTTGGTATCGACCACCTAACGACACTGTCGAAAACTTCCAGTTATTTAAAGATCAGCTTGATCGCATTAAGTCTCAGAATAAGGGTAAAAAACTTCCTGCAGTACATGTCTTAGGTGACTTCAACTTCAGAGAGATTGTTTGGCCAGATAGGCTCAGCAAACAAGGCACGATGCTGAGTCCGTCAGAGGGACAGGTGTTGGTCGACATCATGAATGATCATGGCTTGGAACAGGTTGTTGACTTCCCTACTCGAGACAGAAACACTTTGGATTTGATTCTTACAACTTTGCCAGGACAGTTTGGGGATATTCAATCCCCGGACAAACTAAGTGATCATGATATTGTCTCTGGATTTTTGAAAATCTTCATACCACCTATAAAGAAACCTCAGAGAAAGGTGTACTTATATCAAAAGGGTGACTATGAAACTATGAGGAAGGATGCCCTAAATTTTGCAAGAGAGAAATACTTTAATGGTCATTCAGACGCCCGGTCTGTCCAGGAGAACTTTGATTTGATAAAGTCTTTCATTCAAGCTTCGTCCGAAAATCATATCCCCTCCAAAACTAGCAGGTCTGTATCTTCAATTCCCTGGATCACACCATAAATAAGAAGAAAAATTCGGAGGAGAAATAAGATTCATGCTAAGGCAAAAAAGTCGGGAAGTGGTAAACTCAGAGCAAAATTTGAAAACTTGAGACGAGAAATTAAAAATGACATCAAAAATCAGCATGATCAGTATGCTAATAACTTGGTGGGTGATGTAAAGGCGAATCCCAGAGACTTCTACAGATATATCAATAGCCAGAAGAAAGATAGGCAAGGTATCCCACCCCTTAATAAAAGAGGAGGGAACGGGGTCGCTGAATCGGACTCTGAAAGGGCAGAGGAATTGGTTGGCCAATTCAATGATGCATTTAATAAAACTGAGTTCAACGAGGTTCCATTGACTGGAAGATCGGCCCCTTTCATGGAAAATATTGTTGTATCCTCTGCGGGAGTGATCAAGTTACTTAAAGGCTTGAACCCTTCTAAAGCTTTAGGGCCTGATGAGCTTCATCCTAGAGTCCTGAAGGAACTAGCAAACGAGTTAGGTCCAGTTTTTGCTCATCTTTTCCAACAATCTCTCGATACGGGTGAAATTCCCAAAGAATGGCTCCTAGCGAACATCTGTCCACTTTTCAAAAAAGGGGACAGGGCTCTTGCTCGTAATTATCGCCCGGTGTCACTGACCTGTGTTCTATGTAAATTGCTTGAACACATAGTCTGCTCAAACATCATGGCCCACTTGGATGAACATAAACTTTTGTCAGACAGACAGCATGCATTTAGGAAAAGGCATAGTTGCGAAACTCAGTTGAGCACGGTTATTAATGATTGGGCAAAAATCCTGGACAAAGGGGGGCAGGTGGACACATTTATTCTGGACTTTGAGAAGGCTTTTGACACCCCTCCTCATGAACTACTTAAATCCAAATTATTTGGTTATGGAATTGGTGGGAAGACTCTTAAATGGATAGATTCCTTCCTTTGCTACAGAAAACAGCGTGTTGTTGTTAATGGTGAATCTTCAGTATGGGCGCCAGTTTTGTCTGGAGTCCCACAAGGGACTGTTCTTGGTCCTCTATTGTTCTCCCTGTACATCAATGATATTTCCACTGACGTTGACTCAGAAATAAGACTGTTCGCAGATGACTGTGTTTGTTACCGGGAAATTAGAGATACAGATGACTCACTGAAACTTCAGGCTGACATAGATAGATTAGGATGTTGGGCCAGAAAATGGGGCATGAGATTTCAACCAGTTAAATGCAATATTATGCAGATAACAAGGAAGAGATCTAATAAAGTTGAGGCTTCTTACACCTTAGAGGGAACGGTCCTCGAAAATGTGAATTCCATTAAATACCTTGGTGTGACAATCACTCACGATTTGAGATGGAATACACACATTAGCAATATGTGTACAAAGGCGAATAGAACGCTTGGTTTCCTGAGGCGAAATCTTCATCAGTGTCCTCAGGATGTGAAAGAGACAGCATACAGGGGACTTGTTCGCCCAATCTTGGAATATGGTAGTTGCATCTGGGACCCAAGCGGAGTGGTCCTTAATGAAGAAATTGAAAAAGTTCAGAATAGAGCTGCTAGATTTGTAACTGGAAATTATTGCTTTGAAACTGGGAGCATGACTGGAATTCTAGGAAAATTAAGATGGGAGTCTCTCAAGAAAAGGAGAAGAGACAGTAGGCTCATACTCTTATACAAAGGTCTAAAGGGTGCTGCCAGCATTCCAACAGATGACCTTGTTCCCCCGGCTAGGCACTGTAGAAAACACCATTCAATGACGTTTCAGACCCATACTGCAAGAACGGATATTTATAAAGAATCGTTTTTCCCCCGAACCATTAGAGATTGGAATGCCCTTCCGGATTCTATTATTTTGACGGCTGAAGGTGCTGAGGATTGTGTAGCTAAGTTTACATCTTTGGTTAGAGCTAGGGACTAACTTCCCATATCACAGGTCCTGGTGTATGAATGTCATTTGACGTGTCACCAGTAACAATTCTGATTCTGATTCTGACCATTCCCAATGTCCAGTGTTACTAATTACCGCCGCGGTGTATATGTGAACAAATCCTGTAGAAAATTATTTGGGTAAAAAGGTTTACATGTGGTGAGATTCTGTAATGAAATAGTTATTGGCCTTCAAAATAAAAGCGAAAAAGGGTCTGTTTGAAAGCTTTTTTTTCTGTTTCTACAGCATGTTTTATGAAGTATACCGTTTTATAAACTACACAGGACAGAACACACATCATGATTTATGACTACATATAAAAGAAATCATACAACCCGAGAACAAGAAATTGCTATGCTCGTTGGCGGTGCCCTGGTGAGCGCCCTGGCGTTCTCGGGATCGAACTACTTGTTCTCCAGTTTGAAGAGCTCTGGCGTCGACGAAGAGCGCAAGCGGCACGATAAAGCAGTCGAACAGTTACAGGCTGCATAGTCGGAATGGTCTCGAAAACGGACCGAGCGTATTGATTTCATCACTGAGGAACTCCGCCACCAGGGGCATGCCGTTCGAACCTTCAAAGACGTCGATGACGCGATGCGCCTGTATGCACAGGTCACCAGGAAAAATGTCAGCCATGCTGACCTGGGGCCCGAGCCCCAGCTCTCCGGTTTTTACCAACCGAGTGACGACCAGAAAGAACGCGAGATTGCCTTCATAATCCTGGGGATGGCTGCTAACGGCTTTGTGGCCTACAAACTCGCCAAATAATTAAGTAGTGAGGTGAGTTTTAGTTTTTCATTCTTTTGAAGACTTATCAGGCTGTTAGAAAACAGTAGTAACAATGGCCGACAGTAAGCTCTCTGCCATATATTATAGCATTATAGCCCAAAGGGCTACTGGAAGGGGCTCGCTGCATCTCCTTGGAGTGTAAATCTATCTAAGATTGCTGTGTCTGATATGCGTCTTATTTATTTATTTATTTATTCACCTAAATATTGATTTTCATTACCTTATTAGATTTTTGCACATTCTTTATACTTACTACGCAAAGTTAAATAAACATTGCTAGTAATAAGATTTATGATTGCATTTGTTTGTTTTGTATGTTTGTATGATTACAACCGAAAGAAAGAAAGAATGAAACCCATGTGAATTCGTCAAGAAATTTCTAAAAAGTTAAAAAATAACTTTGTTATAATAATCATTACAATTACTCAGGTACAAACTAATCTGACGTTTCGTTGTTCGTACATTGTTTTGCTTGAATACCACAGGAATGTTTGTTTTATTTTATTTTGCTTTCTTTTTGTAACATGCGTCTGATTATTTAAATGCTATTGTAAATTCAGTCTGGTACGTAAAGATGCCATTAATGCCTATGCTAATTGTTTTGTATTCATTATTATTATCTTGATTGTAATGAACACCTCATTAAAACTGCTTTATATAGAGAAAACTGGGGTTTACTGTGGTATTCTTTTTTTTTTCATTTCTTCTCCAAAACATAGGTTGTGGGTACTCGTTAGAGCCATCTCAATGAGGCGGTTCTAACGAGAATATGAAAACTATGTTTAAGTATTGATGAGTTTACTTTGACAAATTAACTGTTTTTGAGAGATCAAAAATGCAGTATGCCGCACGGTAATATCGTAATGTGTTTATTGTTATTATTATTATTTCATTATTATTATTTCATTTTTCTATTCAATTATGTATAATCTAATGGTTGTTAGAAAATTTTCTTATTTATTTATTTATTTATTTATTTATTTATTTATTTATTTATTCCAACTGTTAAATGGTTTAAGATAAGGTGTGTACCCCTTTTCTGGTGTTCTGCCTATGATGCTGTGAAAAAGAATATGCATGTAAACCCAACTTTATACAAAACAGTCGGGTAATTACGAATCAGTATGATTTTACCCCAAAACATAGGTAGAAAGTACTTGTAAGAACCATTTCAGTTTGGCCGTTCTGTGCCCATCACTCGGTGTGTGTGTGTGCGGGGTGGGGGGGGGGGGCATCACTGGTATGTAAGCTGAAGACAATTACCGCTTTTTATGACAAATGTAATATGTATTGCATACCGGCTACTAACCGTCAGGAAGCCTGAAGATTAATGGACACGCGCGCAAGGTATATTATATGAGGCCCGCCAAGCGATTTTTTAACTGCGCATGCCCAGCCATTCAGAGGGGCCAGGGATATGGCTTTCTGTCTGAAGGTTCTTCTTGAATCACTGCTTGTATGAGCGAGCAGCGAAGGTTCTGGCGAGAATGCGCGGATGCGCAGGCTCGTCTGAACCTTCGCTGCTCGCATAGGCGATAAGTACCAAAATCGCTTGACGGGGCCCATATTACCTTTCCGGAGAGATTAAAATTTATCGAATGACTTTGTTCATATGCATTAAGTTCTAAGCAGAATAGGTACTATTTAGATTATGAGTATCTATTATTATTATTATTATTTAATCTTGGATTCAATATACATGTTTGTTTTGTTTGTTTGATTTGAGGTTTAACGTCCCCGTCAACACTGTATAGGTCATTTTGGAGACGTTGCTTCCAATTTTGTGGGACTTTTACCCGACAATGAGATAAATTGACATTTCAAACCCTGTCGCCCAATGAAACCAATAGGATTTATAAGCATGGACAGTCTGACTCGCACCGCTTTGCCTGGGCAGGCTTAGATCCTCTAAGCGGTTTACCAGTACTCGTGAGCGGTCGGTTTCAGCTCTGCGTGGAATCATCATGCAGCCAATATATTTCTTCAAGCCCCGATAGGCGGGGGGCCGTGAAATATACATGTATACTGGGTCCAAGTTACGAGAATACATCCGTTTGACATAGTACCTTCTTTCATATTTCCATGCATATATGTTACGGGGTATTGCTAGAACCGTTGCTTTAAAATGTAATTTAATTGCTTCAGCAGACAAATACATATTATCCAGGATTTGCTAGAACCGTTCTATAGAGTTCCCACAACCTATGTCTTGCACAGAAGAAAAGGTTTGGGTTGATTGCTGGAAACGCGTCATTGACAATCATGTGCCGTCAACACTGTATAGGTCATTTTGGAGACGTTGCTTCTAATTTTGTGGGACTTTTACCCGACATTGAGATGGCATGACATCTCAAGCACTGCGACACCAATTTAACTAAAAGGTAGACTGCTACACAGACTTCTATTGTATTCAATAATAGATGGTCTGTGTAGCAGTCTAACTAATAGGGTTTATATGCAAGAACGATCCAACTCGCATCACTTTTCCTGGGCATGCTTAGAATCTCTAAGCGGTTTACCAGTACTCATGTGCGTTTGGTTTCAGCTCTGCGTGGAAGCATCATGCAGCCCATATATTTCTTCAAGCCCTAATGGGTGGGGCGGAACATATATCTTTAAGCAGAAAAGCGGTAGGGAGTGATCGCTAGAATCGCCTGGTTGAGGCGAGTCTAACACATACCTACAACCTATTCGGCCCTCGACAATCGGGGCTTGAAGAAATATATGGGCTGCATGATGCTTCCACGCCGAGCTGAAACCGGCCCGCAAACAAGTACTGCTAAAGTGGTGCGAGTCGGCCCGCCCATGCTTATTAACCCTATCGGTTTCATTGGGTGGCAGGGCTTGAGAGGTCATTTCATCTCAATGTCGGGTAAAAGTCCCACAAAATTGGAAGCAACGTCTCATAGTGATAGATGCAAGTTTCGTCCCGGTAAAAATTGTTTACGAAAGTCTTCTGGATCCGAATCATATCTTTCCAAAGGTGACTCTGACATGGCAAATCGGAGAGCGTGTTGGTCTTTACTAAGGCATTTTGGCACCCAGTGCGCTGAAAGCTTCCACATGCCTAGTCGTTCATTTAAAATGGTTAAACTGCTACACTCAGAAATTTCCAATCATCTAACCATTTTTGAAATGTTCATTCGCCTGTCCTGCTTTACTAGATCCCTTAGAATTTTATCAGTGACGTCATCAGTAGCGTTCATAGGTCTTCTACTACTCGTCTTCCAATGTTACCCGACCACGTTTAAAATCAGCCATCCAATTTTTAACCGTTGAATATGAAGGAGAGCAGGCTTTCCATAAACTTCACACAATTACTAATAAATTTCCTATAATAATAAATGTAACACTGCTCTGTAGTTAATTTGTGAAGAAGATTCAGCAACACTAACCCCTGCCATGTTATTATGCCTCGCACGGACCACAAATACTAGACTGACCGATACAATTTTGTGTAACCCTGTATAAGGCATTGATATATAATATGTGAAAAGGGTGCACTTGCCACGGGTAAGTAATTGGGTAAGGCTAGGTAAAAATTGATCGACCCTCGTTCTATCATTCCCAGCAGGAACACGTCGCTAGGGCAACGTCATATCAACGTCATATCAACGTCGGTACATGTATGATACAAACAGGTGGGCTCAGGAAAAGAAGATTTCAAAGGTTTTCCATATATGGGTCTATGTAAAATAAGTGACCTCTTGGGCGGGACCATTTGTGACCACAGGGCTATAAATTGAACCATCTTTGTAGAAGTCCACTTGAAGCAATTATCAAAGGCCTGGGTCTGTTGCTTTCAGACAAATAGATTTTTAAAGGTTTCCCCTATATAAGTCTATATCAAATATACGAGCCCATGTTTGGCCCCAGGGCTTTCTTTGAACAATCTTGTAGAGGTTTTACTAGAGGACGCCGTGTACCAAATATCAAAGACCTGAGCCTTCTGGTTTCAGACAAGAAGATTTTTTAAATGTTTTCCCTATATAAGTCTAAGTAAAACATGTGAGCCCCTAGGCGGGACCATTTTTACCCACAGGACTATTAACTGGAACAATTTTGGTAGAGATCCACTAGACGAAGCTGTAAACCAAATATCAACTGCCCCGCCAATCGGGTTTGGAGAAATTGGTGGACTGCATGGTACTTCCACGCAGAGCAGAGCTCAAACCGACCGTACATTAGTACTGGTAAACCGCTTGTAAATTCATAATTGATGCAAAATAAATGGCCCCTTGGCGTGCCAGTTTTGGCCCCAGAGCTATAATTTGAACAATATTGCAAGATGTCCACCAGACAAAGCTGATTACCAAATATCAAAGGACTGGGCCTTCTGGTTTCAGAAGAGAAGATTTTTAAAGGTGTAAAACGTGGGCCATGTTTGGTCCCAGGGCTATAATTTGAGCAATCTTTGTAGAGGTCTACTAGACGAGGCTGTGAACCAGATAACAAAGGTCTGGGGCTTCTGGATTCAGTCAAGAAAATTTTTAAATGATTTCCTATTTTAAGTCGATGCAAAACATGTTTGGCCGATGAGCTATAATTTGAAAAAGTCCACCAGACGAAGCTGATTACCAAATATCAAAGACCTGGACCGCCTGGTTTCAGACGTCCCCGTTAACACTATTTAGGTAACTTTGGAGACGTTGCTTCCAATTATGTGAGCATTTCATCCGACATTGAGATGGAACGACATCTCACTAAGCCCTTCCGCCCAATGAAACCAAAATGCTTATATGTACTGGACAAAATCTGACTCACTTCACTTTCGGCCCCCGCCCATAGGGGCTTGAAGAAATATATGGGCTGCATGATGCTTCCACGCAGAGCTGAATCCGGCCCGCACACTAGTACTGGTAAACCGTTTAGAGGATCTTAGCCTGTCCAGGAACCTGGGTGCGAGGCGGACCGTCCATGCTAATAAACCCTATTGGTTTCATTGGGCGACAGGGCTTGAGATGTCATTTCATCTCAGTGTCGGGTAAAAGTCCCACAAAATTGGAAGCAACGTCTCCAAAATGACCTTTACAGTGTTGACGGGGACGTTAAACCTCAAATCAAACAAGACTCACTTCACTTCACGGGGACGTTAAACCCAAATCAAACAAACAAACAAAACCAGTACTCATAAATGGTCATTTTTAGCTCTGTGTGAAAGCACCATGCAGCTCAATCTATTTCTCAAAGCCCCGATGGGCGGGAGTGATATTGAGTTCTACACATAACACACATAAACAGAAAAGTGTAAGATTTTCACCACTAAAAGCATATCATGTTATTCTATCAATGGGTCGATTAACACCAATTACATAAACCTCAAACCTGGTACACTCGTATTTTAGCCGGGGACATATAACTCATTTTCGAAAATTTAATTAGTCGGCGGTTCGAAAGGATAAACTTACCTGAAATGAAAAGATCAAAGTCTGAACTTTCGCATTCTGGGTGCTGTCGCATTTGTAAGTGGGGACAAAGTCTTCAAAACGGACCCTTTTGCAAAACACCTGAATTATGTAAAAAAATGTTCAAAACATAACAAGGCTTTTTTGTCAAAACTTCAGGAAATCCTATAAAATCTGTTCATGTGCCGTAATTTTGAATACATTGAGTCAATGTTCACTGCGATTTGTGCCATTTAATACCAAACCATATTCTTTAAAATAATGTCAGAAAATGAACCCTCAAAATGGTAAAAAAATATGCATTGAGTTTGTTTTTGCTTTGGGGACATAATCATTGGATTTAAATGATTTTTTACTGTCATATAAAGGGTCTATATGCCTGTAATTGACAGAAGAAAAATGGTGCGAATACGATGAGTAATTTTTTGAAAAAAAAAATGAAATTTAGTAAGCATGCCCCCCATTATTTCATAATTCACCTTTAAAAACGCATATTTCATTATTACGTTTTTAAAGTTTAATTCGTAAACAAATTGAATTAAAGCCTTACTGGTTTCAGTGCCGTGGGCAGCTTGATATTTAAATGTCACAGGTGTACGGAAAACGGCCCCCGCCCATTGGGCCTTGAAGAAGTATATGGGTTGCATGATGCTTCAACGCAGTGCTGAATCCGACCCGCACACGAGTACTGGTAAACCGCTTAGAGGATCCAAGTCGGGGACCGCCCATGCTTATAAACCCTATTGATTTCATTGGGCGACAGGGCTTGAGAAGTCATTTCATCTCAATGTCGGGTAAAAGTCCCACAAAATTTGAAGCAATGTCTCAAAAATGACCTTTACAGTGTTGACGGGGACGTTAAGCATCAAATCAAACAAAGGTGTACGGAATAAACATCCCAGAAAATAAACAGTGTATTAGTAAAGTCATAAATGCAGCGCTACGACTCGATTTAATGTAGTTCCGCAACAGCACAAAAATAAATCTTGGCTGTGTCATTAATACTACGCTACAAACAGAAAAATATTAAAAAATATAGGTGTGCGCGTGGGAATCGGTGTTGGCCTTCATGCGGACTGAACAAATTATTTGTCTCAATCGTGACGGCAGTAAGGGCGAGGATTGTGGCCACGGAAAATCGATGTAAGCACCCCCCCCCCCCCCCACCCCCCAGTGGAATTCGTTTTCGCTGACCGTTCCAAAGCGGTTCTTCTGTCGCGGTTTATTTTTGTTATGGTTTGTCTTGGGTGTTTGTGTCTCTTATATTATTTTATTTTGGATAGCCTATTGGCCATTTTGTGGGAAAGTAACTGTCCGTTTGGCTTTCAGCTGTTGATGTTTTCATTAGGGTCTGTTGTTTCATGTTTGTGTTTCTTACCCCTTGGTGTCTCTGATGGGAGCTGTGGGTTTAATTGTATCGATTCCTGAACATTGCCCCCACTTCTATTTGGCGTATATTACAACATTAAAGTTTTGTAATCTGCTGAAGCAAGGTAGTTTCTGCAAGCCTAGGAGTGCGTGTTCGAATTTTACGTCCCACCAACAGCTATGGTCATACGGAGACTGGACCTCGGTTAAAAGACCCATCCGAAAGTTTGGAGAAGCCCGGGATCGATCATGCGACCCCTTCTGCAAGCCTAGCAAACGCATTACATTTCGTCTTGTCATACTAGACTGTAATACGACGTGCAAATACTGTACTTTGTAGGCACCCCTATGTTAGTCTTCTTGTCTAGTTTGGTATTTTAACCAAATATTTCTGGCCTATATTGTGGGCGTGTTTTTTCTGTCTCGGATTTCTTTCTTTTTTCTTTTTTTAAGACTGTTCATTATACAAACGAGTCAATACATGATTGATGTACGATGTTCAGGTCAACATTTCCTGACATGCAAATGTTTAACCGAAAAGGCAAATCAAATTTTGATAGAATGTATCTGTCTTAACATAACGAGTCGTAGCCCGCCCAGAATCACTATCCTGTCTTTAAGTGTTAGTAATATACTGCATACGTGAAACTACAAAGAATTGAGTAATGGTATATATGCTCTTCCAACACCTTTGGTAATCCGTTAAATATGTTGTCAAATAAAATGAGGCGCAAAAGTATGGACTGGACGAGATGTATCAAATGTCAAACAAATAGTGATGAAAAACTTAGAGAAGTTCTGGAAGAAAATATATAATTGAAATGACTGCAGCACCAAATTTCGTAAAATCACTCTTCGATATAAAAAGATTAGGTACAACATAAATGTTATACGACAGACTGCATGCATGGTAGTTAACCCAATCACGGCTGACAGCTTTGCTTCCCTCTTTAATTGCTCGCCGGTGGGTCAGGCCTCAGATTCTATGACGGTTCAAGCGTAAAGGCTTATTGAGAATTAGTTAGAATTTAATACTTCTGTAATGTTGGTTGGTGCCTTATGCTCTGTCTCTGGTCGGGCCCATCGTAGTCTAACTGTTGGTTTTCTTTTGCTTCAGCATTTTAGTGGTTTCTTGCTGTCTAGTCCTCGCCATAATTTCATCTCTGTGGTTGCGTGATTTTTGTGTTCTCGGAGATGTTGCACTGATGGGTTAGGAGGCCTTCATGCAGACTGAACAAAGTATTTGTCTAAATCGCGACGAAAGTAAGGGCGAGGATTGCGGCCGCGTAAAATCGATTTAAGCCCAACGTTGGAATTCGTTTCACTGACCGTTCAAAAGCGGTTCTTTTGTCGAGGTTTGTTGGTGTTACGGTTTGTCTTTGAGTGTGTGTGTGTTGCTAATATTCTTTGTTTTGGATTGCAACTTGGCCATTTTGTTGGTAAGTGACTGTCCTTTTGGATTTTCGCTATTAGTGTTTCCATTAGGGTCTGGATATTTCATGACTGTGTTTCTTTCCCTTTGGTGTCTTTGATGGGAGCTGTGGGTTACTTGTATCGATTCCTGATCATTGCCTTCATTTCGTTTTTTTTTTTTTTTTACTTCCTTAAGGGTTTTTACCTTTACGTGGTATGGAGGCTTTGTGTGCCATCATTTTATGAAACTAAAGCAGTCCAACAATTAAACCTCTATCTTAGGTATAGAATTTGTTAGGGTGGGTGCATACGCATTTGGAATTACTAGCAGATAATAATTTCTTGTCCGACCTTATGTCATCTTCGCGAGCCAAGGGTACTAAGTCCACTACGTTCCTTACGCACAGTACCCTTGGCTCGCGAAGATGACCTTATGTGTTCTGTTTAACAAACTGATATGAATATCTCTTGAAATCAGACATTTTATTTATTTTTTATGAATTTTATTTATATAAGCTGATATGCTAAACATAGTTTCTGTCCTCCAAATCTGTTTTATCATGATAATGACACTTTTTCAGGGAAAAGTAGGATTTTATATAGTAAAAGGTATGTATTGTCAAAAAGGTATGTTTTTGGTGCATTGTTCCCATTATTTCTTTATCAAACTAAAAAAAAATATGTTCACAACCTTTCTACAATATATTATAATAACATTTATTCTTTTCTACCCTAAAGGTAGAACTGGTTTACTGTTGTTATGACTTTTGCGATAATTGCTATTTATTCGGTACTGAGTTATCTCCCTTGATTTCAACAACTTGTCCCCACTTTAAGATGCGTCAACACCCTGAATCTAAGCAGGTAAACATTATTCTTTGATATAGAGGTGTTTCTATCCTTTCGAATCGATGGCTAATTAAAAATATTTCTAGAGGGTTTCTGAGATATATGTCCCCGGCTATTTGGTAGCCGTAACGTTAGAACTGACGTTGCAACGTCGACGACGTCATTTAAGCAGCTTCGACCGTTCCAACGCGTGACGACCAAATACCCAAACTATCCAATCTCAACATTAATTTGTCCATAATGCGGTGCGTGCAATAAAAACATATACTCTAAAAAATGAACGTGATTGAAATCCTTACAGATAGTGAACCCCTAGCTCTGATATTTCAATAATTCCACCTCGCGCTATGAATATGTCAGGGACAAACATAAGCACTCATATTCATACAATAGAAAGGAATACATTAATTTCACTTGTCATTTATCTCGATATTTTTATGGTGGAAAAACTGAAATCTACATTGTGTGCTTGCAGGCAGTCGGACTCGCGTCTAACTGGTGATCAGGCGGACGCGGATTCGATGCCTACCGGGGTCGGCAACATTCTTTCGTGGAGATTACTCATGAAATCTTTCCTACGGTTATTCTCTCCCATCCGCCAAACCGTGGTATCATCATCACTGACGATCTTGATTTTGGTCAGCATATTTCCGAGATAATATCTAAAGCAACTAGGACTTTGGCATTTTCAGACGTAATTTGGCTTTTGCAACTAGGCAGACAAAGGATGTTGCATATAAAATATCCGTTCGCCCTCAGCTCAAATATATGCATCACACACTTGGCATCCCTATATAAAAACGCAGATTCAGCAAGTGGAGAAGGTACAGAGAACATCTGCTCGATGGAACTGCAGGCGATGGCGAAATAAAAGTAACCTCGGATATATGCTCAATGAGTTAGACTAGCCGCTTTGACCTTCTTCTATAAGTTACACTCTTGTACAGCGTCTCTTAATACGAGGGCTGATTGATATGGTGTGAGCCTCGTATTGAAGGAGGAACGCGGGTATGATCTTTTTAAGTCCTACTATTCTCCGACTCCGTACCGAAGGACTGGACTCATTTGGCAAGTTTATATCGACGCGGTAGCACTCTAAAGTAAACAATACAAGCAGGTTTTGCAAAATGGACAAAATCGGTGAAAGAGCATTGATCCAATATTTGCATAAAATGTTTAACACCCAAGGATATTTACAATCATATGCTACAGTGAAAAGATGAGTGGCGGAATTTAAGCGCGGCAGACAGAGCCTTGAGAATGACCCCCGCCCTGGAGGGCTTGTCAATGTTGCAAACCCAGAAATGTTCAATAAAGTCCATGATATTGTTATGACTGACAGACGAGTCACAGAAAGATATATAGCCAGTAGAGTTGGCATTTCACAGGAAAGATTACATTCCATTCTGACAGAGGATCTTGCAATGAGAAAGCGTTCAGCCCAATGGGTACCAAATAGAAGTGAAGGCAATGATCAGGAATCGAAACAATCAACCCACAGCTCCCATTAGAGACACCAAAGGGAACGAAGCACAAACATGAAACAACAGACCTAATGGAAACATTAATAGCGGAAAGCCAAAAGGACAGTTACTTTCCCACAAAATGGCCAATAGGCTATCCAAAATAAAATAATATAAGCATCACAGACACCCAAAGACAAACCATAACAAAAAATAAACCGCGACAGTAGAACCGCCTTGGAACGGTCAGCGGAAACGAATTCCACTTGGGTGTGGTGGGGGGGGGCTTAACTCGATTTTACGTGGCCACAATCCTCGCCCTTACTTCCGTCGCGATTCTGACAGTTGATCAGAAGCATACCAGGCGCACATTGTCGCGCGCTGATTATAACCTTTTTAGGAAGATTCAAAGATTTGTCACTATGAATGAAACATGGGTCCCTCATTTTACCCCAGAGGACAAACAACAATCGAAACAATGGAAGCACCCTGGCTCACCCCCCAAAGAAGGCGAAGACTGTTTCATCAGCTGGGAAGGTAATGGCCTCGGTTTTCTGGGATGCAGATGGTATTCTGTCAATAGATTATCTCCAAAAGGGACAAACAATTCTGTTGCAGTTAGGGGAAATATTAAACTGTATGCTATGTTTACATTATGTTCCCGGCGGCCACGGCAGCCCCGTTTGCCCGAAACGTAGTGTGCCGTGGGATTTTGGCCATTTCTTTCCCAGTATTCAAGTTTTGTTAGGTCTTGCTAAGTTTTCTCACGCGCAGTCACGGTATCCGTGACAGGCCGTGTGAAGACGGGGGGTGCTGAGTCCCGGAGGCTCGAAGGCGTACTACGATTCGGCCCGCGGTCTACCACGGATGCCAGTACGTTCCCTCTCGGCCCGTCACGTTTTGATGGGGTCCGTCACGTTTCTCACGTTCTGATCAAGGTCTGGCACGTTTTTCACGTTCTGTCGAATCTTTCTACGGATAAAACGTGGACGCCGGGCAGCTTTGGAGCACGTTTGTGCCCATGGTATAAAAAGAAAGCCTCCCAAGCAATAGAAATCAGTATGTCCTGAGACTTCGACGAGACATCATGAATGCCCAAGATGAAGTAGATTTTGTGTTTGTATGTTTGCTGGGTGGATACATCCAGTCTTTGGGTCAGCAAGGAGAAGGCCAGCAGCAGTTGCAGAGCGGAAAAGCCAGACTGCAGCAGGCAGGAAGAAGGCGTATAAGACGGACAAGAAGGCCAAGATCTATGTGGGTGCGCGAATGGTTATCGTAAGACAGAAGGCAGCAGCTGGGCCACTACTCAACATTTCTCACTAGAGAGCTCCGCACCGAAGATGTCAGTGCCTTCCAGAATTATCTGAGGATGCCTCCAGAGCTCTTCGACGAGATCCTGGAAAGAGTAACACCAGCCATCGAGAGCCAGACATCGGGTGGGTTGGTCACCTCAGTAGGCCACTGGGAGGGGGGTGGCTGCCAGTGCCGGACCTGAAGCTCCCTTGTACGACGGGCTGAACGCTGGGCTAGAGGCTCTCTGAACCAAGTCCGGGGTCGCTCTCGATCAGCTGGGGCTAGCTGCTGTTGTTGTACCTGCCGAGACTGCTGTCGGTCCGCTTCGTCGTGGCATTCGTGCAACACATCCATTATTCTGGCTTCTGCTGTACGTCGACTGGCTGGTGGGAGACTTCGCAGACTTCCGTCGACATAGGAACCAAAGGCGGTGGCTGGGTGCGCCTGACTCTGCCGCTCGGTCCGGAAGGTCTCCAAGAGGTTCATCAGGAGATCTGCGTTGGCACCGGCGGTAGACGTGTGTGTAGAAGCTAAAGTGCAAGCAGATGGAGCAGGTCTAGCAGGCGGAGTATCTTCTGGTGCCTCAGGAGCAGGTGGAGCAGGAGGAGCGTCTTCTGGAGCCTCAGGAGCAGGTGCAGCAGGGGGAGCTCCAGCAGCAGCAGGTTGAAGTCGGGCAGTGAAGCTCGCCACGGTCCTTCTGGGCATCTGAGTGATGTGCTCCGACAGGAACTGGAAGCGCTGCCAAATCCACCTGATGAAATAGAAATTGAAATTTATAAGTATGCATGCAAATATCTGTATTCAGTACATTATATATATAAACATCATTAAACTATTAAATTATTTCTAGAGCTTAGGCTGTAACTACAAATATTATTATATGTATTTAGAAAAGTCCTGGTCCAGTAGCAAAGTGAGGCTTACATTTCGGTTGCGGTGAAGCCGTTAGCAGCTTGCCCGGACTTGGTGACAACTTTCTTTAGTTTGCCGAGCTTGGTGCGCATGCTGTCGTACCACGTCTTGAGTTCGTTGGGCGTACGCTTCATCTGCCTGGTCTGCTCCGTCCACAGTCTGTCTTTCGCCGCCGCGTCTTTGTATCCAGCAAGCCCCTTGGAATACAACGTGGGATTCTGCTGGAGGAAATCAATGCTGAGCTCCTTCTCAGCCTCCGTAAAGTTGGTTAAGACCCGTGGGGCTGCCCTCCTCCTTGCAGATGCGTTTTCTTCATTTTCCTCGGCCTCAGGTTCAAGTTCCAGTTCAGGGACCGGGTTGGCAGCAGAAGCACGCTCCTCTTCATCTGGCGGCGGTGATCGGCGAGGATCTTCAGGCTGCTCCTGCACCTCTACTGGTAGTGGTGAACGGCGATGATCTTCAGGCTGTTGCTGCTCCTCTACTGGTAATGGTGGCGCAGGACAGGGGCCTTCGTACGTCTTGGCTTCTTAGGTGGCATAATCTGGCCTTCTTTCTTCGCAACTTGGTCTTTTCTCTTCGTATTGTAGACGCAGTTATGAGTCGTCGTTTGCTCAGACTCGAATGAAGCTCACCTGCTGGGCCTGGCTTTTATATACTCTCTCCCATACCGCGCTCGCCGTGCCAGACCGTAGTAGAACGCAACGCACCGTAACACGCCGGGCCAGTAAACCGTCACATGCCGGGACATGCCGTGATTGAACGCGACGAAACGGCTACCATACACTCTCACTTGCCGTGACAAACGTAAGAAAACGTGGAAAGACGGCACAAAACGCGCAGCAACCGTGAAGCAACCGTGACCAAACGCGCATTAAACGCATCAGAACGTGGCAAAACTTGAAAAGACCGTGAGATGCCGGGGAATACACATGCTTCCCGTCCCACTACGGATCGCCTCCAAGTTTTGTTACGGCCTATTACGTACTGTCACGTTTTGTTGCGTTCTCCCCGTTTTACTACGGCTTACTATGTTTCTCATCCACACCGTGACTGCCGTGGCAAATTTTTTGACAGTTTAAAAATCTGGCCTGGCATCCACGGCAATCACGGTCTGTCACGTTTGCCCACCGCGTCCCCCCGCGTTGTCTCACGTCCATCCCGTTTTGTCCACGGTGGCCTGAAACGTGATTGCCATGGCCGCCGGGAACATAATGTAAACCTAGCATAAGCGCCGCGGAAAGCTCACCAAAGGTGTGTTGTTCCATTAGGACAATGCTCCTGCTCACAAGTCTGTCATTGCTATGACTGCCATTCACGATTGTGGCTTTAAATTGATTTAGCATGCGCCTTATTCACCTGATCTCGCTCCATCAGGCTTTCATCGATTCCAAAACTGAAAACGGCTATTTCAGGCGGCCACTTTCAGTCCGATGATGACGTCATATATGCAGTGGATGACTTTCTGAACAACCATAAAAGGAGTTATATAAAAGTGGCATTTAGGCCCTTAAACACCGCTGGCAAAAGTGTATAGATACTGAAGTGGATTAAAATAATACATGTCCGACAAAATTCAAATCCTTCAATAAGAGACTTGTTTGTTTGTTTGATTTGAGGTTTAACGTCCCCCGTCAACACTGTATATAGGACATTTTGGAGACGTTGCTTCCAATTTTGTGGGACTTTTTCCCGACAATGAGATGAAATGACATCTCAAGTCCTGTCGCCCAATGAAACCAATAGGGTTTATAAGCATGGACGGTCCGACGCACCGCTTGCCTGGACAGGCTTTGATCCTCTTACCGGTTTACCAGTACTCGTGTGCGGTCGGATTCAGCTCTGCGTGGAAATCATCATGCAGCCCATCTATTTCTTTAAGCCCCGACGGGCGGGCGCCATCAATATGAGACTCACCACATATCGATCACCCTCGTAAAGATAGATACTTGACCCCTGTGACAGTTTCAACCCAAGCAAGGGCATCAAAAGAGTAAAGGAAAACGAAAAAAAAAAAAAAAAAACTCACAATATTGGTAGGTAACAGTCCTATAGCGATGCCCTGAATTGAGACTCAGAGGTATGCGTTTTAGCACACCTCTGTTATTCTGATTTTATCTATCTATCTATCTTCATATACTGAGTCGGTCAAACTTGGCCATTACCTCAGTTGGGTGGTGCGCTAAATTTAGAATTTAGCAAAAAAAAAAAAAAAAAAAAAAAAAAAAACACACCCACTGGATGAGTTCTTAAAACTATTTACAATCTGCTTTCAGAGGTGTACTAAAACGCACACCTCTGGATCCCAATCTACACTATGCGGGCTTTGAACTCCTCTGCAGTTTTGGCATTTACCACAGAGGAGGGAAGACTATTCCACTGAGGAATAGTTCTAGGGAAGAAGGAATTCTTCAGGGCATCACTATAGGCCTGGTACCTACGATATTGACTGTTGTTTAGTTTTGATGCCCTTGTTTGAGTTGAAGTAGTCACAGGGGTCAAGTATTTATCTTTATTAAGAGACACTGTGTCAGAGTGAATCTTATAAAAGAAGGTTAAAGAGGACTGCTCGCGACGGGCCTCCAAGGATGGCCACTCCAGCTCATCGAGCATATCACCAACACTGCTTCTGTTCCGCCATCGCCTGCAGGTCCATCGGGCAGCCGTTCTCTGAACCTTCTCAACCTGCTGAACCTGAGTTTTAACATGGGGGTGCCAAACAGGTGATGCATACTCTAATTGAGGTCTAACCAAGGTTTTGTATGCAACACCCTTTGTCTGCCTAGGTGCAAAAGCCAAATTACGTCTAAGAAACCCTAATGTCCTAGTTGCTTTAGAGGTAATCTCAGAAATATGTTGACCCCAATCAAGATTATCAGTAATGGTGATACCAAGATATTTTGCGGATTGGACATGTTCCAAAGTATGCTGATGTAATGAGTAGTTGAATTTAATCTGCTTGTCTGGAGGGTGCCGTGACACCCTCATTGAATGACATTTGGCCACATTGAACTTCATTTGCCAATCGGCCTCCCAACGTGCTAGGCTATCCAGGTCATCTTGTAAGATAAGACAGTCAGAAGTAGTATATATGTTCCTATACAAAACACAATCATCAGCAAACAAACGAACAGATGACCTGATATTATCAGGAAGATCATTAATAAATATCAAGAAAAGGACCGGTCCAAGTACCGAACCTTGTGGGACACCGGACAAAACAGGGACTGGATCCGACGCTTGGCCGTCAAGTACAACTTGTTGAGTGCGTCCAGAGAGCCATGAGCTAACCCACTTAAGAGTGGATCCTCTAATCCCATAATGATCTAGTTTGTACAATAGCCTCCTGTGAGGTACCTTGTCGAAGGCCTTTGCAAAATCCATGATAATCAGGTCAGTCTGTTTGTGGCCACGATTAATGGCCCCATCCAGATTGCTCACTATGTCATGGTAGAACTGAACTAATTGAGTTTCACAAGACCTTCGACTTCGGAAACCATGCTGGCAGTCAGCAAGAATGCTTTCAAAGGCTAGGTGCTTGTTAATGTTGCTGACTAATATATGCTCCAGGGTTTTGCAACAGATGCATGTGAGCGACACCGGTCTGTAATTCGCAGCATCATATTTTTCTCCTTTCTTAAAGACCGGGGTTACGTTTGCTTGTCGCCAGTCATCTGGTACAGTGCCCCGAGCAAGTGATTCATTGAAAATAAAGGCCAGCAGGGGAGATATTTCAGCACTACATTCCTTAAGCACCCTGGCATGCAGACCGTCAGGCCCAGATGCCTTATGTATGTTGAGCTTGTCCAACAGTTTTGCGACCCCTTTGGGGTCAACTGTTATGTCCCCCATAGAGGGGAACGGACTTGTACCTTTTGATGGTAGCTCACCGTCAGCTTCACGTGTAAACGCCGATTGAAACTGCTTATTACATATATTTGCCTTTTCGCGTGATTCAGTTTTCAAAATTCCATTTTCTCTAAGTGAAGTGATCCCAAATGATTCTTTTTTCAGGGACTTTACAAATGACCAAAATTTCTTAACTTTTCCATTCTTCTGGGGGCCCTCGGGATCAATATTTTCATCATCAAAGGTAAAGATGCTGGAAACATAATTCCAATATGCATCTCTAATTACCTTTTGTACATGTGCTCTGAACCTTTTGTAATGGTTCTTCACGTCGGGATTGCTAGACTTACGAGCACGAAAGTACATTCTGTCACGTCTTCTGATTAGGTGTTTGATCGTGTTATCGATCCATGGTACACTATGCTTTGTTTTGGTCATTTTTATTGGTATGTACCTTTCCATGGCCGTCGTAAGTTCGGTCTTAAAACTGACCCACAAGTCATTTACTGACATGCGAGAGAGGTCAGAGGAAAGGAAGGAATCCTTAAATCGCGCCATATGGTCTCGCAGACCATCCATATCCGCACGCTTATATAAATATATTTTACGCGGGACCTGTCGGATTCGCTTTGCTTTTATGTCATACTCAATATAAACTATATCATGATCGGCCTTGCCGATCGGGGGCATCCCTTTGACACGACTAACTGGGGATGGAGAATTTGTAAATAGCAAATCCAGGGTTTTTTCTTGCCGGGTGGGTATATTTACGACTTGAGAGAGGCAATGTTCTTTTACTATATCCAAAAGCTGTTGTTGCGTTTGCCTTTTAGACACCCCATGGGGTACCTGCTGGTTGCACCATTCAATATCACCACAATTGAAGTCCCCTCCTACCAATATGTGGGCATTTCCATTTGACATTATCCTCGCCAAGGATGTATTGAAGGCCTCAAGATAATCTGGGTCAATCTGATCTGGTGGACGATAAAAAGATCCAAGGTACAGAGTCCTACACCCAATAATGTTCAACTTACACCAAACTATTTCACAGTCGGTGTCCAACTCCGGAGTTTCTGTGCAGAGCAGGTCTCTTTTAAATGCCACGAAGACACCACCATGGGCATCTCCAACTCTGTCTTTCCGGATGGCCTCGAATGAATCTGGGAAAATTTCCGAGTTTTTGATATCTGGGGTTAACCAAGACTCATTCCCCAAAATGATGTCTGGTTTAGCCGAGTCGATAATTGTGTGAATTTCAGCCCTTTTATTCTTAATTGACTGACAATTCATAATCAAGATTCTGAGGGGGTGGTTGAGGACCGCTTTTTTGGTCCTCGGTTTAGCTCCTCTTGGTTGCTGCACAATGGGCGAGGAAGCTGCAGTTGGTGGGCCAATATTGTCTGGTATCGGACTATCAGGCTCGGACAGGGATGATAATGGATCAAATCTATTATGAGTATCTAAAGTTGCTGAGTCACCAAATAGCGATGTGGAAAAGTTAGGCATTCCACATTTCAAGCAATCCCATGCCATGCTTGTACTCAATGGACTAGTATAAATGCTATACATAGTTGAAGACATGCCTTGACAGCCTATATGATACCAGACATTACAAGTATCACAACAAATTCCTCGGTCATCCCAACCAACACTTTCAGTACAGACCCCACATGGGAAATGTGTACTGTTACTTCGGGAATCTGGACCAGGATTAGTTTCAACATCCCAAGCATTTCCTATCATCACTGTAAATATGTATAAATAACAAAGTTTATTTGAGCCAGGAAATTCCTTAAACCTAAAAGATTTCTTTAGAATTGATACCGTGCACAACTGGGGTACATGAAACAAAAGGTTATGCTGGTTAGCTGTTGTACCTCTAGAGTCAGTGTAAACAGGGTAGAAGTCAACTGGAATTTCCTGTAGGTCTTGTCCACTGCAGTTAAAAAGTGAATCAAAACGTGTTGCCAACAGCAAGCAACACACTCCAAATAGGATGTCAAATACAAAATGACACATCATGGGTGGTTGAGTACTGACTTCCTGGGGTATGAAGGGCAAAAGTTACTGTGTGTGTCTTGGAAAATCTCCTCTGGTGGGCAATATCAGAATGAATAACTTTTATTCTATATTTTCATTATATTGTTGTTTACCTATTTGTGTCCAATCCGCGAACCGGAACTAAATTAAGTTCCGGTGACCGGTGCAGGGTAGAAAATTACCACTACAAAAATGACCGGGCTACGCACTTTACAATTCAACAAACAAAAAACTAGAGCTGAAAAAGAAGACTCAGGACAATAAATAAGTTAAGTTAAGATAAATAGCTAAACAACTCATCCAGGGTATTCCTAATTATTCCAAAAAAATCCAAAATTTGTCCCTGAAAATAGGGAAGCGCACAATTAGGGCATCATCCAGTGATTTTTTTATATTATTTCATTTTATCTTTAAGCTAAAGTCTAAATTTAGCCACCAAACCAAGTGAGTAATGGCTAGATTTGACAGACCTAGAAGATATGGGTTGGGCTTGGCAAACAGTGTCAACCCAGATCAGACGCCTGAGCCATCTTAATATTGAACTGGCTGAACAAATCAGCGTAAGCTCAGAAACAATCGGACGACTTGAGTTGCCAGTGCTTTGAGCTTTTGTAAACTCCAAAACAAAAGAAACAAACAAACAATAGTGGTCACCGAAGAAAAAGACAAACAAACAAAAAAAAAAAAAAAAAAAAAAAAAAACGTACGGTGCGGTGTGGTGTAATAAGTTTTTTTTCTGCCCCGCACTGAATGACCGTTGATGTTCAATTTCTGTATTGATTTGAACAATAGTTCATTTACAAATATTTTAACAACTCACTTAATTTGTCAAAACTTTTTTTTTTTTTTTTTTTTTTTTGAAGTCCAGTAGTTGTTGTTTCATTTTATAATCTTATGACGTCATCAACAAACGTTTCTTAGCAACGTCATCGTAAATAAATGGCCGCTCCGCTTCTAAAGGGACCTTCGAAATAAAATGTTTTGAGAAACTTTAAAGCATCTGCAGACAAAGCAGTGCCGGTTGTAAAGAGACACAGGTAAATCACAAAATAATGGCAATAAACAAACATAATTTTAACTCAACAAAAAGTTTTTAAACCGCGAAAATTCAAAATGTAACCCCACTTTCAACACCGACAACAGCTGTCTCAAGCGAATAGACCTGTGATAACTGATAAACCACTTCTACAGCCTTGCTAGAAGCCGGCTTTTTTACGGTCGCGGGTCCATGTATGGTGGCTGTGTTGCGGAAAGCGCAATTAATAGCTTAGTACCTGGATTTTGGGTGACCGCATTGAGTTTGTGGTAGCTATCGGGGCCACCGCGGGGTCTAAACTAGCTGGTCTATCAATCTTATAGTCTACTGAGTCGGTCATATTTGGCCATTACCTCAGTTGCTTGTGTGTTGCATCCTAGATCTAGTGAGTTTAATATGTGTATTAAACTTCGGTACGAAATCAAGAGATGAGGTGGATTAATTGATTGGTTGTTTTGGGTTTAACGACACGTCAACACTTGTGGGTAATTTTGTGTCTCGAACAGTCGAAGAGAAAGGGAGAAAAGAGACGACCAAAGAGATAGTAGATGAGATGAAAATGAGGGACAGGAGAAAGAGAAAAAACGAATGGAAGTATAGAGACAGAAGAAGTAACACCCCCCCCCCCCCACCACCACCACCTTCTTTACCTATAAACAGGCCTTGTCCAGCTGTAATCCAGTTTCATTTGGACGTCCCAGTGAAGCAAGATACATTGCCATTGCCTAACCAAACCACCCCCAGAGATGAGGTGTTTGTGTGTGTGTGTGTGTGGGGGGGGGGGGGGGGAATGGTTATTGATACTTGAGTGTACTCAGATTCCTTGGCTACATTATCCAGTGAAAATTTCCCTTTACATTTCCCCAAAGGCTGGAAGTAGCATATTACAGGCAGTCTTTTTTTTCTTCTTAAAACTGGGTCATTTATACTCAGTCTTAGGACGAAGTGCCCTGATACTCCAAGCTCAGTTTAAAGTATAATTACATGAATCAACATCAGTGACAGTTTTAATCTAAACAATAAATACAACTTACTGTACACCAACAGCTTGCCATATTTACATGCCTAGGAAGAATGGTGAGCTGGTTAAGAGAATTCAAGAAAAAATTACTGCAGATGTGCTCTTTTGCTTAAGAATTGTGCAAACGCAAAACGAACAGTCTGAACAGTCTGGTTTTCATAGGGTATACTGCATTTTCTCAAGTACCCCAACACGTGTCCATGAATGCTTTGTAGAAAATCCGGATAATGGTTATTTATAGAAAACTGACACGCTATTCTTATCGATGCATAAATAAGAGTGTTATCTATAGAATCTGTGCTGGAATCATGGGTTGGGCTTTGCCAGAAGTGTAGACCCAGATCAGACGCAGTGTTCTGCAGTGTCTGATCAGGGTCTACACGTTTTGCTTAAAAACACTTAAATTTAAGGGTTAAAGTAAACAGGTTTAGTCTCAAGTCTCAGCCAAGTCTTCACTCTGTATACCAGTACTCTTTTCAAGCCATTCACTTTTGACAGAGTAGTTACAAGCTGTGGGTTGAAACAACATCATAGATATGATTCAGTGATAGCAAAATTCAGGAGTCAGATCTGGCTCCCTCAAAAACACTAAGTCCATAGAGTATACTGACATTGAATACCTCTTTGATTGGTTGTATGGCATGTTTATTACATATGCTCTTAGTAATTCCTCAGCTAGCATTAGCTTTAATGGGTGTAGATGTATGGGAAGGCAGAACTTCTTAAGATTCATAGGCCCCCGCCCATAGGGGCTTGAAGAAATATATGTGCTGCATGATGCTTGCACGCAGAGCTGAATCCGGCCCGCACACTAGTACTGGTAAACCGCTGGTGGGGAACTAAGCCTGTCCATGGGAACCGCGGTGCGAGGCAGACCATCCATGCTAATAAACCCTATTAATTTCATTGGGCGACAGGGCTTGAGATGTCATTTCATCTCACTGTCGGGTAAAAGTCCCACAAAATTGGAAGCAACGTCTCCAAAATGACCTTTACAGTGTTGACGGGGACGTTAAACCTCAAATCAAACAAACAAACAAATCTTAAGATTCAATGCTGGAATTGGATGCACACCCTGTTGCTTTAAGAAGGGCTATTGTTTGCACAGACAATGTACATTTTATACACTCCAGGTTTGGAGGATGAAAGCCTACACAGTAATAATGAAATAACGGCAGGGGATCTTTAACCTGCACAGGGGATGGCTCTACCTGCACAGGGAGCCTCCAGTTATGGTCCCGATCCGAAGGACGGTGTACTAAATGACATTCATCCCTGCAAATGATGCCAATGGAGCGTGTTCGAACGCTGAAGTTTTATCGCCGCTGCCGCGGATCGAATCGGGGGCCTCTCGCATAAGAGGCAACTTGTACGCTTAAATTCATCATGGGTCTTTGATTCAACCTTTTCCATCGCACATTTGGAGGTGCGACAGCAGTGGATTTCAATTTGCATCTTCCATTTCGGGTACCAGTCATTTATTATTCAATCACAAAATACTCCTCTGTTCCTGGTGTATGGATGTCATTTGACGTGTCAACAATAACAATTCTGATTCTGACATGCTCCATATCTGATCCGTCAGACAACAATGTGTTGTCATCCACAAATTTATCATGGAGCTTTGATTTTACCTTTGCCATCGCATCACTGGTCTACAGGTTACACAGCAGTGGAGACAAAACTGACCCCTGAGGAATAGCAATTTTTGACTGTCAAATAAATTTCTCAACCTGTGATGTAAATTTATACATGTAAGTATACAAACATTCTACCAACAATTCCGCCAATTCCAAATTTTATTGCTTTGAACGATAGACCAGCGCCTTAGACTTTCTCAAAACAAGATACAGAGGTCCATTTAAAAAAAATCCTATACTGTGTTCTTTCCGAGACTTTTCTTCTTACAGCCTACTGACCACTCTAATCATTCATTGAGTGTACACACGAACGCTGCTTTCTATATGCATCTTGTTCTCTATAGCAAAGCATAGTGAACTTTTAAATCTCCATACATATCAATCTCAAAGCTACTGTTCTTTGAACAAACTAATGATCACACTCTCCAACGATATAGGACGGTAGGAAGGAACCGAATTGTAATCATCTTTTCCTAGTTTAGGCATGAGAATGTTTGTATCTAGTTTGACGCTGTCACAAAAGTTTCCCGAAATCCAACATCTTTGGAAAAGGACACATACGGCCTCAGCTAATCAGTCTCCTCCTGTTTAACCGGTGTCTGATCTGGGTCTGCACTGTTTGCCAAGGTACCCCTTTAGGGGTTTCCCGCATGCAATGGGTTAATCAGTATTCCGAATACCTTTTCCTCTGGACTTGGTACTAGAGGATGACGTGCTGGTTTAAGTTGTATCCGTCAAAGTTTTGTCTGACTATCTATATTCTTATGCTGAGTCGGTCAAAGTGCCTTGCTCAAGGACAAATCGCATGGTGCCTGGCGCGTGATTCTCGAACGCAGAATCCCTCGATCACTGCACCAATTCACTCTACACTTAACAATGTTTAAGGTCAAGAATACGTGAATGGGCTCTCCTATAGAATGTTTAGGTGTCAAAAGTGACGTCATCAACGTCTGAATGATTGGGGATACATCGAATTCTCAATCAGTGAAAAGTAAAAATCGTTTTTTTTTTTTTTTTTTTCACTGCTTGAAACAGTGAAGATATTGATTTCGATTTCACCATAATCACCTACGAAAAGGGGTTTATAAATAGGTAGGGCGTATTAATGGACGGAAAAACAACGTCTTATATTTTTAACAGACGCTTCACTCCAGACAGCAAGCCTCATACGACTTTTTTTTTGTTTGTTTGTTTGTTTGGAAACGACGCTCAAAGTTAGTACGTCTTGATGGCGTGTCAAAGTGATGCGTTGATACAACGCATAATGAAGTAATGTAGTAATTTCTTCATTTTGATTTTTTTTTTATTTCATTATGCGTTGGCGTAGTCGACGCGAAATGAAGTAAAAAAAAAATATTTCATTTCGCGTTGATATGCACCATATCGACGCAAAATGAAGTGATGATGGAAGAACATAGGTGTCTAGACACGAAAGGAGACCAAAGACTTAGGAAGCAATACAGGTAAATTCCAATATAAAGACCACATTTGAGACAGTTCAAAAGTGGTATTTAAGACCACATTTGAACAGTCCCAAAGAAGGTCTTCCACAAGAGCACACTGAATGTCGCAATCACAAAGAAAATGTAACTTTAACCTTCAAAATATGCTTTAAAAACAAAATTTGTCTTAATTTTAGGTGGTCTTAATAGCGGAATTTCACTGTATTTGATTATGTTAGTAGAGTTTAAACTGAACGCCATACGGTATTTTGGTCTATACTTATAAAAGTCTCCACATGCATGTTTTAGCCTTAAATATTTGGGTTACTTTTGTTTCTGTGATGTTTGAAAAACTGTGCCATCTCTCAAAGCAAAATACATATGCATATTTTTTTTTCATTTAGAACCGACCTCATATTGTCGACGCATATTCGCCCCCGCCCATCGGGGCTTGAAGAAATAGATGGGCTGCACGATGCTTCCACGCAGAGCTGATACCGACCGCACATGAGTACTGGTTATCTGCTTAGAAGGTCTAAGCCTGCCCAGGAAAACTGCTGCGAGTCGGCCCATCCATGCATATAAACCCTTTTGGGTTTAATTGGACGGCAGGGATTGAGATGTCATTTAATCTCAATGTTGGGTAAAAGTCCAACAAAATTGGAAGCAACGTCTCCAAAATGACCTAAATAGTATTGACGGTGACGTTAAACCTCAAATCAAACAAACAAACTGTCGACGCATAATGAAGTAAAATTGAGTATGCCACCTATCAACACAAAATGAAATAATTCTTTCATTTTGCGCAAACCTCTTAGTATCGACGCATAATGAAGTAAAAACTACATTTTATTTCATTTCGCATCGACTATGTCAACGCATAATGAAGTAAAAATTTTAAAATGAAGAAATTATTCCAATACTTCATTATGCGTTGTAACAATGCGTTGACACGACTAATTTCACTAACTTCATATTCATTCAGTATTGCTTTCGTGCAATTTTACGTCTTCTCTGACCGTGCGGCCAGTTGTGTGCTACAATAATGCGCATTTACCGTTAGACTGGCGGGAGCATAACCATTTTGAAGTTCTATTGTACTTGGAAATTTTTAACGCAACTTCTGATTCCAAATACGACAGACAATTTAGGGGATATTTTGAAATTATCCTTTGTATAATTCCGAGGAAACTCGTCGGTTTAATGGCGCAAATTGCTTTTTAACGGTGACGGCACAGAGGAGCCAAAAAAAAAAGCAACAACATAATTTGCGGCCGTAAAATCTCCGATTTACACCCCCACATTCCCCAAATGACAATTTTCAACACAGTTATCCATTGTTTAGTACAAAGCGGAAACCACTATCAGCTGCTTAACCCCTATCCTGCTGAATAAATTAATTTAGCCACACGCATTTCTAACTAACAACCAATCAAATTACTTGATATAACATGTTTGATCAATACACAAACTGCATGAAAAACAGTGTAGATTCTTACTATAGATACGTCTAAAGCCACACGGGGCCAATTTTTCGAAACTAACGACGTCGTTAAACGTATCGTTAAAACTTTGATATTCTAATATGACAAATATGCTGATGTTTTTGCTGCTACTCACATTTTTTCAACAAAAATACCACTGTTACAACGCATAATGTAGTAATGTAGTAATTTCTTCATTTTGATTTTTTTTTACTACATTATGGCAATTTATGCGTTGGCATAGTCGACGCGAAATGAAGTAAAAAAATTATTTCATTTCGCGTTGATATGCACCATATCGACGCATAATGAAGTAATGGTGGTAGAACATAGCTGTCTTCGAAAAGACTTAGGAAGCAATACAGTTAAATTCCTACAATTTAGACCACATTTGAGACGGTTCAAAAGTGGTCTTTAAGACCACAGTTGAACAGTCCAAAAGACGGTCTTCCACAAAAGCACACTGAAGGTCAAAATCACAAAGAAAATGTAGCTTTAACCTTCCAAATATGCTTTAAAAACAAAATTTGTATTAATTTTAGGTGGTCTTAATAGTGGAATTTCATTGTATTTGATTAAGCCAGTAGAATTAAAATCGTACGCCTTGCGCTATTTTGGTCTCATGCCTGATGTCTTTCCCTCATTTGTGTTTTAAGGCTCAACACATGATCGTGTAGTGCACACAAAAGTTGGGACGGGGATATACCCCCTTGCATACTTCGTATGCCGGGGGTATAAATAGATGGGCTGCACGATGCTTCCACGCAGAGCTGATACCGCCCGTACATGAGTCCTCGTAATCTGCTTAGAAGGTCTAAGCCTGTCCAGGAAAACTGCTGCGAGTCGGCCCATCCATGCATATAAACCCTATTGCTTTTAATTGGACGGCAGCGATTGAGATGTCATTTCATCTCAATATCGGGTAAAAGTCCCATAAAATTTGAAGCAATGTCTCCAAAATGACCTAAATAGTCTTGACGGGAACGTTAAACCTCAAATCAAACAAACAAACTGTTGACGCATAATGAAGTAAAATTAAGTATGCCACCCATCGCCGCAAAATGAAATAATTCTTTCATTTTGCTCAAACCTCTTAGTATCGACGCATAATGAAGTAAAAACGACATTTTATTTCATTTCGCGTCGACTATGCCAACGCATAATGTAGTAAAAATTTCAAAATGAAGAAATTACTACATTACTACATTATGCGTTGTAACATACCACTGTAGTACATGTATTTACTAGAACAGTTAACGCCGGCCGGATGCGCGTCTGACTGGTGATCAGGAGGACGCTGGTTAGTTCGATACCTGCCGGAGTCGGCAACATTCTTTCGTGGAGATTGATCGTGAAATCTTTTCCTCGGTCATTTTTTCTCTATCGCTGGTTCAAGAAGGACAGAATGCACACTGTTACTGTATTGGTTAACCGCTTACGTATAAGCCTGCCCTGCATACAAGAACAGATAACAAATTTGACTAATAACGAGCTCGTTAAGCAAACGATGCTTTGGAAAACTGGCCCCTGATCTGGATCTACACTTTTTGCAAAGGTACGAGCCTTCGTGTTCAGTGGGATAGGGGAGGCAACATTGTTTCGTAAATATTAATCTGTAATACTCCCACTTCCACTGATTCAAGAAGGGCACTGGTTGTCGAATGGGCACTGTTCTTGTTGGTTACCCGCTTATGTATCACACCGGTTACCGCAGTACAACGAACGCGACAGAGTACAACGAACGCTACAGAAACCATGACGTCATAGCAGTATTTTCGGTAAGAAAAAGGTTTATTTTAGCCCAGATCCTAATCTTTTTGGGTGGGTATTTTGCATAGCTGCAGAGTAATGGTATTACCATTTACTGATACAGTTGCAGAGAATTCTGTTCATTATAAACGAAAACACAAACAATTTTCTTTCGTCTAGTGTGTTTTCACCAACCCCAGCATACTTCGGTAAATGTTTTTTGACAGTAACACATCTTTTGTGCACATGATTTTGTGATTTATATGTTATTGCGATTTCAGAGCATCCATTGATGCATTTGCTTGAGCCCCAGTTCATGTCAATACCCACTGAATCCGTGGATTGTTCAATGGTTGATTTTTTGTTAGGGTACACCTTACCACGGGTTATGATACACCATAACGCGGTTAGTCAGCACAATTTGAGTACAACAAACACGGATTATATTCTTCATAAATTGAAATATTTGTTTGAATTGGGATTTAACATCCCCGTAAACACTATTTAGGTCATTTTGCAGACGTTGCTTACAATTCTGTGGGACTTTTAACCGACATTGAGATGAAATGACTTCTCAAACCCTGCCGCGCAATGAAACAAGAAGGCTTATATGCATTGGACGATCTGGCTCACACCGCTTTGCCTGGGCAGGCTTAGTCCTTCTAAGCGGTTAACAAGTACTCCTTTGTGGTCAGATTAAGCTCTGCGTGGAAGCAACATGCAGCCTAATTTATTTCTCAAGCCCCGATGGGCGGGGGCGAAATAAAATGAAATAAAATGCTTTAATCCGCCAGCGAAGGCGTGATACATGATGCTGTTTTTAATTCAAAACGATCCAATTTGCTGTTACATACTCTTTAATGCCTGTTTGATTTTCATTATGATCTCCGAACTTATACACGTGCGAATTAAAAGGGTTGGGTAAAAATCTTGGACAAAGGGGACGGGTGAATACATTTATTCTGGCTTTCCAGAACGTTTTTACCACATCCCCAACTTATGAACAACTGAAACCCAACTTATTTAGTTTCGGCATAGATTCCTTACTTTGCTACTGAAAATAGTTTTTATGCCACCCCCAACCCCGAGAATCTCTGATTCGGGGGGGGGGGGGGGGGGGGAAGGGGGGATATAGTATTTTCCCATTCTGACCAAGGGCCATAACTCTGTTTCATTTTTGGCTGAATTATTGAATTATCTCCCCTTGAAATTTTGCAAAAACTCAGAAATTGGCTCCCACGGGGTCATTGGTCACCTACTAGTAGTTTCAGCTTTTGTTGTAAATGATATGGACCCAATATGAGTTAATGGCGAGTATATGGAGTGTGTTCCAGTTTTGTCTGGTTCCCGAATGGGACTGTTCTTAGTCCTCTGTTATACTCCCTGTATATTAATCATATTTCCACCGACATTGACTCAGAAATAAAACTGTTCGCAGACGACTTGGTATACTGCCGGGAAATTAGATTTACAGAGGACTAACGTAAACTTCGGAACCAAATGGATAGACTAGGATGTTGGGCATGAAAATGTGGCATGACATCATGCGAACAAGTCCGTGCAATGAACACCCCATACTTTATATAGAGAAAACTGTGATTTAAGGGGATATACATACTTTTTTATTATATTTGCTATAAGACATAGGTTGTGGGTACACGTTAGAACCGTCTCCTTGAGACGATTCTAACGAGCACCCACAGCCTATGTTTGCAGTATAAATAAGAAACATATCACGGATTTTCATCAAAGAAGTAGCCATTTAGGAGATGTGATAAAATACACTATGTCGCACGGGTGTGTTACCGGAGTGAGTTTTCAGGCCGTTTAATGCAATACATTAAGCAGATAACTAGGCAGAGAACCAAATAAATTGAGGGTTCGTGCATTAGAACTCCTTGAGTATCATTTCACATGATTCTCGGACTCCCAGAAATTCGAGGGCGAATTTCAATGTGGAGGGGGAGAATGTTATAGCGTATAGGTATATAGCACACTTGTACTGCCTTTCGGAACAAGCCGACTTTTACAGCAACGTGGTGGATTCGCTTATCAATCCAGCGGCCCGGGTTCGAACCCCGGCCAGGCCAAAGGTGTGTAGTATTTTTGTCATCTGTTACACAATGCCAGTAAAAATGTCATTAATGTCCACGAAGAACAAAACTGGACCGAAAACGGCACCTTGTGAGACACCAGACAAAATCTGAGCCCAATCCTACGTTTCACTGTTAGGTTCGGCAATAGTATACATGTACATGGTGTTGGGGTCATCTGGATGACCAGCATCGCTAAACTCAAACTCAGCCATAATGTATCTTTCTGAAATAAAGAATATAAGACTCTGACTTGGGTATTCTTACGACATGAATGTCGTAACAATGGAGAGAAGCATAGTTGTAAAATAAGGGAAAAATCGCTTATGGTGAGATTTGAACCTGGGACAATCGGGTAAAATCAACTGCTCTTAGCACTAAGCCAAAGAGTCAACTGTCTCCCTCAGTTGTCTTCCGCATAATCAACCAAGGCAGGTATAATGTAGGTTAGGTGCTGCGGGCCGTAACACCTCACCCCTTTTTTTCAAGTCCGTATGTTGACGCGAGGTCATTTTTGCGAAGAAAGTCAAATCCCGGGCGAGCCACTATCTTCCGACATGACAGCCGTAATGAAGGAGTCGTATCCATGACGCAGTTGTCATTGGTTATAAACCTGTAGGCCAAGGAAGATAATTCAGGATTAGAAGTTGTGGGTCGTAACAGTATCAGGGGCGTAGCTGAAAGAAAATCATTTGTACGCAAACCAAAGAAAATACTAAAAATAATAACTCCGTTTACCAAATGGGGACCACTCTTACAGGAAAGAATTTGCTCCCATCCGGGAGCAAATTCTTTCCTGTAAGTGCGGTCCCCGTGGCAGAGGAGGAACTAAGCTAGCTAATAAATAGTTTTGCGTATCTCCTAGACAAATACAGTTGTTTTTTCTTCTTCATCCTCTTCTTCTTCTTCTTCTTCTTCTTCATCTTCTTCTTCTTCTTCTTCCCAGTCTTCTTCTTCTTCATCATCATCTATTCTTCATACTTCTTCTCTCTGCTTCTTTTTTTCTTCCTCTTCTTCTTTTTTCTACTTTTTCTTCTTCTTTTTCATCTTCTTCTTCTCCTTCTTCTTTTTCTTCTCTTTTCTTTTTCTTCTTATTTTTCTTCTCCTTCTCCTTCCTCTTCTTTTTCTTCTTCTTTTTCTTTTACGTCTATTTTATACGTTTGCAATGTGTACGCAAGTGCGTATCTGCGTACAGGTAGCTTCGCCCCTGAGTATCATGGACACACTTTCCTATCTATCCCTTTCACTGATTTCTTTGGCTGGCTTGTTTCTTCGTTTGGTTTGGAGTTTAACAGCCCAGCAATTTAGGTCACATCGAGCCAGTAAGTTTACTTTGAAGGCTTATAAAACCAGCACAGTGCATATTCTTACGCCAGAATTGTACAACCACCCTTCTTGAGTCAGTGAAAGGGAGAGAATGACCGTGTGTGTATTTTGAGTTATACGTCTCAGCAACCCGCTAAGGTTATACAGAGAGGGGGCCTCATTTAACGACTCGTCAGAAAGTTTGGAGAAGACAAAAATGGAACCCAGGACCCCTGGTTTATGAGGTGAGTAAAACAGAATGATTACCAAAAAGAACATTTCATGGCAGACCCAGTTCAGATTCTTTTTCTTGCATTACTTAAATCTTAAAACATAGATTTTGAATATGCAGTCACTTCGACTGCTCACGTCCATTGTGACGTTTAGTGGCGTCGCATTACGGGCAGGGTACATGACTTTCTATACAAATAGCGCACATCAGACACCCTTTGAGTTAAACACCTCAGAATTCTCGACTTCAGTGCCAGCCCTTCGTAGAAAACCCGGGTAGGATAAAAGTTCCTATCCCAGGGTAAAATCTAGGATTTCCTCGTCTGGTGTGCAAGGACTTGTCGGCCCCGCCCATAGGGGCTTGAAGAAATATATGGGCTGCCGCGTGATGATGCTTCCACGCAGAGCTGAATCTGGCCTGAACACTAGTACTGGTAAACCGTTTAGAGGATCTAAGCCTGTCCAGGAACCGCGGTGCGAGGCGGACCGTCCATGCTAATAAACCTTATTGGCTTCATTGGGCGACAGGGCTTGAGATGTCATTTCATCTCAATGTCGGGTAAAAGTCCCACAAAATTGGAAGCAACGTCTCCAAAATGACCTTTACAGGGTTGACGGGGACGTTAAACCTCAAATCAAACAAACAAACAAAAGCAAGAACTTGTAAAACGGGGCTAGTAGTTGGTTGCTCGCAGAATTTGATCGCTTTCATCGATCAGACTATGTGCATTCGCAACTTCTGTACTAACAAATTATTTTGCAGATTCTTGTAGTTGCACTGTAAATGTTGTCTCATTGAAGTTGGTTTTGCTTAGTATAGCTCATTGTTGGCTATTTGAACGGTTCCTCTGTAGTTATATATTGTTTACATGTTTATGTACAAGTTATTCTTGGGCCCCATCCACCGCTGCTTGTGGAAATAAATGTACTGCATGATACTTCCACACAGAGCTGAAGCCCGTCGCACAGGACTACGTGTTAACCACTTAGAAGGTCTTAGTCTTCACAGGCAAAGTGGTGCGAGTCCGACCGTTCCTTCATATACATGTGAATCCTATTAGTCTCCTTGGGCGGTAGATTTGAGATGTCGTTAAATCTCAATGACGGATAAAAAGACTTGCAAAATTGGAAACAATTCCAACATGACCTTAATAGTGTTGACAGGGACGTTAAAGCTCAGTTCAAACAAACAACAGGTTATTTTGTGAATTTTTTATGGATTATAGCGACTGTTATTGTGCATCTGTTGTAAAAGGTTGTCTCTATGTCATAAACACACCTTACAACCCAAAACACTCTTTTGTTTTAGGAATGGCCAAGCGCATACCGTACATATTGTAATTTTTCAACTAAAGGGCAAATATGTATCGTTCCTCTTGGCTGTTTCTTGAAAAATGGCGCTTATAGTGGGTAAAAACGTCCAGATTCGTTTTTTTTTTTTCATATCCGTGTTTGTTGTTCCATTTGTTCCGTGTTTAGTGTACTCAGACTCAACACATGATCCGTGGTAAGGTGTACCCGTGTTTCAAGGTAGTGAGCCAAGAAAAATCGGTACGATTCTTATTCTAAATGTTTTTATGAACTATTAAAAACAGTATACTTACTTCGATGCCTAGAGGCATGAAAACCCCAAGAATGCTCGTGTATATGTCATTTATTTCTGATTCAAAAGGCCCTTAAAACTTGAAGTTTTGTTTTTCTACCTATTTTGGCCTAATTTATGGCTTTGATTTCCCTTCAATGACCGTGTCATAACTTAAAATTTGGACTAAACAACAAAAACACAATCTGTTGTCATCGCAAAACCAACAGAAAAACGTAACTCGTGAAATGTTCGACAAAATAAAGGAAACATTGAACTCACACTTCTCCTGTCAAAAACAAAAGACGGTAGCGTTTGTTGTACTCAGTCGCGTCACGTTGTACCGCGGTAACCGGTGTGTGTATAGGCCTGACCAGAAAAAGTGTCGTTAGGTCAACTGACCGGCTCAATATGCCTAAATAGTGTTGAGCAGGCAGACTCGAAACAAATATATGAGCCGGGGCACTGCATTTCCTACAATTTGCATGTGCACCCAGCGAAACTCATCCGCATCCGCGCAGTCTGATCATTCTGATCAGAGTCCTCATTGTGCGCTCTAAGTATAGCTAAGGGTCCAATGCCCCTTCATGCAACAAGAGAAGTCTTTGGTCAGATCATATGGATGCACAGGCTGATCTGATTCTTCACATGTAAATTGTAAGAAATGCTGTGCCCCGGCTCATATATGAGTCACGTCATAAAAAAATCTGTCCGGGGTTTGTGACTAGGCTAGACACAGGCCCACTTGCTAATTTACTAGTACTAGTAAAAGTTATGAAATAGTGTTTTTTTTTTTTTTTTTTTTTTTTGATTTGATGTTTAACGCCCCTTCAACACTATATATGTCATTTTAGACGTTGTTTCCAATTTTGTGGGGCTATTACCCGACATTGAGATGAAATGACATCTCAAGTCCGGTCGCCCAATGATACAAATAGGGTTTATAAGCATGGACGGTCCGACTCGCACCGCTTTGCCTGGGCAGGCCCATACCCTCCAATCGGTTTACCAGTACTCATGTGCGTCGGATGCAGCTCTGCGAGGAAGCATCATGCAGCCCATTTATTTCTTCAAGCCCCCGATGGGCGGGGGCCGACGAAAGAGTGGTTCTTATTGTACTATCCGATCAGCGAACACAAAGGTGCTGATCAGACTGCGCGCATGCGCAGTCTGATCTGTACCTTTGTTTTTCGCAAATGGCAAAATCAGTTCTTCTCATGATTGACGTGACCCATATTATTTGTTCAGCCGCCATTTTGACAGAAAGTGCTGTTGATGAGTTAGACGCATTAGAGGCGACATGGCAAGTCCAACACGTGCTCACAGAGAGCGCCATTTTTGGCGCCGGAAGTTGCCGATTGGATTCAGCTTATACTTAGAGCGGTTAGGAAGATGTGTGGTTCGGGACCAGCCAAAGAATATCTACATGTATGCTGCTCAGTACTTGGAGGACCTCATGTTGCAGCACGAAGGTGAATATTCTTTTCTTTTCTTTTTTCTTTTTTTCAGCAAATTTACATGCCCATGAAATGAGCATCCCGGCAAACGTTGAAACCCGCGTTATAATACTAGTCATGTCACGGAAAACCGTGACATTTTGGTTTGTGACACAACTAAGTCACAAAACGGCCTGCTGAGAGGTCCTGGAAACTACAGATATTGTGTTCAATCATTGAGGCGGTTCTAACGAGTGCAATCAACCTATGCCATGGGGATTAAATGAGGAAGATCAATGTATAGCCCCGTAAACCCCAGTTTTCTCTAAATATTTACATTTCCAGTGTAAAGTCTAATGTAAACCTATAGAAAACAATTGCGTTCATACGCCCATGAACGCATCGAATCACATGATTTTCATTGACGTTAAGTGACGTCATTCTAAACCATTGTTCTCTACGGGCGTTGATGACGTCAACGCTGCTCCGCTCTTTGTAGAAAAACAGCGTGTAAATGTTTTTTTCAGCTTTAAAAGTTTGCCCCACAAGCATTTTTTGCCCATTGATGAGGGGCAAATAATGTAAATAGGGGATCTTACATGAGTGTTCATGCATTATTGAATTTATTAAACGAGTTGAGGAAAAGGGATAAAATGCGAGGCTTGCCGAGCATTTTATTCCTTTTCCTCAACGAGTTTAATAAATTCAATAATACATGAGCACGAATGCAAGATTCTATTTATCATATGACATTTAAAACGGATTTTATTCACGATTTACAAAAATATCAATATTTGGCTATTAGTAAACACGACGTCGTTAAGGACGTCGTACATGTAACGTTACGGGATGAATATACCTAATTTGCATATTTAATTCACTAGTGGATTATCGAAAATATTACTTGGCGTTATTACACTCTCAGACGTGACGTCATATGATAAATATAATAAATAAACATAATTTTTCTGCTTTTCATTAAAGTATGAACGACAGTGGGTCGCGAGCAAAGTTTACATGAACCCCTTCAGGGTTCATTTACTTTTCACGTGACCCACTGCGTTCATACTTCTATGGACTGCAGAAAAATAAATTTCATTTCTTAATTGTGCCACAATGGGTACATGTACGTATCGCTTAGACCGACATTTCCATATTTTGATTTGGATTTCCCGGATTGAATGGGTATATTAATATAGAAATGGATGTAATTTTTACGTTCGATATGGCAAGCAACATAACTGCTCATGAAATCTTTGCTCGTGACCCAGTATTATTCATACCCCAATGAACGTTAAAAAGATTACCTTACTCAATACGAGTATTTATCATATGACGTCGCGTCTGAGAGTGTAATAACGTCATGTATTATTTTCGATAATCCACTAGTGGATTAAATATGCAAATTAGCTAGATACGTCCCGTAACGTTACATGTACGACGTCCTTAATTACGTCGCGTTTACTAACGGCGGAATGTTGACATTTTTGTAAACAATCGTGAATAAAATACGCTTTTAATGTCATATGATAAACAGAATCTTGCATTCGTGCTCATGTATTATTAAATTTATTAAACTCGTTGAGAAAAAGGGATAAAATGCTCGGCAAAGCCTCGCATTTTATCCCTTTTCCTCAACTCGTTTAAAAAATTCAATTAAGAAATGAAATTTATTTTTCTGCAGTTCATGGAAGTATGAACGCAGTTGGTCGCGTGCAAAGTAAATGAACCCCGAAGGGGTTCATGTAAACTTTGCTCGCGATCCACTGTCGTTCATACTTTCGTGAAAAGCAGAAAAATTAAGTTTATTTTTTATATTTACATTATTTGCCCCTCATCAATGGGCGAAAAAAATCTTGTAGGGCAAACTGTTAAAGCTGAAAAATATTTACACGCTGTTTTTCTACAAAGAGCGGAGCAGCGTTGACGTCATCAACGCCCGTAGAGAACAATGGTTTAGAATGACGTCACTTAACGTCACTGAAAATCATGTGATTCGATGCGTTCATTGGCGTATGAACGCAATTGTTTTCTATAGGTTTACATTAGACTTTACACTGGAAATGTAAATATTAATACATGAACACTCATGTAAGATCCTCTATTTATTTCATTTTCAGTACCCTATTGAGGAAAAAATCTGGTTTGAGGGGCAAAATTGAAACCAGAAAACAATTGCACACGGGTTTTCTATTAACAGTGGAACAGCGTCATTGGCGTCATAAGGTCGCCACCGTCCGAACTATGGTTTATTTTGGCGCTATGTACCGGTAATGATAATGTGCACGGCATCGCACGTCAGAGTAAATGTATTCAGCATTACGTCCCAGTAGTTATATCTGTAACTGCACTGAGATTATAAATAGTCTAAGGTTAAACTCGAACATTGTTTGTTTGATTTGAGGTTTAACGTCCCCTTCAACACTGTAAAGGTCATTTTGGAGACGTTGCTTCCAATTTTGTGGGACTTTTACCCGACATTGAGATGAAATGACATCTCAAGCCCTGTCGCCCAATGAAACCAATAGGGTTTATTAGCATGGATGGTCCGCCTCACACCGCGGTTCCTGGAAAGGCTTAGATCCCCTAAGCGTTTTACCAGTACTAGTGTGCGGGCCGGATTAAGCTCTGCGTGGAAGCATTATGCAGCCCATACATTTCTTCAAGCCGCTATGGGCGGGGGCCGAATTAAACTCGAACATTGTCACATAACATTGTCACATAAACAACAACGTGAGGTCACACAGGCATTCAGTCGAAATCTATCAAGAACAATATCTGCATATCATACACATTAGAAAAAGAAATAAAAATAATTGGAAAAGCTATTCTTTTTTTCCAGCCAGACCATTAATATACTTGCCATATTAAGTTTTAACGAAATGTTTATTTATAGTCTATGAATTAAAAAAGAGTGATTTTTAATTCATAGACTATTTGTTATTTTCCCTGCGGAAATATAATTTAGAAGAAATTGTTTATTTATAACTATTCTAACACAAGCAATAGAAAGGCAATCTGCGATTTATTCTGCAATATTTACATTTCCAGTGTAAAGTCTAAAGTAAACCTATAGAAAACAATGTAGTTCATACTTTCATGAACGCATCGAGTCGCATGATTTTCAGTGACGTCAAGTGACGTTAGTCTAAACCATGGTTCTCTACAGGCGTTTGTGACGCCAGCGCTGTTCCGCTCTTTGTAGAAAAACAGCGTGTAAATGTTTTTTCAGCTTTAAAAAATGCCCTATAATCATTTTTGTGCCCAGTGATTAGGGGCCAAGAATGTAAATATAAAAAATAAACTTACTTTTTCTGATTTTCATGGAAGTATGAACGACAGCGGGTCGCTAGCAAATGTTTGCATGAACCCTTTCGGCGTTCATTTACTTTGCACGCGACCCGATGGGTTCATACTTTCATGAACAGCAGAAAAATAAAATTCATTTCTTAAATAAATCACAGGAAAGAAGAATGTGACGTGAAAAGTCGGCGTTTTATGACGTCACCCCTGGATTCTCTAACGTTAGACGGTGTAACGTCATTTTGTCGCAACGAAAACGCTAAAATTTAACCCTTAGCCTGCTGAATATTCAGTTTAGCCACATAGCCACACCCATTTCCGACTTTGAACCATTCGGATTACTTGATGTAATTTATTTGTACAAATCCATAAACTGAATGTCAAACAGTGTAGATCCTGATCAGATGGCTTCTTCAGAAGTGTTTCCAAAGATAGAAGTTGTCGTGAACAGCATGATAAGAGTATCGGACTAAATGCATATATGTGACGCGTCATGAGATTTTGTGCCCAAATGGGGCATTACGTCATTCCGAGAAAACGTGAATAAATCGCGACGTCATAGTTGACGTAGCTAATTTATGACGCACCTGTTGCTAATAATTTTTTAAACAAGAGCCTTTTATATTGTAAATTATAAAGTTTGCTTAGGATTTATAAGCAAAAATAAAAAGCCGTTTCTTGTTTTCATACTTGGAAGATATGACGAAAAAGAATTTTGACCGGTAATATTGGCCGTGCCGTTTTAGAAAAAATAGTTATAAATGGTCCCGTTTTGTAACAGCGTCGAATAGCGCAATCGGTAGAGCACCTCGCCACCAAGAATGGGATCGCTGGTTCGAGTCCGTCCTGGTCCCCTTTTTGTTCAGCTTTTTTATTTCTTTCTTTTTAAATAAGAATTTTGCAGGATTGTTGCGAGAATTGCATTCCTTTAACACCATATACATGATCACCGAAAGTTCAAAGTACGAAATTTTGGATCATAGTATTTCTCGGATAATTGTTCGTTTCAGGTTTGTTTGTTTGTATTGGAGTTTAAAGCCCAGTCAACACTAACTAGGTCATTCTGTGCCGGTCAGTTCACCTGTCCACACTTTTCCTGGGTAGGCTAATACAATAAGTTAGTTATTAACTAGTACAGTGCAAATTCTTTCGCCAGAAACTGACAAATGCCCTTCTTGAATCAGGAAGGGAGAAAATGACCGTAGAAAAGATTTAATAATCAATCTTCACGCAAGAATGTTGCTGAACACGGCAGGTATCGAACCTGCGTTCTCCTGATCGACTCTGATAGGCTAATTAATTTGCACTTTCGCACGGTTTTAATAGATCCCTTGATTCAGAAGGTTTAATACAAAGGGTCCATGATGTCAACAACAGCAGATCTGGCATTACACATTAAGTCTTTCAAATCTAATTTGCCTATTTTATATCAAATAATTTGTTAACTAAATAGCACACGAGTATGCCCCTCATTTTCAGCCACCTCTATCCAGGTTTAATTCCTGATCAGCATCATTTTCAGCCACCTCTATCCAGGTTTAATTCCTGATCAGCATGCAATATGCTAGCGGTATAGTGGCCATCAATCCAAGCACATTGTAAGACCATATTGTGTCAAAATCAGCACCTTTATGAATGCGGACGGATAAGTTCATGAGAGCCTTTGGTGTAATCAAACAATAAATAATGTGTTGATTTCTTAAAGGAAAGCATTTGCTCCTGTGTTGCGGAAATGTCGTGCCCTTTGGCAAGACACTTTAATAAATGTTCGCCCCCCTCCCATCGGGGCTTGAAGAAACATATGGGCTGCGAGATGCTTCCACGATTCCAACCCCGCACACGAGTACTGGTAAACCGCTTAGAGGATCTGCCCAGGCAAAGCGGTGCGAGTCGGACCGTCCATGCTGACAAACCCCATTGGTTTCATTGGGCGACAGGGCTTGAGATGTCATTTCATCTCAATGTCGGGTTAAAGTCCCACAAAATTGGAAGCACTGTCTCCAAAATGACGTTTACAGTGTTGACGGGGACTTTAAACCTCAAATCAATCAATCAATTTAATTAATGTTACTTTTGCACTTATCACTGGGAATATTGTATATATGTACACGTATATACACGTATATTCGCCCATGTACACGTATATGCACCACTTTCAATTCAAGGATTGCACAAAAAGTTACTTTGAATTCTATACTCCCATAAATTGGATGTATTGAGAGTTGTAGGTTGGTAGACTGACGACTCCAGGCTAACAGATTTTAAAATCGAGATTTAGTCTTACACGAATATAACATAAAGTAATTACGGTACTGAGTCCGAGTCTGGCTCTGGTCACATGTGAGGCACCAAATTATGCAACGGAAGGTCATTTTTTTCTCCGGGTACTCCAGTTTTCGCCCACCATTGATTAACGATCGGCTCGATATGTGAAATAATCTTGAAAAGACCGTAAGATCACCCCACCCACCAAATGAAAAAAGGAAAGAAAAAAAATAAAGAATGGTACTGCCTGTGTTACCATTTACCTTACGATTTAGAAAAAAATAACACGCAGCATTTAATTTACCAGTACTGAAATGTTCGGTTGTTTCAGCTTAACATTGAAGTACATACACCATGCAGCCTCGTATATTTCTCCAAGCCCTGATGGGTGAAGATAAACAACACCAGTTTATGTATATGAATCAATTCAATAACTGCAAGTCAAGTATCATTTAAAGTCATTTGAATGTATCATCACTTTTGATGATTATATACGAAATAAATGTTTTGACTCTATATTAATGTGTTTGTTTCTGTTTCTGAAACTGCGAATACAGCTGCAACTGCATGTTTTGATTGTTATTAGTGTACTGGTCATGTTTGGTGATGTTAGTTTATAAGTACTTTAATTTTGTTTGTATAAAGTATTACTGTAAGTGTGGGTTTGCCTGTGTCACATATTGCAATGTAATTTTACTCCGAAAATGAGATGACAGTTTTATTTTTCAGAGAAAAAGATAATTTAAGTTATAATTTTAAATAATGGCTGGCGGTATTCACTTTTACTAGGAATTCTCTATGACCCTGGTAGAGCCCACATATGTATTATAGCCGTGCAACCCTCTTATTACCTTCTGGTTTATCGTGACAAGTGGTGCCCTTACAATATTCAACAACACCTTCCTGTGTGGAATGGAATAACTGACTTGATTTTATGGCAAGGTTATACCTCATTATATTTAACTGACAGGCCCATGTGTCCCACAGAAGGACATTAATCTGTCGAAATTTTGGTATAGCAAGATTGTATCATGCATGATAGAAATGGTTCTTCCAAGTATCCGTAACTATGTTAGTTAAAATAACAGATACCCTTATAACCCCCAATTCTCTGTATAAAGCTTTTGTTTGTTTGTTTGTGTTATACAACCGTGTCAACACTATTTATGTCATTTTGGAAACATTGATACCAATCTTATGGGACTTTTACCCGGCATTGAGAAAATATTACATATCAAACCCCCTGCATAAACAAACTGCTAGGGTTTATTTGCAGAACAATCTCGCCATAATTGCTTTGCCTGGGCAAGCTAAGACCTTTTTAGCGTTTTATAAAATTGTGCTCATGTTACGTCAGGTAGGCACGATGTAGCCAGTTTATTTCTCCTAGCCCTGATGGGAGGTGGCGGTATGTAAAGTTTCTTTTGCAAGGATGTCCATGACAAGGAGATGCTATTAGCTTTACATTTGTACAATTTGCATACGCAATTGCACACATACTCACATAAAGGATGTAAATGTCAACTTTACTTCATTCTGCGATTATAGATGTTACGAGCCAGGCGTAGCAGAAAGAAAAAGCAAACAAGCCTTTTGGAAAATTTTAACAAAATTTATTTACAAGTTAACTTTAACCTGTAGAAGTAAGAAAATTAAATGTACTTAGCTCTGTTATGAAATGTCCTGAATGAATCTATTTTCCTTGATCCCACAGAATTCACAGTCCAAAATGAAAAGTAATATCCTTTAACAATCCAACACAGAATTTAGAAATAACTTTTCTTCTAAGCCCAAACTTGAAACTCCAAAGCCTGACTCAATGAGAAAAATCAAGCTCTTTTATAGACCCTAAGATTTCTCTAGACCATTCCAGAGGGCTGTAGAATAAGATGAGGTAATTTTCTAAAAATAATGCAACCCAGAACTTTCTGGAAGGTTCTGAAGTACTTTTCCTTGTAAACATGTTGTTTACAAAAATGAAATTAATCTGTGACTCAGTTTTCTAGAATCTTCTATAAGAAGATTAACAAGATATTTATAGCACTATTAGGTCACAGTGGGGTGCAAGTGGGAATCAGAAAAATAAATTCTTATGCATAACACTCCCCCTCTTCGAGGAAAAGAAAGATTTATGTAATAAAGCTTTCTTTTGCTTTAAGAATAATAAAATATTGAGCATAGCATATAAAATTACATGTATCTACAATCCACTTTAGTAGGAAAGAAAAACACAACTCCTGACACTGCTCAAGCTCTTGAAAGGGCATCAGGGATAATGTTATCTCTCCCTCTGATATGTCTTATGTCAAAATTATACTCTTGTAGCATAAGACTCCACCTGAGCAACCGCTGATTTTTGTTTTTCATTTTATGTATGAAAGTCAGTGGATTGTGATCACTGAAAACAACAATCGGTGCAGTAGTAGGGGTAAGATAAACTTCGAAATGTTGCAGAGCAAGAATCAGAGACAAGCACTCTTTCTCTATGGTAGAGTAATTTCTCTGATGCTTATTAAACTTTTTGGAAAAGTAGCAAACTGGATGATCCACACCATTTTCATCTTCCTGCAACAAAACACTACCTGCACCTACGTCACTAGCATCTACAGCTAGCTTAAACTCCTTTTCAAAGTTTGGTGCTAAGAGAACTGGTTCACTCTTGAGTATGGCTTTAAGTTTATCAAAAGCATTTTGGCATATTGCATTCCAATGGAATTTTGTTCTTTTGCTGAGCAAATTTGTCAAAGGCTCAGCAATGACAGAGAAATTATTACAGAACTTTCTGTAATAACCAGCCATACCAAGAAATCGCATCAGCTGTCTTTTGCACGTGGGTACGGGAAAATTTGAGATAGCCTCAACTTTAGCATCAATGGGTTTCACATGACCTTGACCTACAACATGACCTAGAAATGTCAAACTTGCATGACAGAATTCACTTTTAGCAAGATTGATTGTCAATTTGGCATTACTCAGTCTATCAAAGAATGCACGAATAGTCCCAAGATGTTGATTCCACTGGTCGTTGTATATGATAGCATCATCGATATAAGCACTGCAGCCTTCCAGCCCCGCTATTACCATGTTTATTAAGCGCTGAAATGTTGCCGGAGAGTTTTTCGTTCCAAATGGCATGACTTTATAGTTAAATAATCCGTCTGGTGTTGTGAATGCCAAAACCTCCTTTGCTCTATCTGTGAGTGGAATTTGCCAAAATCCTTTCAGAAGGTCGAATTTCGTTATGTATTTGGCATTCCCGATGTTATCAATGCAGTCATCCATTCTTGGAATAGGAAAGCTATCTGTTTTACTTAAGGAATTAACTTTCCTAAAATCTGTACACATACGATATGTCCCATCAGGTTTTGGTACTAGAATACAAGGAGAACTCCATTCACTTTGGCTTGGTTCAATAAAGTCATTGTCTAATAGATACTGAACTTCTTCTTTAAGATATTTTTGTTTCACAGGATTCATCTTGTATGGGTGTTGTTTTACAGGTTTAGAACCATTTATGTCCACATCGTGAAATATTTTGTCTGTCCGTGTTGGAATGTCAGGAAATAATTGTTCATATTCAAAAATCAGCTGTTTCAGTTCATTCCGCTGATTTGGCTCTAGATGTGACAGTTTCTGGTCAAGATTCCGTAGAATGTCAGAATTCTGAAGTTTTGATGATGTGGGATCCGACTTCACTGAATTAATATCCTCACAGTCATTGTCACTTGAATTAAGTGGAACAGAGCTAACTAGATTGACTGATGTTAAAGATGTATTGTCCCTATCTATGTATGCCTTAAGCATGTTAATATGACATAGCTGCTTTAGCTTGCGCCTCCCAGGAGTGTTTATTATGTAATTTACGTCACTGATCTTTTTGTCTACAGTGTATGGACCATAATATCTGGCCTGCAACGATTTCCCTGGAATAGGCAAAAGAGCTAGTACCTTATCACCTGGTTTAAAATTCCTTTCCATTGTCCCTATGTCATATAGCTGTTTCATTTTCCGTTGGGCTGACTGAAGATTGGTCCGAGCAGCCTCACAGGCTTTTGAAAGTCTAGTTTTGAAATCAGACACATACTGAAGTAAATTCAGGGAGGTGTCATCATTGGACAGAAATTTCTCTTTGAGAAGTTTCAAAGGACCACGAACAGTATGGCCAAACACTAATTCAAATGGACTGAAGCCAAGAGATTCTTGCACAGATTCTCTGACAGCAAATAAAAGCAGATGGATGCCTTCATCCCAATCCTTCTCTGTGTCAAAGCAATATGATCTTATCATGTTTTTCAATGTTTGATGGAATCTTTCAAGGGCGCCTTGACTTTCAGGATGATAGGCCGATGACTTATACTGTACAATGCCAAGTTCATGCATTACTTGTTGAAATATTCCAGACATAATATTTGAGCCTTGGTCTGACTGAATAGATTTAGGAAGCCCAACAAATGTGAAAAACTTCACTAATGCCTTGACGATTGTCTTAGTTTTGATATTTCTTAAAGGAATGGCTTCAGGAAAACGTGTGGAAGCACACATAATGGTCAAAAGATATTCACAGCCGGACTTAGTTCTGGGCAAGGGACCCACACAGTCTATAATTATTCGACTGAAAGGTTCATCAAAAGCAGGTATAGGCTGCAAATGAGCCTTAGGTATAGTCTGATTGGGTTTTCCTACCATTTGGCATGTATGGCAGGACCTACAATGCTGAGAAACATCTGATTTTAACCCAGGCCAGTAAAAATGATTAAGAATCTTGTGATAGGTTTTATTTACACCTAAATGTCCTGACATGGGAGTTTCATGTGCCAAGTTTAATATTTGGGAACGGTAAACCCGTGGAACCACTATCTGGTGGTTGACAGTCCACTCGTCTTCTGCTGAGACGTCTGGTGGACGCCATTTTCTCATAAGAATGTCATTTTTGACATAATAACAGACTGGGACCTGAGATACTTCCTGCTCATCTAAGGCCCTTTCAAATAAAGGCGAAATTTCAGGATCCTTATGCTGTTCTATAGCTAGTTGAGACCCAGACATTATGTCATGGCCTAGATCTAAAGATGAGTTATTCTCATGAAAATCTGTCTGCTTATCAGGCAGGCTTGAAGACAGAGACCTTGTTATCTCGTCATTAAAAGACTGACCCAAAAAGGTATCAGTTAAATCAAAATCCTGTTTCCCATCAGTTTGCTTGGCCTTACGTGCCATAGCCCTTGTGACTGCACAGGACGGATAAAGATCAGGAATTTCCTGCTCAATGGGATCAGGCGGTTGGTCTATGCAAGGATTAGTAGTCAAAAGTGGGTTTACCACAACCTTATCTCCAGCTAAGTCATTGCCTAGCAACAAATGAACACCTTTAAAAGGTAAAGAAGGTCTAATACCAACAGCCACTGAACCGGATACCAAGTCTGATGACAAATAAACGTTATGAAGCGGAACATTAACAAATCCACATTCCACACCCTGAATAAGGACACTTTGGCCCAAAGAAGTCTTCTCAGAAAAAGGCAGAGTATCTGCTAGAATAAGAGATTGAGAAGCTCCAGTATCTCGTAAGATTTTAATAGGGGTAGGATGGGCATAACTGTCACCATTTAGTGACACAAAACCATCTGATAAGAATGGTTCATAAATCTCCATAACTGAATCAGTCTCAGATAATTTGATATCAGAAAGAGTTTCCTCCCTTACACAAGACTGTGGTTTTGGCCTTATAGAAGTCAAGCCTGTAGGCTTAAGTTCCTCTTGTCTTTCTCTTTCTTTCCTTCGCTTTAATTTTAAACACTCAGAGATCAAATGACCTGTATTTTTACAATAATAACAAACTACTTGAGATTGAGATAAGGGATTCTGGTCTTTGTTTTCACCAGAAGGTTTGGAAAAATTCTGACTTCTGTTTTCACCAGAAGGTTTGGAAGGATTCTGGCTTTTATTTTCACCAGAAAGTTTGGGCATAGTACTAGATGTATGGCTATAACTACCAGAAGGATTACTGGGATAGAATCTTGGACCTGTCTGTGGATTATAAGGTTTTCGAGGATAAGGCCTGTTCACAAATGAGACTTTATGAGTCAAAGCATAATCATCTGCCAAACGAGAAGCTTCCTCCAAAGTTTCAACCTGTCTCTCATCGAGAAAAGATTTAATGTCTGAATTTATGCACCGTTTGAACTCTTCAACAAGGACAAGCTGTCTAAGTTTGTCATGATCAGAGCCTACTTTTTTAGAAGAACACCACCTATCAAATAACTGTTCTTTGGTTCGAGCAAATTCTACATGGGTCTGGGAAATTTCTTTTTTGCAATTCCTAAATTTCTGCCTGTAAGCCTCAGGGACCAACTCATATGCCTTAAGAATAAGCTCCTTAACCAGATCATAGTCTGAGCTTTGCTCGACAGTTAGCTGAGTGTAAATATCTCTAGCCTTTCCGACAACAACGCTTTGCAAAAGTAAGGTCCAATGCTCTTTTGGCCATTTTAAATTTTCTGCAACTTTTTCAAAATGCAGAAAATACTTATCTACCTCTTTTTCCTGAAATGGAGGAACTAATCGGATGTGCTTTGTGGCATCAAAGTAACTACCAGAGTCAAAAACAGGGGTAGGTTTCACCCTATCTTGACCCTGGAGTTCCAGTTCCTTCATCTTTAATTGAAAATGCCATTTTTCTCTTTCTATTTCTAGTCGCTCTTCTTTTTCGAATTTTTCTTTCTGAAGGCGTTCCTCCATTTCTAATCTTTCCATCTGCATTTGTCTCTGCATTTCTCTTTCCTTTTCCTTCTCTCTTTCTTCCATTTCCCTTTGCTTTTCTTCCTGTTCTAATTTTTCTTTTCGAATTCGTTCTTCCATTTCTAATCTTAACTTCTCTAATTCAATTTGCCTTCCTATTTCAATTTGTCTCATTTGTAATTCAGTATGAGAGACCATAATGAGAGACAAAGCAGATGGATCGAAAAGTTCTTCATCAACAAAAAACTGTACCAAAATATTCTTTATTTCATGTTTTTTCATGCTTGTTTTAACAGCAGTGACCCCATAATGGGAAGCAATATCTAGCAAATCTGTCCTTTTGGCCAGATTAAACAACTCCTGAGTAGGCTGAGCCAAAAAGCTTCTCAAATCAAACGACATGTTTGCCTTTTGTTCGTTTTATAAAGTAATTATGGTACTACAGATTGAGGTTAATTTGACAAAGTTTTTTTTTTTTTTTTGAAATGACAAGCCCAACGAGAATTTCACATGAAATGACAAGTACTATTTCACCTGAAATGACAATTCACATGAAATGACAATCCCCTATATGCCTATAGGGAAATACCAAGCCTGTGAAGCAACTGCCAAGTCTATATTTGACAAGAAATGACAATTACCTGCCGTCACATGAAATGTCGGTTTTAAAATGCTCAAATGGTTTTATCCCGGACGAGCCCCCAATTTCTGTTACGAGCCAGGCGTAGCAGAAAGAAAAAGCAAACAAGCCTTTTGGAAAATTTTAACAAAATTTATTTACAAGTTAACTTTAACCTGTAGAAGTAAGAAAATTAAATGTACTTAGCTCTGTTATGAAATGTCCTGAATGAATCTATTTTCCTTGATCCCACAGAATTCACAGTCCAAAATGAAAAGTAATATCCTTTAACAATCCAACACAGAATTTAGAAATAACTTTTCTTCTAAGCCCAAACTTGAAACTCCAAAGCCTGACTCAATGAGAAAAATCAAGCTCTTTTATAGACCCTAAGATTTCTCTAGACCATTCCAGAGGGCTGTAGAATAAGATGAGGTAATTTTCTAAAAATAATGCAACCCAGAACTTTCTGGAAGGTTCTGAAGTACTTTTCCTTGTAAACATGTTGTTTACAAAAATGAAATTAATCTGTGACTCAGTTTTCTAGAATCTTCTATAAGAAGATTAACAAGATATTTATAGCACTATTAGGTCACAGTGGGGTGCAAGTGGGAATCAGAAAAATAAATTCTTATGCATAACATAGATCCCAAATCATGATAATACTAGTAATATGTTGGTGGGTGGGGTAATCTGACAAAATACTTATGAATTACATGTATGCCATTATTTAATACAGATTAATGATTTATTTACAATACAAAATTTTGCTATAATTGCAATGATGTACATACAATTTTGTCGAAAAGTAAAGGATTGTGCGTAAATTTTCTGTGTTTTTATTATTATTATTTTTATTATTATTATTCAGCCCCCGCCCATAGGGGCTTGAAGAAATATATGGGCTGCATGATGCTTCCACGCAGAGCTGAATCCGGCCCGCACACTAGTACTGGTAAACCGCTTAGAGAATCTCAGCCTGTCCAGGAACCGCGGTGCGAGGCAGACCGTCCAGGCTAATAAACCCTATTGGTTTCATTGGGCGACAGGGCTTGAGCTGTCATTTCATCTCAATGCCGGGTAAAAGTCCCACAAAATTGGAAGCAACGTCTCCAAAATGACCTTTACAGTGTTGACGGGGACGTTAAACATCAAATCAAACAAACAAACAAACAAATTATTACTATTATTCATTTTCATATGGAATTCATATTTTATTAGCCACCATGAAATCATTCTATGACCTTGAATGTAGCAATGTGTGTTAAAAAGTCTGCTCCCAAAAGCCAGACTTTGCAGTTAAAGTAATTGGTACAGTCCAATCCTTGGCTATTTAGATGTACGTAGCATTCAAACAAATTGATGTTGGTGACATACATACATATAATGTAAGTAGGTGGGCTACTCTATATCCACCTATTTTAAATTTGTTGCCATGGCAACAGAATTCTTCCCAACAAATATATAACGAATGATTGCTACTGGGTGGATAAATAAATGTGTAAAAGCATGATTTGCTGATATTTTGTTTTCTCTGAATGCTTAATGAGGCTTTGAAGTCAAGAATAACTAGCAAATATACATCTAAAATGACTGAAAATGCAATTTTCGCATATTCAGGGTCAGTCTTTAAAGACCTTTATCTCGTATACCGCTCAATGTTTTCATCTGAAATTTCACATATTCACTTCAGTATTATAAAGCTATCAGAAAATGGCAAAAACTCATTTTCGGTCATGGACCCCATTTGGACCCAAAATCTCATGGCTGGTCACATATATGTTAGAAACAACAACATTACTGCCGATTTTCAGTGCGTTAGAATCTAAATAGATCAGCTCTGGTGTGTGCATTGTTGGTTGAGTAATAAATCACTGTTTGGAGGTCAGTTGTAAAGTAGATCAAATCACCAGCGCTACACAATCGTGATTTGATCTGCTATTTTTTCCAACTAGCCTCCAAGCTGTGATTTATTACTCAACAAATCACTGCTAGAGCTGAACTTTTTCTTAAACAACATTGCTAGTTTTAAACAACTGGGACCTGGTTGTTTGAGAGGACCTAACACAACAAGAGCGAAGTTTCTTGCACACCTGAAAAGGAAATCCATAGTTTTAGCATGGGATAGAAATTCTGTTCTAACCCTGGTGTTCTTACCCAAAATCGAATATTCTCGCATGTTTGATAAATGCACTTGTTGAATACGACCGTTAAGGTTGACGTCACAGCACGTTACGTGACGTCACTAAACATTCCGGTGTGACTGCATCACAATATGGCTGACGTCGGCAACCGAAGTGACTGCAGTGTTAAAAATCCTACCTCAGAAATGAAAATGTATGCAAGAGAAAGAATCCAACATGGGTTTGAGGAATGGATAGAAAAATCCGTCCCCCGGGATTACTGTCCGGCATCACTCGGCAAGCCTCGTGATGCCGGACAGTGACCCTCGGAACGGATTTTTCCACCCACCCCTCACACCCATGTAAGATTCTTATATTCTACAACCAGGAAAAATGACTTTCCAATTCTACATCCACATCGTTCGTCTAAAGCAGCATGTTGCAGTAGACAAACAGGCTCGGCCATGTTGTGTTTTTACTGACCGTGATGCCAGTTTTGTTAAATTTTCAGCTGAAGTAAGAGCACTTCCAAAGAATCCTTACCTCACACAGATAAAAAAGAAAATGTTTCCGGAGCCTGAGATACCACCACGAGATGATGCAGCGGATGGTCACGCAGAGGCGATATTGGCATCAGCTCAAGGTAATTCATTCTAGATAATGCCCGATCAAAAATAGAAATTGGAAGAAATGCAGACCATGAGCTAGCTTTTCAAAGCTTCCATCACGATTTTGACTCCCTGAAACTCCACGTTTGTATAGTAAAATTGGGGTTTGCAGGTTCTGCTTAAAAACATAGATTGTGGGTACTCGTTAGAACCGCCTCATCGAGGCGGTTCTAACAAGTACCCACAATCTATGTTTTGAGCAGAAACATGAAAAATATCAGAATTTTTATCTCAAAATTTTCAGTTTTTGATGGTAAAATTTTCAACATATTTGAATAGGCGTGATTTCGTAATGGTTAGCTTAAGGAACTTGTTCGTGGTCAAAATGGTAATTGTTCAAGCTAGTACAATATACAATGCACATGGTTTGATGAATAAAATGTGACTAGCTTTGGCATGAAAAAAAAAAAATCAATTACCAATCCAGTCATTGTGATCGATAATCGATTAGTAATAACTGACTGAACCTTTAGTGTATGTATTCAGAGAGACAGACCTGAGCAATCAGTGTAGATCAAGATGCACGGAGCGTGGCGTTTTATCAGGCTCTGCACTGTTTGCCACGCATCCAGCTATTTTAGACATAAAGCAAGGCACATGTACTTAAGTGTGTGCACACTTGTTCAAATTTTAGAACAAGTATAATAAGGAGCTGACGAGCTGACGTCCCGCGGCTATGGGGTCTAAATACCTAGGGTTTATATAGTGATGTAACAGACACTGAAAATCAGTAATGATACTAATTTTGTGGAATTCATTGATCGATTACTAATAATCGATCATACAATTAATCGTGCCTGTCTTACTGACCAGGGTCTTCATTGTTTATCAGTATCCTATACGTAAGACGCTATGCATGTGTGGGTTAAAATGCAGCGCATTAAAAATACGGTAATGATCCTAATTATTGGGACAGACAGGCCTGAGTAAACAGTGTAGACCCGGATCAGGCTACAGAGCCACAAGTAAAAGAAAGTGTGGTCCAATAATAAACAGCCAGTCTAAATTCAGGGCCTTTTTTCCATCCTATTCTTAGATGTTCAAAATTAACAATGTCGTTAGTTAACATATAGTTAAAACTTTGTTCATTAACTAAGGCAAATATACCAATATTTTTTTCTGAAAAAAAAATATAAGCAGCTTTTGCATTTGCAAAAGCTGCTCACATTTTTTCTACAAAAAATAACACCATATTAGATTATAGGGATCAACCATGGTTTTTCATGCATTAACATTCGCGGAGTCCCGAGGAAGCTGTTTGAATATGAGGCCGCTAGGCCGAATGTTCAAATATCTTTCGAGGGATCCGGCAAATGTTAATGCAATGAAATAACCAGGGATGATCGTTGTTCTTGCATAACTTACGATTCCGACAGTAAATTTTGACGAAAACGCCCAAAAAGCTCCATATAAATTCCATATAACTGTTCAAATGCGACAGGCAAACCAAATTGGCGGCCAGTTCAGAATGTTGTTTACAATGACGTTGTCATGCAGTAACAATCTGCGGTCATCATAGAACCCTAAAACGCTACGTCCAGGGCGATAAAGTTACGTAGCACAACGTAACGTAAACAAAGCAAGGCCCGTATAGTGATATCAAAAGCTCAAAATCCATGTTCAAACAGCACGCGAATTTCATGATTTGAACATGGTTTTTGCTGTTTGAGCAAGGCTTTCGGTCCATTTGACAATGGCTTCAAACAGCCATGCGCATAGGTATTTATGCAATAATTAGATATTTTACTTGCTACCATAATTAACAAATGAACCACTAACGAGCTCGTTAAGACAATGATGCTTTGAACAACTCGGCCCTGAATTGACCCAGCAGCGCATCATGAAAACACGCCTATATAATTTTGACACCCTTGAATCCAACTTTTATATAGTAAAACTGGGGTTTACAGGGGTAAACCTATTTTTTCTTATTTCTGCTCTAAAATATAGATTGTAGGTACTCACAACGTGTACTTTGAGCAGATATAAGAAAAAATATTACGATTTTTCATCTAAAAAAATTTGATTTCTTGGTGGTAAAGTTTACAATGTATTTGTTTAGGCATGTTTTAGTAATGACCTTTATTGTACTGGCCGCCAATACGTCGCATTCATTGGCTGTTAATAATGATAGCATGCTCCGGAGGAAACGAGCTCCCGGATGGACAATTTTCACTATATTTGTCTGAAATTGAAATTGCTCACATGGGCCGCGTCAAACAAAGTTATGCCTTTAGTAATGTACGCTAAGTGAAGATTCAAATCCATAGACTTCCTCAATCTACATGAAGAAACTTTGAGTAAACCGACATTATTGCATAAATATCTATGCGCATGGCTGTTTGAAGCCCTGGTCAAATGGACTGAAAGCCGTGCTTAAGCAGCAAAAACCATGTTCAAATCATGAAATTCGCGTGCTGTTTGAACATGGATTTTGAGCTTTTGATATCACAAGACTGGCCTTGCTTTGTTTACGTTACGTTGAGCGACGTAACGTTATCGCCTTGCGGCCTCATGTTCAAACAGCTTCCTCGGGACCCGGCGAATGTTAATGCATGAAAAACCATGGTTGATCCCTATATTATTGCATAAAATCCTATGAATGTAGTAGCTGTTTGAACCATTCTTCAATGGTTCTTGAATGGTCAAACATAATCGATGTTCAAATCATGAAATTCACTTTCTGTTTGAAAATTGATTTTGAACTTTTGATATCACAAGTTAGGCCTTGCTTTGTATTTATTACGTTGAGCAATCCTGAACGTAGCATTTTAGAATTTTATGATGACGTAAGAGGGTCAGTGCGTAAATGGAACATTCTGGGCTAGCCGCCATATTGGTTTGCCGGTCGCAGTTGAATGGGTAAGGAGCTTTGGGGCGTTTTCGTCAAAATTTTAGGTTGGAATCCGAAGGTATGCAAGTGGATTGTTGATTTGAGAATAAAAATCCCTGTAAACACTGAATAGGTCATTTTGGAGACGTTGCTTCCGATTTTGTGGGACTTTTACCTGACATTGCGATGATATGACATCTCAAGCCCTGCCGCCCAATGAAACAATAGAGTTTATATGCAAGGGCGGTCCGACTCGCACCACTTTTCCGAGGCAGGCTTAGAACCTCTAAGCGGTTTACCAGTACTCATGTGCGGTCGGTTTCAGCTCTGCGTGGAAGCATCATGCAGCCCAATCTATTTCTTCAGGCCCCGATGGACGGGGGCCATACCTAAGTTATGCAAGAACAACTATCATCTATGGTGATAATGGTCATTGCAATAACATTTGCCATGCAGGTCACTTGGAAAATATTTGAGCACTCGGCCTAACGGCCTCATGTTCAAACAGCTTCCTCGGGACGTGACATATGTTAATGCATGAAAAAAAAAAAAAAACAGGGATGTTCTCTATATTCATACAGTGCGCAGCGAAGACACTGTAGTCAAATTTCAATGGCTCGAACACCTTTTGGACCATGAAAATCTGTTCGAGACAGGGGTAGTTCGAGCCACTTATGGTTAACCTCAGAACCAGATTAGAAGGCCTAATTGGAATTAATATTTTTAGATCGCTGTTTTTTAAAAAGAATAAAGGCATGTCGCGGTATGTTGGGTGTACTTATTAGAATCGCCTCGATGCGGCGATTCTAATGAGTACTCACAACAGATAATCGGAAAAATTCTCCTCAAATTTCCCAGTATATCAACCCCTGCAGTTCTACAAAAGTTTCCTAGATGAGGCGATTCTAATGAGTACACACAACATATATTCTGGGCAGTTGTCAGTTTCTGGCGAAAGAATGTGCACTGTACTGGTTAACCCCTTACGTATGAGCTTGTCCAGGAAAAGTGTGGATAGGTAAACTGACCGGCTCAAAAATGACTTAAAATAGTGTTGACTGGGCCGTTAAGCTCCAAAACAAACAAACACACTTTAAGCTAAAATTGGAAAATTCTGCTTTAAATATCCCCAATGTATCAAAAGCTGTATTTCTGGAAAATTTTCCTTGAAAAAGCTACACACAACCTGTATTCTTTAAGATAAAATAGGAAAATTCTCCTAAGATAATGCCCAGCAGTTCTGGGAAAATTTCATAGGAACTCAAGAACGAATTAAAAACAGCCATGGTAAACGAGCCATCAGTGTTCCAGCCATCGAAGTTTTATTATAATTTGATTCAGAGCGTGGCAAAATCTACAAGAAGTCTTGAGCGACCAGCGAAGACTCAGATCAGCCTGCGCATTCACCCTGTATGTATAACTTGTGTTTGTTGTATAACTTGTGTCCAATCCCATTGTTATAAAATGCAATAAAATATGATTAATCTAATCTAATCTTCGCTGATCGCATGTACCTACTATAGGCTAATATCTATGCAAAGAGACATATGGGCCCCGTCAAGCGATTTTGGTACTTATCGCCTATGCGAGCAGCGAATGTTCAGGCGAGCCTGCGCATCCGCGCAGTCTCGCCAGAACCTTCGCTGCTCGCTCATACAAGCAGTGAATCAAGAGGAACCTTCAGACAGAAAGCCATATCCCTGGCCCCTCTGAATGGCTGGGCATGCGCAGTTAAAATTTGTCATGACGGAATGCTCGAAGACACAAATTCGCTTGGCGGGGCTCATATATAAGCAAAAGGACTAGTCATAATGGATGGGTGCGCTGGTTGACTTGAGTCTCTGCTGGTCGCACTGGTCTTATTGTAGGTTTTGTCATGCGCAGGCTCATTTGTATGTGCAGACTTATCAGAATGTTCACTTGGCACACATTGCCGAAGACACATTGCTACTTGACGCGTCTCCATTTGTAATAACTTTGCCACGAAAAACAAAAAAGTGCGTACCCTAAGTGTACTTAAGCACGGTTTTAGTGAACAAATGGGTTGATACTTTACCCATTATACTGTCTAGATGGCCGCAAATTCTTCATGAATGCCCTAAATTCATTAACGAAATAGCCCGATACGATGACATCGATACAACGTGGCACGGTCGCATCAACTGTCCGCCGGCGTTGGCCCATTGCTGGCTTGGGACTTAGTCATTGTTTTAAAGCAAACCTCCTTATATGCACACCCATATTTAAAAGGCAGACGAAAGTGTACTTTTAAATGATAGTTGTATTTCTTAAAAAAATCAGTTTCTGTTAAACAATATATCTCTAGCTATCATGGCTGGAGTGCCGACTAAATGGTACAACTTACGAGAGACAAAATGATACAGAACCCCTCTTAAATTTGGGATGGACCTTGGGGATAGACCTGTCTATAGGATGGTTTTCTCCTTAGAATTTAATTTAAGGACACGTCTCCGCCAAGACTACATTTAAGGGGCAATTCAAGGGTAATTTGAGAGACATCATTAATTTATCATCAAGTGTCTTCCGCTCAAACTGATCAGGGGATATCTGGAACAAAAAGGGATCAAAAATGCCAGCTTTGAAGGTCAGTGATAACCCAGTAATAGGTAGACTTATGATTCAGTAAAGACTGCACATTTGGAACAGCCAAGACAGTTTGCAGCTGCATGAGGTAAAAGACCGTCTCACAGCAGGCACGCAACGTTGAATAAACGTTGAAAACGTTATTTCAACGTTGTGTTTCTGCCGATCTCTGCCTATGCTGGGCGCCCGTTTCTTGTGACCGACTAGTTTGGAATTACAAATGCTCTTAAAGATAATAAAACTGCTAAATAAAATAATTATATAATTTATGATGTAATTCAAACAAATGCGGTTAAACGACATTCGAGCCAAGTTATGGGAAAACCTAGCTGTATTTGCAATTAGCGAATATCCAACGTGCAGCTCAGGCTGCGCATGCGCGCAGTCTAATCAGCTTCATTGTGTTTCCTGTAGGGATACTATAATTCCTAGTTCCTGTGGCTCGAATTTCAAGACTGTTTGCTACTCGGCTGGTTTGTATCTTACCTGTTCGAAAAGCGTCCGAGGTACAGGTTTTATCGTGACGGGGTACATTTTCAATTTAACTTAAGGGGGAATGGGAACGCCTAGCATATTACCCCCCCACCCCCCACCCCCACCCCCCCCCCCCCCCCCAACGCCATTTTCAAAGGGAGGCAACTTTCGGGACTTCCCGCTCTCTTTTCTATGGGCTCAGTACCACCGAAAAAGGGGTCAACTCTTAAAGGAAAGAATTTGCTCCTCAGGAGCAAATTCTTTCCTTTAAGAGTTGATCCCTATTGACATGGGAGACAAAAACACTTTTTTCAGGAGTTGCCTCCCCTGAAGGTGTACCCATTCCCCTTAAAAGTATCCATGTCTCATTATCGTAATTTTAACCTTTCTTAAGGACATCCTCGAGATCTAGTTAAAAAGGGGTTTTTCGAATAGCGTATACCGAGAAATTTTATGAGTTTTTCATCCTAATCGCATTGGTGAGGCTATTAATATGACCAAAATATTTCCTTCCAAGGAGATGATGATGCAACGTATCATTTTTCTTCCCGATATTTTGCATGATCTTTTGGCATTAGACTTTAAATCTGCTTAAAATGAAGGAAAACAGTTATGCCCGTTTCACAAACATGACAAATGCAGTTCATGTGTGAGTTTTCTGACATTTTCAACTGTATGCTGTCATTTTTAGACATTTTCATGGCAGTTTTGCATTTTATGAGTTCCACTACAATTATTCAGGTCGTTGGGTCACCGAGAGCAATTTCGAAATCTGCACCGATTTTTCTTAACAATAGTATACAGTTATTTCATAGCAGCTCAGACCCAGCAGGCAAACGTCGCTATGGCAACGTCAAATCAACGTCGATGGAACGTCACCGACGTAGATGTGACCTTGCATAAATGTCATGACGTTTTACCGACGTTTATTTGACGTCACAATTACGTAATGTGCCTGCTGGGGAGTATAGTCAAAACTATTGCCCCGTGGTGCTGGCACTATTGCCCTTTGCCCTTGGCCACAGCACCGAGGGACAATAGTTTGACTATACTCCAAGCTGTCATGTAATTAAGAAATGAAATTTATTTTTTCTGCAGTTCATGGAAGTATGAATGCAGTGGGTCGCGTGCAAAGTAAATGAACCCCGAAGGGATTCATATAAACTTTGCTAGCGACCCGCTGTCGTTCATACTTCCATGAAAAGAAAAATTAAGTTTATTTTTTATATTAGCATTATTTGCCCCTCATCACTGGGCGAAAAAAATGCTTATAGGGCAAACTTTTAAAGCTGAAAAACATTTTCACGCTGTTTTTTTTTTTTTTCACTAAGAGCGGAGCAGCGTTGACGTCGTCAACGCCCGTAGAGAACAATGGTTTAGAATGACGTCACTTGAAGTCACTGAAAAATCATGTGATTCGATGCGTTCATGGAGGTATGGACTGCATTGATTTCTATAGGTTTACATTGGACATTACACTGGAAATGTAAAATGTTAACTGTTTAATTGCCCATCTTTTTCGTTCACCGAAGAAAACCCTCCACAAGACTCATTCGGCGCTATTGTATAGAATACAATAGTGTACCAAATAGAATAAGGTACAATAAAGCGGTGCTCACGTACAGGGCACTGAATAACCTCACCCCGGCTTATATTACCAGATTACTGACACCGATGTCGCAAGCACATTCTCTGAACCTAAGGTCATCTGATAATGGTTCTTTATATGTCCTAAAATCGCGTACATCTGTACATGGTGGTTCTTTTTCTTGCTCTGCTCCTAGGCTATGGAATGCTCTTCCTCAATCTAGTAGAGAGGCAGGTTCCCTTAATGTTTTTAAAAACTGCCTTAAAACTTTACCCTCATACATAACATATTTTAAATTATGTTTCAGAATGTATATTTTAAACTTGAGGATTCAGCATTCTTCTTAGTCATTTGAGCCTCTTTGGCGTTTTATTTCGAGTTAAATCCGCGTATTATGTTTCCGCTCTGCGGGGAGCTTGTGGTCTGGACATTGGGTCCGCCACAGGCTTTCTGCTCCAAGGAGGATCTTACTTTACGTGATTTTTCACGGTGCGGGTATTAATATGGCTAATATTTTAGGATTGTTCTGATGACAGGTTTTATACGCTCTTACATGATATATCAATGCATTGTTATAATTTAGGGTCAATATTTTAAGGTACAAGTTTATTGTCCTTTTAAAATTATGCACTTTTGCTATATCTTAGGATATTACTTTAGAACTTCCTTTTAATCAACACGATGTCATATTATTCGTGTTTTATGAGAATAGTGTGATAATGTGTTTAAATGTATTATGTATATAGTTTGTTAAAGAGGGTCGCATGGTAGAATAGCTTGTAGCTAATTGTGTCACCCTCTCAAAATAATGTATAAATAAAATAAATAAATAAATTGTTGTTGTTGACTTCGACGAAAGTCATGTGATCTTGGTTTGCAGCACCTAAAACAGTAATTGGCTAAAAACCATACTAACAGAATTGGCCAATAGTCAAATATTATTAATAAAGATTATATAGTAAACAAATGGTTAGTGTCTTTAATAATGAAATATAATCGGTCAGTCTTAGACAATTTTATGGAGGCGAGTGGTGAAACAATATTTTATTGTTACAGATACTAATTTTGTATTTAGTTTATACCGTAATCAAAAAAATCAAGGGGTTTTGCTTTTCACCAAAAGATACTGCAGACAGTGTGGCATGTTAATGATATTATCAGTACCATGGCGCGCACACGTAGCTCTTCGTGACGTCAAGGAGTACCACGTTTCAGAAGCCACCGCGGCACAGAGACGTCAGAAACAACATGGTCGCTCGAATAAATGTTTCGCGGTGAAATATTTAGATTTTGCATTAAAATCTGTAAAGTTTATTTTAGCTTTACAAAGTATTTTCGAGATTTAGCAGTCATTCCAATGGACCATTCAAACCAGGAAAGCCCGAGAAGTTAAGAATCTAGCTGAACTGTCTGTAAATATCAGGCCTCATATTTTTCAGGCATTTGCAGGATTTCAGGCTTTTAGAGCTTGATTTTTTTCTTGATTTCAGGCTTTTAGATTTTGATTATTGTGCCTATATAGATAGTCTGTTCAAAAAACTATTCAACCGTTATCCTGCTGAATAAATTTATTTACCCACACCCATTTCTGCATATATGTCAACCAAAATACTTGATATTTTCACAAACTGCATTGCAAACAGTGTAGATCCTGATCAGATGGCTTCTTCAGAAGCCATCTGATCTGGATCTACACTGTTTGCAAAGGTAATAGTTGTCTTGTTCAGCAGAATATGGGTTGAAGCTGCAAAATCGGGGCTTTCAGGCATTGCAAAATCGGGGCTTTCAGGCATGGAAAAGCGTGCTCAGTACGAGGCCTGAAATATAGCAAAGATGATAACTTGCAATTTGGTTGTTTTCACGGTTATAAAGGGTTGTGTGTTATTGTTTACACTTGCAAATTAGGTATCTGAAAAATAGGTCCGGTCTATACACGGTCACAAGACGTATTGTAGTTCAGTAGAAGGTATTATCGGTCACTACAGATTATGGCGAGCATCGTTCGTTCGTTCGTTCGTTCAAGTTTAGACATTTTACGTTTGCCAGGGTTGAGCGGATAGAACTCAATAGCTCCACAGCGAGACGTAAGATATGTGCTTCTGGGCTGCCAATCGCGGCAATTTGTCCAACAACAATCAATCGCGCTGGACTGCCAATGCTCTACCGCGTAAAGTGAAGCACTGCCAGGTTTAGAAATTTTGAAGGTCTGTCTAAATTGAGCCAAAAATGTAGAGTAATCAGGGTCAGTTCGGCTGTAGATCGCGATATCTCTACTGTGCTCGAGAGCAGAAAGTAGGTCAACGGTGCTCTCTCTTGGGGCCGCGCGATTTTGGCCATCGGACTTGGGCTGCAAATGAATCACGCCTATACAGGTTTCCATATAGGAAAACTGGTCGCAAGTCTTAATCCCAATCATTAGGCAGGATGAGTGCGTAACGATCCAGACGTTGGCACAAGCCCTCAGCATCTCCTACCGGCTTGGCCATGCAGAAGTGCTGCTTGTAGAACGCCAAGCTCCTGGGACAAACTCGGCGACCCACTCATCCGATGACCTCGACACGTTCAAAATGCCGTTATCCAAATGTTGGAAAGCGTAGCACTCTGTCATGTACGGGTAGACTCGACCCGTAGGCTTCCTGCTAGGAAGGTAAAGGCCACCATAGCGGCGGACAGCTTGACAATCGTAGTGGTCTTGTACCCGGAAACGCTGGTCCATCGTTTCGAAGTCCGTATCTGGCGCGAGCAGTTGGTAGGCTGGCTTAGGCGGCGAAGTCTTGCATCCTTGCTTCTTCGATGGCTCCGGTGGTGTAGGTTGTGAAGGCTCTGGCGAAGACGGCGCTGGTACAGGCGAAGGCGTTGGTCGCTAAAGTGTCTGCGCGGGCGCGGGTTCAGCGCTGGCTGTCGGAGACGGTCTGATGATTGTCAATGGTGGAACCTCGGTGGTCACAGACGTTGGAGGCGCTGTTTCCTGGAGTGGTCTCTCCGTCGCTGTAGGCTGCTGCTTCACTGTCTTTTTGGGCCTGGCTGGAGCTGGAGTGCTCAGATTCCAGTGAAGAGTGACAGTGACACTCTGGTGCTGAAGGCCCGTGGTCACCTCAGGCACCCCATGACATCAAGAAAGCCAAACATGGTTCTGGAAGGCGGTACTTCTTTCACAGAGAATGGAATGGATTATAGCGAGCATTTATTCGACCCCCTTTATCAGGTTAGCACACGAGTACTGTTAAACCGCCTAGAAGGTTTACGCTTTCCCAGGAAAAGTGGTGCGAGTCGGACCGTCCTGCGAGAAAGGCAAAAAGCAGAAACCCCTAGTGTTTTCTTTTGGCAGCATAGATTGAGATGTCATTTTATCTCAATGCCGGGTAAAAGTCCCACAACATCGCTCGATGAAATATTTTTGGTATTCACCTATCCTTTGTACAGTCAACAGTTTTTCACACTTAACCCAGTTTGTACCGGAAACCCCAAAACGGACCCAGATCAGCCGCCGCAGAATCTACATGTTTGCAAAATGTTTAACCATTTTTCCAAATAAAGTTTGAAGAAAACACAACCTGACATGACTAAATTTTGAAATGGACTCCTGCTATATATAAAGAGGAATTCCATTTGGTACAAAATGGGTTAAATATAGACTGTCTGGGCTGATCGGAACCTCACCTTAGCGCGCGGCTAGGATATCCCTCGGTGTGGAAACGTCTAAATCGAATCCATTTTCTAAACTCATTTACACTGGCTTGAAAGGTCAGCACCCACCGCCTTAACCCCAGTTTATATAGAGAAAACTGGTGTTTACGGGGCTATACATTATTTTTCTTACTTTTGCTCCAAGACATAGGTGTGTGGATACTCGTTGAGGCGGTTCTAACGAGAACCCTCAATCTATGTTTGCAGTAAAAATAAAAAAAAATCACGGATTTTCATCAGAAGAAATATCCATTTTGGAGATGTTAAAAATGCACTCTGCCGCACGGGTGTTTTATCGTAATGATTACTTTGCCTGACGCCAGCCTCGGTAGCTCAGTCAGATGCGCGTCGGACTGGTGATCAGGAGGACGCGGGTTCGATACCTGCCGGGGTCGGCAACATTCTCTTGTGGAGATTGATCATGAAATATTTTCTACGGTCGTTCTCTCCCATCCGCTGATTCAAGAATGGCAGTTGTCAGTTTCTGGCAAAAGAATGTGCACTGTACTGGTTAACCGCTTACGTATAAGCGTGCCCAGGAATATTGGGATAGGTAAACTGGCAGGCTAAAAAATGACCTAAAATAGTGTTGACTGGGTCGTAAAACCCAAATACAAACAAGCAAATACTTTTGCCTGACTCTCCAGTGCATTAATGACAGGAATTACCAGGTATATGCATTGTCCTTAATGCAAAAACTGCTAAACGTTTGCTGGGTATTGAAACTGACATACAAGGAGACGCCAGTGCACTTAATGTAATACAGGGCGTGTACCATTGTTTAAAACTGTCGAATAACAGCTATTAATTATGATAGTTTATAGACTGAATGTGATCGTTAAAAAAAAAAAAAAAAAAACAGAAAAATAGAATTGACTAATTATCTGACGCTGTATGATCTTTTGTTTGAAATCGTTTGCTCATAAAAAAAACACGCCTATATAATTTAGACCCCCTCGAACCCCACTCTTATATAGAAAAACTGGGGTTTACATGTGGGGGTAAACATTGTTTTTCTTATTTCTGCTCTAAAATATAGATTGTGGGTACTCCGGCGTTATAACCGCCTCGATGAGGTGGTTCAAACGAGTAACGACAATCTATATTTTGAGCAGAAATAAGAAAAAAAAAAAATACATTCTTTTATCTAAAAATTTAGTTTTTTTTTCGGCGGTAAAATTTGCAATGTATTTGTATAGGCTTGTTTTCGTAATGTATAGGCAAACTGACGACATGGAAGTCCGTTCACATAAAAATCACTGATAGTTTTACACATCCCGGTTAACCGCAAAAGTACAGTGTGGCTTAGTGGCTAAAGCCATAAAAAGGACGATTTACTTGTTTGTTTGATTTGAGGTTTAACGTACCCGTCAACAATGTAAAGATCATTTCGGAGACGTTGCTTCCAATTTTGTGGGACTTTTACCCGACATTGAGATGAAATGACATCTCCAGCCCTGTCGCCCAATGAAACCAATAGGGTTTATTAGCATGGACGGTCCGCCTCGCACCGCGGTTCCTGGACAGGCTTAGATCCTCTAAGTGGTTTACCAGTACTTGTGTGCGGGCCGGATTCAGCTCTGCGTGGAAGCATCGTGCAGCCCATATATTTCTTCAAGCCCCTATGGGCGGGGGCGAAGGACGATTTACTGAGTTTGTTTTAAAACAAAATCAAGTTAGTGAGGATCATGGCCAGTTTCATCCAAAATGGCATATTCAGCTAACCCAGAAGACCACAGATTGCAGTCAACTGATTTGAAACATCTGACTCCATGTTTCATTCTCAACTCGACTGACGGCCCCCACCCATCGGGACTTGCTGCATGATGCTTCCACACAGAGCTGAAACCGACCCGCAGCCGAGTACTGGTAAACCGCTTAGAGGATCTAAGCCTGCCCAGGCAAAGCGGTGCGTGTCGGCCCGTCCATGCTTATAAGCCCTATTGGTTTCATTGGGTGGCAGGGCTTCAGATGTCATTTCATCTCAATGTCGGGTTTAAGTTCCACAAAATTGGAAGCAACATCTCCAAAATTACCTATACATTGTTGACGGGGACGTTAAACTTCAAAACAAACAAAACAAATCATTCTCAACTCGACTGAGCAAGAAATTTTTAATGTTTATTTGTGTTGTATTAAGAACATTCGGACAGTTTTCGTGCTCTGGCCCTAGGTTATAAAACTTTTTTTGCATGCTCACTATGATTCAGTTGAGCACGGTACTTGTTCTGCTCAAAAAAATTAAAAAAGGCAACTGTTGTTGGCATTTTAAATGTATGAACAGAACTCATTATCTGCTATGATCGGGAACATTGTCTGATTGGTTAGTATTTCAATACTATTACCCCTTTTGTACAAAATGGAATCTTCCTCCTTATATACAACAGAGTTCATTTCAAAATCTAGGGGTGTCGGGTTGTGTTTTCATCAAAATTGATTTGGAAAATGACTGAACTTTTAGCAAACAGTGGAGGCCCTGATCAGACGCCGCGTTAGAACGCGGCGTCTGATCTGGGCCTGCACTGTTTACCAGGGTACACGTTTTGGGGTTTCTGGTACTAAATCGGTTAAGCGCTATATACATTTCATACTCAGCTGAGGTGAGCATGAAAAAGTTTACAATTTTGTTGCTTGTCCTGCCCATAAATTTTAATGTACCAACAACTGTTGGCATTTTTAAATCAAAAGCAGGGCAAATTTCATCTAAAGATTGATGACCTCTAGACGGGTTCGGAGGTTATGAAAGTTTTTGATGCCCAACTCACCTGATTACGAAATTTGTCCGGATCATTAGTTTCAAAATGCAAAAAAAAAAAAAAAAAAAAATGTTGGCATTTGAAATTTATGAGCAGGACAAATCCCATGCTCAACTACTACGGTAAGAGGTCTGACTCACATATGAGACGCCAAGTTCTGCAAAGGAAGCCAGGTGATTTTTCTCCGGGTACTCCGGTTTTCGCCCATCTTTGATTAACGATCAGCTTGAAATAAGTTAAATAATGTTGAAAATGTCGTAAAACGAAAATAAAAAATAAACAGAAAAAAGAAACCATTAACTGTTTAGATACTTACTATACAGTACTATCCTCCCCCTGACCGTGCAGTCGCAAAACCTTACCGATGTCATGCAGTTTTATCGGGTCGATTGTTCGACCCCATGTTACTTAGCACAGACGCTCTCCATTGCTGGTGTCCACGTGACTATTACTGATCTGTAGGAAATTCAGGTAACGGTTATTTATAAAAAAAAGACGCGTTATTCTTATCGGTATGCGGTCAGAATGTTGCGTAAGAGGTTATCTGTAGAATGTGGACTGGAATCATGTGTTTGGTTTGGCAAACATTGTAGACTCAGATCAGAATGCTGACTCTGATCAGGGTCAACACTGTTTGCGTGGAGTACATAAATTAAAGCGTCTAATGAAACATTCTCGTTCAGCATCATGTTAAGAAGTCCGTGTAATGAACACTCTAAACCCCACTTTATATACAGAAAACTGGGGTTTACAATGGTATTCATTATCTTTTTTTTTATTTCTACTCCAAGACATAATTATGATGTGGCTGTTCGTTAGAACTGCCTCAATGAAGCGGTTCTAAAGAACACCCCCAACATATGTCTTAGGGCAGAAATAAGAAAACCACTGTGGTGCAGTGTTAAAGCATCGGATTAGAGATCGATCCTCGCAAGCGCCCCTTGTTGTTTCCTTGAGCAAGAGACTTTATTCACATTGCTTAGTACTGGTTTCTACCCAGGAAAAGAGGGCCACATGGAAGATTGGTACTTGTACTAAATGCGTTACCCTCTATAAATAAGGTCGATTATTGTTATTATTATTTTACATACCTTGTGGGTGCTCGTTAGAACCGCCTCAATGAGGCGGTTCTAACGAGCAGGCGGTTCTAACGAGCACCCACAATATATGTCTTAGAGCAGAAATAAGAAAAATATCAGGGACTTTCATTATAAAAGTAACCATTTTGGAGATTCATGATATACTGTGTCGCACGGTGAGACCATTTTTCTTAGTCTTCATTCAGAGACAATCGACCTACCAGTGCTCTCAGTACCTTGATTTCATAAACTATAAATAGTTTAATCATGTTAATATGACAATGTGTATTTTGTGCATAATCTTGCAAACAACTGCGGAAATTTCATTAATAATATCCAAAGTATACGTGCAGTGTATCGTATACGCCGTCATTTTGAAGCGGACTGTAGCTTTTGAGAGACTAAAAAAGTCGGCCCATTCCGTAGTTCAAGATTTATGCTCGATTTGTAGCGATTTCTTGCATTTTCATACGAGTGTCATTGATAAGAAGTAAAACTTTGAAGTTGGGGCGAATACACTTGGATAGTGTATAATAATAATAATTATTAATTTAAAGGTAAGAAAAATTCACATACTTCATTTTTGTTTAATAATATTTATTAAAATTAACATTTTTATTTTTTTTAATGTGGTAGCATTTAAATTATATTCCAAATGGACAGACTAACTTAAAATCAAAAATAAAAAAAGAAAGAAAATACGAACCAGATCTGAGCCCAGTTGTTCAAAGCATCGTTAGCATAACGAGCTCGGTATGGGTCATTTTGTTAACTGTTCTAGCAAGTTCAATGTCTAAATTTTTGGTATTTTTGCTGAAAAAATCTGAGCAGCTTTTGCAGCAGCTTTTGCAAAAGCTGCTCACATTTTTTCAGCAAAAATATTAGCATATTTGCCATAATAAATGATCAAAGTTTTAACGATGCGTTAACTAACGTTACTTTTGAACAACTGGCCCCTGGTTCAAATAATAAAAGGCTAAAAGATGATGTAAATAATAATAATAATAATAATAATAATGTTAATGAAGCTGATGATGATGATGATGATGATGATGATGATGATGATGATAGATAAGTTCAAGACAGTGTCTCCTTTGACTTGTTTTATTTTATTTTTTTTTTATTCGTTCTTAGATTTTCCTTCTGACATTCAAAACCATGTGATGTAGTTATCTGATAAAAATATGCGATGTTTTTCTTATTCATACCCCACACATGGATTTGCGGGGTCATTGAAACAGTTCAAACAAGTACAACCTATATCTAGGAGTAGAATTATGAAAGATAATGTATACCTTAAAAACCCCAGTTTTCTATATATAGAGTTGGGGTTCATTACTAAAACACGCCTATACAAATACTTTGTATATTTTACCGCCGAAAAATCGAAAATTTTGTGATGAAAATATGTGACGTTTTTCTTATTTCTGCTCAAAATATAGATTGTAGGTACTCGTTAGAACCGCCTCGTCGAGGCGGTTCTAACGAGTACCCACAATCTATATTTTAGAGCAGAAATAAGAAAAAATACGGTTTACCCCTGTAAAACCAAGTTTTACTATATAAAAGTGGGGGTTCTAGGGGGGGGGGGGGGGCAAAATTATATCTATAGGTGTGTTTTCGTGATGTCTACAAGGCGATCCATGTAGTAAAGTGTTATACGTGGTGGATGACTTTTGAAATGTATATCTTAAATTTGATATATGAAACTCCTGAAATGGTAAAAGACTTGGCTGTCATATTCACATGCGCAAAAAGGCTATTGCGACACTGCACATATGTGTAGCCTTGCTATGGGCGTAGACATACTCGTATCGAGGACCGTGCCATCTACAGGTGGTTGCACAACCATGTGAAGATAGCTTTGAAAATAGCATTTTCTGATGCATAGAGCTGAAGGCTCCTGGGGAGCTTTTAGGATAGGCAGTTGTCCGTCGTGGTCGTACATGTATGTCGTATGTCTGAGTCAACCCTTCTAAACGACATCTCTTCTGACGCCACTGGGCCGATTCAGGGGCTCAAATGTCATCTGTAATATCCTTGGAATTGGGTATTGAAAGTCTGTGTTTTTAATGAAAATCGGCTCATTAGTTTGGTTGCTGCGGCAAATTAGAGTTTCCATAGACATACAATTTGGGAAAATAGAAAATGACATTTACTGCCAAGCCTTTGCATATATCTTGACATTTTTTTATTGAAATGTCCAGTGAGTAAAATGTTTTTATGCCATCCTGGGTGTCCCCCAAGTGTGCCGTAGTCATGCCCCCCCCCCCCCCCACCCCATCCCCATTTCATAAAATGCTAATATACTTAGAAACCATCCAAATCCCCACGCCAAACCATATACATGTATATATATTCTTGTTCCTTGTGATAAGACGCATTCAGTGACACCAACCTGGGGGTCCGGGGATCCCCTGTGCGTGCTGGAGCCATGCCCCTCCACCTCCACTTCATAAACGGCCAAATATCTCAGAAACCTTTTAGAACCAACCCTTAAACCATAAATATGATAAGAAACATTCAGTGATACCAAAATAGGGGTCTCCCGGGGTGCGCTGGGGCCATGCACCATTCCTCCACTTCACAAAAGACCAAATATCTGAGAAACTGTTCTGAGCCCCACCCCTAAACAATATATATTCATGTTCTTTATTATAAGACGCATTCAGTGACACCAATGTAGGGGCTCGTGGGAGGGGGGCGGCTGGGGGGGGGGGCATGTCATTTCCCTGGTCATGCTCCACCCCTCCATTTCATAAAAAGCCACATATCTCAGAAACCATTAAGATCTCATCCCCTAAACCATATATTTTCTTGTTCCTTATGGTAAGACTCATTCATTCATACTAACCTGGGAGTGGGGGGGTCTCTTTGTGCTTTGGGAAATGTGCTAGGGCCATGACCCGCCCCTCCACTTCATAAAATGCCAGATACATGTATCACAGAAGCCATTCAGATCCCCACCCCATAATCATTTATATGCTTGTTCCTTAGTAGACACATTGCACAGCAACTTGTGGGGTCCACAGGGGTTGTTCCTCTACCCTCCATTTCATAAAAGGGCCTCATATCTCAGAAACCGTTCAGATCCTCACCCCTAAGCCATATACGGTAAAATTAATATATTAAGATCACCTTTGGGGCTGTTCAATAGAGGTCTATAAGACCAGTTTTGAACAGTCTCAAAGCTGGTCTTTTACCAGGGAACACTGTGGGCAGAAAACACTCAGAAATATTAAGTGCATTCTTCAAAATAATCTTATTAAAGCGGAAATAATTTTAGGTGGTCTGAATAGCGGAATTTTACTGTATATTCTTGGTCCTTATGATTAAACACATTCAGTGACAACAATCTTGGGCTTTCCTGGTGTCCGGCGGGGCCTTGCCTTATTCAGTCATACCAACCGGGACTCCTTTGGGTCCATGCCCCACTCCCTCCCCTTCATAAAATGCCTAATATTTCAACACATGGGTGCTTATTAGGGTATGGGTATTCGTTTGGGAGACTTTATAATCGGTAGATTAAAATCATATCATGTTAAAATGCATGGCTGCCAGAGGGCAGTGCCCAACGCATAGTGCCACATGGGCCTCTTGTTTGTGATATTTTCCATATTTCTGATTCAAGCAGAGACATAAACCGACTTATTGAGGGGGTTCTAATGAGTACCCACAACCAATATTGCATAGCAAAAATCTTGAAACTAATGTAATACATGCCCCACTTTTCACTATACAATAGCTCTTCAATGGTTCGAACCCCAATGGCTTGTTTACCATGGATGAGTCGAACCCTTTCTTGGGTCCGCAGGGGATTTCTCCAAATACGATATAGGGATAATCTAGACGGGTTTCTTTTTTATCTTGCAAATGAATGCTGTGTTCACTCATTAGAATCGCCTCGATGAGGCGATTCTAATGAGTACACACAACATACATTTATAATATAGAACACCGAAAAGATATCCAACAAATATCTCCATATGCCTGTTGGTAAAACACTATGGATAACCCTCCATTTCTCGAACTACCGCTGTCTCGAGCTAATTTTCATGGTCCCAAAGGGTTCGAGCCATTGAAGTTCGACTGTATGTGAACGGTCAGCTTCCGTCACTGCGTTCCTTGTTTGTTCACTTTCTGTATTAACCCTTATCTTGCTGTTCACGACAACCCCTATCTTTGGAAACAGTGTAGATCCAGATCAGATGGCTTCTGAAGAAGCCATCTGATCAGGATCTACACTGTTTGACATTCAGTTTATGAATTTGTAGGAATAAATTACATCAAATAATATGATTGGTTCAAAGTCAGATATGGGTGTGGCTAAATTGAATATTCAGCAAGAGAAGGGTTAAGGCATATTGTGGGTAATTATTATTAGCATTAGGGCTGGGCCAGGTTAAATGTAAAATAGTTATTCTGAATCAGCCTGGCTGAACACCGATATCTGCGTTTGTAGATGCTACTAAGTTAATTTATACAGGTCTGTAAGTTTAAAATGTCAAACTGTCGCTGTTTTAGTTTGGGCACAACAGCGGCATTCTCTGCATTATGTTATCCCATAAAGGACACATAGACTATTCCACGTAATGGACAGGTTCATTTTCAAGTTTAGGTATGCCAGATTTGTTTTTCTATATACAGTCCTAGCAAACAGTGTACATCGTGACTGGAAACCGTGTTCTGCGGCATCTGATTGGGGTGTCCCCCTGCCAAGATCCCATTTTGGGACGCTAGGCGTGTAAGGGTTAAAACTGTACGTATTGGCACCAAACTTCACCAACCTGCACTGGTCTTGAACTGTATAAATCCAAAATGGCTGTACGGTGATTCCGTACAAAGCTCACGGAAACCGACCGAACTTGAGTACTGGTACACGGTCACTACACCGCTTAGACGGTCTAAGCCTGCCTAGGACCGTTTCTATAACCCTAGCAGTTTCTTTAGATGTCATTTCATCTCAATATCGGGTTAAAGTCCCACAGAATCGGAAGCTGCGCCCCAAAATCACCTAAATTGTGTCGACGGGGGCATTAAGCCTCAACACAAACAAACAAAACCAGTTTTAAAATGTTCTAAAAGATGACCTGTGTATTTTACTATGAAAACAGGACTATGCAAATTTTTGCATAAGGAATTGAAAGCCAAATATTTCACTGACTTCAGAAGCCTCCCTGGTGTTGTGATTAAGATACCAGGGGTCAGTTGTTCAAAGCATCGTTAGCTTAACGAGCTCGTTAGTGGTCATATTAATAACTGTTCTAGCAAGTACAATATCTAAATGTTTGGTATTTTTGCTGAAAAAAAAATGTGAGCAGCTTTTGCATTTGCAAAAGCTGCTCACATTTTTTCAGCAAAAATACTAGAATATTTGCCATATTTAATGGTCAAAGTTTTAACGATACGTTAACTAACGACGACGTTAGTTTTGAAAAACTGGCCCCAGGAGTCCGGGCTTCTCAAGACTTTTGGATGATTCTTTAACCCGTAACCTTGTTGGTGGGATGTTAAAACTCAAACACACACCAATGTAGCTTCAGACCGATGGTCATCGAGTACAAAAGTTTTGGTTTTGGTGAAAAGCGGATACATGACAAACAAGTTACCAAACATTTGTAAACATGTAAAGTATACCCTACTTTTACTGTTTAATGAATAATTGGCGGACGTACATTGGATTAGACACGTCAAAAAGGTAGCAATCCACTGGGCTCATAACAGTTCTGCAATCTATTGAACGTATTGATGTTTCTGCAACGTCGTAACAATATGGGGATCAACCATGGTTTTTCATGTATTAACATTTGCCGGATCCCGAGGAAGCTGTTTGAACATGAGGCCGCTAGGCCGAATGTTCAAATATCTTCCGAGGGATCCGGCATATGTTAATGCAATGAAATAACCATGGATGATCGCTGTTCTTGCATAGCTTACGATTCCGACGGCAAATTTTGACGAAAACGCCCAAAAGCTCCATATAAACTCTTCAAATGCGACCGGCGAACCAACATGGCGGCCAGTTCAGAATGTTGTTTACAATGGCGTTATTATGCAGTAACCATCTGACGTCATCATAGAACCCTAAAACGATAGATTCAGGGCGATAACGTTACGTCGCTCAACGTAAGGTAAACAAAGCAAGGCCCGTCTTGTGATATCAAAAGCCATGCCTCAAACAGCACGCGAAGTTCATGATTTGAACATGGTTTTTGCTGTCTGAGCACGGCTTTCGGTCCATTTGACAATATTTACATTTCCAGTGTAAAGTGTAATGTTTTTTGTTGTTTTTTTTTTTTTTTTTGGTTTGGGTTTTACGGCCCTTTCAAGATTATTTCACTCATATTGAGCCGATCGTTAATCATAGGTGGGCGAAAACCGGAGTACCCGGAGAAAAACCACCTGACCTTCCGTTGCAGAACTTGGCGTCTCACACGTGACCCGAGCGAGGCTCGAACCCACGGCGGTGAGAGCGCTCTTATCCATTAGGCCACGGAGGCCCGTGTAAAGTGTAATGTAAACCTATAGAAAACATTTGCGTTCATACGCCGATGAACGCATCGAATCACATGATTTTCAGTGACGTTAAATGACGTCATTCTAAACCATTGTTCTCTACGGGCGTTGATGACGTCAACGCTGCTCCGCTATTTGTAGAAAAACAGCGTGTAAATGTTTTTTCAGCTTAAAAAGTTTGCCCTACAAGCATTTTTTCGCCCCGTGATGAGGGGCAAATAATGTAAATATAAAAAATAAACTTAATTTTTCTGCTTTTTGTGACAGTATGAACGACAGTGGGTCGCTAGCAAAGTATACATGAACCCCTTCGGGGTTCATTTACTTTGCACGCTACCCACTGCGTTCAAACTTCCATGAACTGCAGAAAAATAAATTGCATTTCTTAAATGGCTTCAAACAGCCATGCGCAAAGATATTTATGCAAGAATATAGGGATCAACCATGGTTTTTCATGCATTAACATTTGCCGGATCCCGAGGAAGTTGTTTGAACATGAGGCCGCTAGGCCGAATGTTCAGATATCTTCCAAGGGATCCGGCAAATGTTAATGCAATGAAATAACCATGGATGATCGTTGTTCTTGCATAACTTACGAATCCGACAGCAAATTTGGACTAAAACGCCCAAAAGCTCCATATAAATTCCACATAATCTCTTCAAATGCGATAGGCAAACCAAAATGGCGGCCAGTTCAGAATGTTGTGTACAATGACGTTGTCATGCAGTGACGTCATCATAGAACTCTAAAACGCTACGTCTAGTGCGATTACGTTACGTCGCTCAAAGTAACGTAAACAAAGCAAGGCCCGTCTTGTGATATCAACAGCTCAAAATCTATGTTCAAACAGCACGCGAATTTCATGATTTGAACATGGTTTTTGCTGTTTGAGCACGGCTTTCGGTCCATTTGACAATGGCTTCAACAGCCATGCGCATAGGTATTTATGCAAGAACGTCGATTCAACGCCATGGCGACGTTGTTACGACGTTGCCTACACCTTGTGTGCCCGCATGGAACATCTTTATCTTTCACGACTTTAACTTTTGATTTTTATATGCCCCGGGGGTGGCGGGGGTGGGGGGGGGGCATATAGTTTTTGGTCTGTCCGTCTGTTTGTCCGTTTGTCTGTCTACAAAAACCTTAACATTGAGCATAACTTTTGAATGGTAATAGATAGAGCTTTCATATTTTACATGTGTATACCTTATCACAAGACCTTTCCAGTGGTACCATAATGTTTGATCTCATGACCTTGACCTTTGACTTACTTTTTTTCTTCAAAAATTTGACATTGGTAACATTGGGCATAACTTGTGAATGGCGCTCAGTGCCCGGGGGCATCAGTGTTTCACAAACACGTCTTGTTTTTTTTTTTTTTTTTTTTTTTTTTTTCATGATTAATTTTATGTTTATCTCGCATGTTTTAAGCCGCAATAAAACACGCATAAATATTCATCACCTATCATGAAAACTTCTTGAAAGATGAGTAATATTGCCAACGAAGATAAGACTTCAGATGAGTGATAAAAATAAGTAACTGCGTATTTGGAACCGTTTCCTGTCATTTTTAGACTAGATATGAAAACCAAAGTTTTGAATGTGCAGTTAAATAAATAAAGGTTCAGATCAGCCGGCAAATCCGCACACTCTGATCTTGGCTGAATAGATCCCCAAATGTCCCTCGCAGTATATTACTGTCATTAACCTTAGACGGTAATTCACTCCTTTCCGCTTATTCAAGGTTTCTGGCGAAAAAGGATACACTGTTTTCACCGGGAAAACTGAGCAGCCCGGCATAACATAAATTGTGTTGACTAGGCCGCTAAATCCGAAACCGGTGATTTGGCGTTATGGTGCGACATATAATAGGCTCAATATCTTGCTCGGGTTGCAAGTGAGAATATCCGAGTGCAACAGATGGTCAGGTGTAATACGGTTTTCTTCAACTCTGATCATTTGAGACTCGATTTATTCATTTCTGGGCACCCCCGCCCATAGGGGCTTGAAGAAGTATATGGGCTGCATGATGCTTCCACGCAGAGCTGAATCCAGCCCGCACACTAGTACTGGTAAACCGCTTAGAGGATCTAAGCCTGTCCAGGATCCGCGGTGCGAGGCGGACCGTCCATGCTAATAAACCCTATTGGTTTCATTGGGCAACAGGGCTTGAGAAGTCATTTCATCTCAATGTCGGGTAAAAGTCCCACAAAATTGGAAGCAACGTCTCAAAAATGACCTTTACAGTGTTGACGGGGACGTTAAACCTCAAATCAAACAAACAAACAATCATTCATTTCTGGGAGACATATTGACGTAATGTGTTAGGCACGCTGCAACGCTTGAGCCAATGCATGTGAAAAAGGTCCTTTGTATTTTCTTCAAATGCGTGTGCATAGCCAATTTATGGATAAGCTATGCACATGGGTTACTGCTTGACGCTATCTCAGTGTCACCACAACATGTCTGACAGCAGCAAAGGCTCTGGCGAGACTGCGCTTATGCGTAGTCTTGCCCGAGCTTTTACTGAGCCCCCCCCCCCCCCCCCCCACACACACACACCCTTTTTTCGTTTTTGCTTCGCGTCTACACGATAAGTTCCCTTTCTCAAGATCTGCCTTATTTGTATGTTTAAGTTATTAACTGAATCATGTTTGTTTGTTTAACATAGCACAGGTATGCAACATCACAAGATGCTGGTCAAAACATGCATTAGGTCTATGGAATAAGCATTATTTGTTACCAATGCTGTAAAATGTAAACTTCGTGCCAAGTTATGAATAACGTCAGCCGCAACAAATGAAATGTGTCTTTTGGCAGGTGCGCACAGCAAAGACTCAGATCAGCATGCGCATGCGCGCAGACTGATCAGAATCATCGCCGTGCGCCTGATGAATGTCGGTTGACATAAAGCGTCTTCCTTTTGAGCATTTTCCTGATTTTCAAACTAGCCCATTACATGGAGTCCTTTTTGTCGTCGAAGTTTTGTCGAGCGATCAATTTGACTAACACAAGAACCAAACTGATGCAGAACTGCCAAATACACCCCTAATCTGAATTTTCGGGGTTCGGACAAGAGTTTGACGGCTTCTGTTGGTCTTGACTTCCGTAAACCATGGGTTGCAGTTCAGAAAATGTCATCACTTGTGAAAAATTTTTGTTTGTTTGAATTGAAGTTTTGCGTCGCCGTCAACACTATTTAGATCATTTTGGAGGCATTGCTTCCAATTTTGAAACTGAGATAATATTACATCTCAATCCTTGTCGCCCAAACAAACGAAAAGGCTCAATATGTAGGGATCTTCAGACTCGCAACATTTTACCTGGGCAGGCTTAGACCCCTAAGCGGTTGACCAGCACTCTTGTGCGGCCGGTTTCAGCTCTGCGTGGAAACAACATGGAGCCCAATCTATTTCTTCAAGCCCCGATGGGTGGGGTGACTTGCGGAAAGGTGATTTACAAGAACCTTCCATGCGTAGGTGATTCCAGTGTTGAAAATTTTGGGTTTTGCTATTGTCATTCTTTGTTTATAGAAATGCACTAAACAAATGCTGTGCACTGAACAAGTAATTACATTATTTAAAACAGGAACAAAAGTATAATAAGACTTAGATATAGATCAGTCTGCGCATCAGCGCAGTCTAATCAAAGTCTTCCCTGATTGCATGGGCCCTCTACTGCATTATATCCTTGCACACAAGATAAGGAAATTGGGAAAGAAATTCTTATCCTATCCAGGTTACCCGACCTAGGCATAGACGAGAAGTCTCGTGCTTGACGTGGGCTTCACGTTCGCCGTCGTTTGTCGTCACTAAAAACGCGGTATTATTGTCATCAAAATATGGCGGACTTTGACAATCGAAGTGGCTGCATTAAAAAAAATCCACTCTCAGAAATGAAAATTATGTAAGAAAAAGAATCTTACATGGGTGTAAGGGGTAGATAGAAAAATCCGTCCCTCTGGATCACTGTCCAGCATCACTCGGCAAGCCGAGTGATGCCGGGCAGTGACCCTCGGGATGGAATTTTCTACCCAACCCTCTAACCCATGTATAGTGTATGGACGTGCTGGATGATCTAAATGTTTGCTCGTCGCGTAAGTCTCATTGTAAGTTTTGTCGTGTGCCGACTCATTTCAAGTTCGATCCAACTGTAAGGTGTCGACACTTAAAAGCAAAAGAGTAACCCCTCCCTGCAAAAGGCTTGCGGATGAATTGATAGTTTACTACAGTGACATCAAGTATTTTTCTGTAAACAAAGCTAGAAGAATTGATGCTTATGTACACAAGGGCAACAGCAGTGCAAACACAATGAATTGCAAACATGACCGAGATTTACTTTGACATTTTATTATACGAAACATTTGGGCCATGTGCATCTTCCGACATGTGATGCCTCAGAAGACAAAACACTCAGTCTTGCCAACCTGAACATGAAAGCTTTGGGTTGTTGCCGTCCAGACGGCACCCAGCGAAGACTTCGCATCCGCTCAGGCTGATCTGAGTCTTCGCTGGGCGCAAATGTCCGACAATTCATTTTCACTTCACGCAGCCCATTTAATATTACTAAAGACGAAGGGGGTATAAGCGACCTGTTAAGGGGGCACACGTTGAGTTAAGCTTCAGAAAGGCCCGTAAATTCGCGTATGTTAACCGCTGTTTTGCAAGCCGGACCTGCGCTAAGTGTACCTTTCATATAGGACAGATCATGTCTGTTTTGGATGTCATCGGCTCACCCAATACTTTGAAGGTCATGGTGAGCTTGCCGTTTATCCTGTACATGGTAAGACACCCTATAAAAGCGGTTCACCAGTACAAAATTAGGTACTGCTGCCATACAATGTTGACTCAAGGTTCAAACACCGCTTTCAACCTCGGGCTCTCAGCACTCTCGCTTTCAACAATTTTTCAGTCATATCCCGACGGTGTCTGGTTGCGACAGGGAGCTCAGTGCTCACTTTTATAGTGCTGCCTCACTGAAGTATCATGTCCCAGACACATTACATGATACCACACCCAGTCACATTATCCTGACACTGGGTCGACCAGTCCTAGCTCTACCCCGTAAATCTGAGTACCCAGCGAGGAGCAGCTAGTACCATTCTTAACGACTTTGGTATGTCGCGGCCCGGGATCGAACCCGTGACCTCCCGTTCCCCGGAGCGGACACTCTACCAAATAAGCACGCAGTAAGAGAACAATCTGTCTGAGTTGCGCCTCCTTCAATCGGGGCTTGAAGAAAAAGATTGTGCTTCCGCGCAGGGCTGAAACTGACGGAACTTGAGTACTGGTAAACCGCATATTTGGTCGAAAGAGTTACGAGTCGGACCGCTACTTAAACCCTAGCGGTTTCTTTGGGTGGGTAATAGGGCTTGAGATACCAGTTCATCTCAATGTCGCGTTAAAGTCCCACAAAATATGGAGCAACGTCTCTAAAATATTGACTTGAATTCAAACAAACAAAACCAGCCTGCACATAAACCGATTTGTTTTGTTTTGGGCATTAGGGCTTGCGATATCATTTCATTTCAATGCCGGGTAAAAGTTTCACAAAATTGGAAGCAAACTCTACAAAATGGCCTAAATAGTTTTGACGGGGGCATAAAATTAAATTCAAACAATCTGAGGCAGGGCACGACAAAACCAACACTAAGACCTATGCGACCAGCATATATCAACCTGCATATCTACCTAGTATGACAATGCGTAGACTAACTGAGCCCCGCCAAGCGAATTTGTGTCTTCGAGCATTCCGTCATGACAAATTTTAACTGCGCATGCCCAGCCATTCAGAGGGGCAAGGGATATGGCTTTCTGTCTGAAGGTTCCTCTTGATTCACTGCTTGTATGAGCGAGCAGCGAAGGTTCTGGCGAGACTGCGCGGATGCGCAGGCTCGCCTGAACCTTCGCTGCTCGCATAGGCGATAAGTACCAAAATCGCTTGACGGGGCCCAACTAATGCGATCAGCGAATTAAACTGTGGGAATGCGCAGGCTGAAGTGAGTCTCTGCTGGCCGTACAAATGTTATTGTATGGTTTTGCCATGCGAGTTCTTTAACCCGTAGAAAAAGTATGTCTTATCACGTCTTAGGCTATATGGAGACTAGGGCTGGCTAATCAGAGCTGAAAAGACAATCGATTATCACTCCTGTCATTATTATCGATAATCGATTAGTAATCACCGAAGATTTGGTCATAATTTCACCTGCCTGGCTTTCTGTCTGAGCATGACTCTTACCATTTACCATATGCTGTACTTTGCCATATGTATTTGTACAGACAGGCCTGAGCAAATCGTGTAGACCCAGATGAGACGCCACAGAACGCGGCGTCTCATCTGGGTCTGCACTGTTTGCCACTCGTACAGCTATTTTAGGCACAGCTTTGGGTAGTAAAATGTACTTATCGAATAATCGATTGCAAGCAAATCAGTAATGATAATCGTTGTTGTGAAATTTATCGATTGAATAATTGATTATCCTATTAATCGTGCCAGCCTTAATGGAGACGGGTCCTATGTTGAATGTTGCATCTGAATGACCGTAGAAGCCCGAGGATCGTAACTGCGGTCCGACGACGGGCCCGAACAATTGCCCTCAAGATATAACCGATTAACTGCATGATTCAAATGAAATTCGGACCACACGCTATATTCGGCCAATTTGCTCGTTGTTGCGAAAGGGTATATACATGTAAAATGATTTCTATATAGGTTTTTGTGCACTAAATAAACAAGATAACTGCGCAGTCCTGGTGAATCATGTCGATCTCGTGTTTCAACATGCTCTCGTGTTTCAACACGCAATATTTGCTGCTGGTCAAAACCAGTTTACATAATACGTACAGGGCAAAACAATATAGTCTCTTAAGTACTAAAGTATGCTATACTTCGCGCATAAATAGCTGGCAGTGAAGTAGCTGACTATTTGAGCTATTTTACCGTTAGCCCCATAAGCTTTGCATTGTTCAGAACAAAAACAAGTCGTGACGTCCGACTATTCCTCGACGGACAGTACGTGTTATGTCAGAACATTGATTCAATTCGGTCGGTGCAACGTCATGACGTATCGACATTGTCATGACGTTGAATACACGACTGACTATAACGCTCGCACTCCGCACTCGTGGTGAGCTCTGTTTCACAAGTGTTTTCTCAATGCCACTAACTTACTGATATTTTTGTTCGTTTTTTGTTTTTTAATATATTTTTACCATACGGGGAGTGTATAAACCATCATGGGAGGTAACTCTCTTAAGTCTTTTGAAAATATTTATATAATGTGATCTCACTTATGAGTTAATGACAGAAAGTGCCTGACTCATTACAGTAAAATGCCTATGTTAAGACCACCTTTGGGACTGTTCAAAAGTGGTCTTTAAGACCTTTTTTGAACAGTCCCAAAGGTGGTCTCTGACCAGAGGACACTGTATCCAGAAAACACAAAGAAAGAGTAACTACGACCTCCCAAATAAGCTTTTTTTATAGCAGAATTAGTCTTAATTTTAGGTGGTCTTAATAGCGGAATTTTACTGTACATTGAAACTTCGATAACTCGAACATAGATGACTTGTTCACAATGTCTCGAACTCATTCAGAGGTCCCTCGAGAATATTCTTCCCGTAGCTCCAGAATATATAGAGGATCTTACATCAGTGTTCATGTATTTTTGAATTTATTAGAGTTGAGGAAAAAAAATAAAATGCGAGGCTTTGCCGAGCAAAGCCTCGCATTTTGTCCCTTTTCCTCAACGAGTTTAATAAATTCAATAATACATGGGTACGAATGCAAGAATGTATTTATCATATGTAGTTAAAACAAATTTTATCCACCAGTTATTTTACAAAAAGAGTCCATATTCCGCCTTTAGTAAACGCGACATCGTTAAGGACGTCGTAGGGTCTACATGTAACGATACGGGGCGTACCTAACTAATTTGCATAATTAATACACTAGTGGATTATTGAATTTATTGCATGACGTTATTACACTCTCATCGCGACGTCATATGACAAATTCATGTATTTTGGTTGACCCTTATCCCGCTGAATAATTAGTTTAGCCACACCCATTTCTGACTTTGAACCAATCAGATTACTTAATGTAATTTATTCCTGCAAATTCACAAACTGAATGGCAAACAGTGTAGATCCGGATCAGATGGCTTCTTCAGAACATAAGCTGCGATATTTCCGCAGGATTTGTTCCAGGGGCTTACATATTTGCGCCGATTATGACTTACGAGGCTCGATTACCCCTTACTTGAAAATTACCCCTAAAAGCCAACTGATGGATTGCTTCTTCATTAACAGTTAATCAAAGCCCTGAAGGCACTGCAGTTGTTAGGTACGATTGAAAATAGGCCTACTGTAAATTTTTTTCAGAACGATATTGTCTACTGTTAACTGAAAATAAAATCAAAATTCATGCGCTCGTGCGAATTGCTCAATACCTGAATTTATTACATTTTAATGTATTTATCTGATATTCTCGTACACTAAAATAAATATTAAATAAAAGTATGGGTCTTTGTGTGCTGGGGGAAGTTGGTTGGTGGGGTTGGTCGGAGGAGCGTTTAAGAGAAAGGAGATGGTACAATGTCTTGTTTAGTGCTAGTCCTCAAGTTTGTTAACCCTTTCACCTCTGAGTTTCCGAAGTGGACTGTTCCAGCTTTTAATTTAGACGCATTCATTTTTGTAAAAACAAATAGGGTTTAGCCAACATTATTAACCTTATGCAATCAGTGTTGCTCGTTAGAGCAGTCTGATCTGGAACCGCACTGATTGCATAGCGTGTGATGATCTACAGGGTTGAAAGGGTTAGTCATTAGGAAAACATGCCTATGCAAATGCACTATAAATTTTACGCCGAAAAAAAGAAAATTTTCCGATGAAAAATTGTGATATTTTTCTTATTTCTGCTCAAAATGGGTACACGTTAGAAACACCTCCAAACTACGTTAGAACCACCCACCATCTCTATATATTTTAATGTAGAAATAAGAAAAATAATGCATACCCTGTAAACCCCAGTTTTACCATATAAAATTAAAAGTAGGTTTCAGTGGGGTCAGAAATATATAGGCATGTTTTCGTGATGGGTTTCATTTGTTTTATATAGCAAATTTATTTTATTTCGGGGTTCATGTGCCCGCTTTCATGAAAAGCGGTAATATTAGGTTTATTTTTATAGTTACATTCTTTGCTCCTCATCACCGGGCGAAATAAAATGCTATTAGGGCAAACTTTTAAAGCTGGAAAAAATGTACACGCTGTTTTTCTACAAAGAGCGGAACAGGGTTGACTTCACCAACGCCCGTAAAGAACCATGGTTTAGACTGACGTCACTTGACGTCACTGAAATCATGTGACTCGATGCGATCATGGAAGTATATACTACATTGTTTTCTATAGGTTTACATTAGGCTTAACATTGGAAATGTAAATTGCTGTTTGAAGCCCACATACTACGTTGTACCTTCCGTGCTATACTGTCAACGTGTGGTTCTGCATATTTCTTTTAAGTATTTTCACAGATTACCCATATTTCTCTCACATTGTCTGGCTCGAACTTCAAATCTTTCGAGTAGCTTTCATGTGCATCATTTCAGCGTAATTATTGTTACCCTAGACTTTAACGAATTTCTCACTCAGACATATTCTATTTGCGCTAGCGCACGACAAAACCTGCAATGGACGTGAACGACCAGCGAAGACCCAGATCAGACTGCGCATCAAAGTTTCCGCTGTTGGAATGAGCCTTCAATAGCTCTTGGCTAGCCAAAGAGCAACATGCCAGGACTCGGGCCAGGCAGAGGCTGAACCGCGTCTTTAATGGTCGTACAGGTTTTCCTGTAGATTTTGTCATGCTACGTCTGTTTTCGGAAACGTCATTTTTTTTCGTAGCCGCAGAACTTGCGTGTTTTACCGCATACTTTTCATCTGTGAACCAGGTTTCCATTTAATGCCTTTGCACAGTTAACTGGGTGTATTATCTTTTGATGCTGAACTTAATGTCGTTTGGCAGCACAATTGGCAGACCACATTTCTTTTGTCTTTGTTCAGATCATCTTTATTTTTTGCATATTTCCTCGCCTTTGTGCGAGCTTTTGTTTGCGCGAATATCTTGCCGTGTTAGTCAGTCTCCATTCAGAGAAATTTCATCCATTCGGTCATTCATTTAAATTTGTTCCGCATCACGAAAACACGCCTATATAAATTTGACCCCCTTGAACCCCACTTTTATATAGTAAAACTGGATTTTACAGGGGTAAACATAATTTTTTCTTATTTCTGCTCTAAAATATAGAGTGTGGGTATTCGTTAGAACCGCCTCGATGAGGCGGTTCTAAATCGAGGCGGTTCTAACGAGTACACACAATCTATATTTTGAGCAGAAATAAGAAAAATATCACAATTTTTCGTCAAATAATGTCCTTTTTTTCGGCGATTAAGGTGGCAATGTATTTGTATAGGCGTGTTTGCGTAATGGGGTCACAGTTTTTTTGTCCTTGATAGTGCAGCATTTGACCCGGAAGCTCTAAAATAATTATTGTTGTATGTAGCGTTTTACTTATTACACTTGGCCTGAGGCTGCCACTGTGGAAAGCAAAATGTACCAACAGCTTCGATATTTGGTCTTTATTTTGTTTGATTATTATTATGCATATAACCGCCCCCGCCCATCGGGGCTTGAAGAAATAGATTGGGTTGCACGATGCTTCCACGCAGAGCTGAAACCGGCCGCACATGAATACTGGTAGTCCGCTTAGAACGTCTAAGCCCTCCAGGAAAATTGCTGCGAGTTGGCCCGTCCATGCTTATATACACTATTGGTTTCATTGGGCGGCAGGACTTTAGATGTCATTTCATCTCAATGTCGGGTAAAAGTCCCACAAAATTGGAAGCAACGTCTCCAAAATGACCTATACAGTGTTGACGGGGACGTTAAACCTCAAATCAATCAATCAATTATGCATATAACTTAAGAAATGCTAAGCATTACGAAAACACACCTATACAAATACATTATAACCTCTATCGCCGAAAAAATGAAAATTTTGAGATGAAAAATTGTGATATTTTTCTTATTTCTGCTCAAAATATAGATTGTGGGTACTCGTTAGAACCAACTCGTGGGTACTCGTTAGAACCGCTTCATCGAGGTGGTTTAACGAGTACCCACAATCTATATTTTAGAGCACACAGTTTTTAGATCCCGAGAGGCGTCTGATCTGGGTCTGTACTGTATGCCACTGCTTTATATGCGTTCCCATCAAAAATAAGATAATGCACTTATTTCCCGCCCATCGGGGCTTGAAGTAATAGGTGTGCTGCATGATGCTTCCACGCAGAGCTGAAACCAAACGCACACGAGGACTGGTAAACCGCTCAGAGGATCTAAGCCTCCCCAGGCAAAGCAGTGCGAGTTTTGCTTACAGACTCTATTGGTTTCATTGGGCGACGGGGTTTGAGATATCATTTCAGCTCAACATCGGGTAAAAGTCCCACAATATTGGAAGCAACGCCTCCAAAATGTGAAAATGCCCTTAATGAGCCTTTTCTACAAAATATATAGGGCCAAAAAGACTTTGCACTCAGTGTACATCCAGATCCATCTGATCTGGATCCAGATCCTCTGATCTGGATCTACACTATCATTCAGTTTGCGAATTTTAAATGAGTACAATATACATGCATCAAGTAATTTGAGGGTATGATAGTCAGAAATAAATAAATAAATAAATAAATAAATAAATAAATAAATAAATAAATAAATAAATAAATAAATAAATTATACAATATACTTGTTTCTATCCGTCTTTAAATATGAGCTGAAATAACAATCAAATAGGAATTTCTAAATGGAAACATACTGAGCAATTCCTGCAAAAATACGAGCAGTGAAGACTTTGCACACAGTGCACATCCTAATCAACACTGTTTGCCACTAATATATACATATAGTATACATGTATCAAGTAATTTGAATGGCTGATAATCAGAAATGTGACTATTAAATAAATAAAGTATACAATCCGTCTCGAGCTAGAATGACAATCAAATGTGTGAAAATTGATAACAATGATCTGTTTATCATCAAGAATCTCTTTATTGGGGAAAAGGGATTAGCAACGCCTGGTTGTTTATTGAGCTTCACACTTTACTAATTTAAGTCGATAATTAATAGGTTCTTGTAAAACTTTTTGCTAAATAGTGTACTAACCTGAATTTCATTAATCCTTACCCCGCTGAACACGACAATCCTTAACTTTGCAAACAGTGCAGATCCTGATCAGATTGCTTCTGCCCTCTGAACCGGGTCTGCCCCGTTTTTCATGCAGTTTTTGAATTGCATGCATACATTATATTAATTGGTTTACTTACGAGGATAGCTCTAGTTCAGCGAACCTGAACACTGTTAATTACCTAATATACATAAATAAATAAATTGTTTGTTTGTATTGGAGATTAACGGCCCAGTCAACACCATTTTAGATCATTTCGAGCCGGCCAGTTTACCTATCCATACTTACCCTGGGCAGGCTTATACGTAAGCGGTTAACCAATACAGTGCACATTTTTTCGTCAGAAAATGACAACCGCCCTTCTTGAATCAGCAGAAGGGAGAGAATGGCCGTAGAAAAGATTTCATAATCAATCTCCACGAAATAAAGTTGCCGACACCGGTAGGTATCGAACCCGCGTCTTCCTGATCACCAGTCAGACGCGCATCCGACTTAGCTACCGAGGCCTAAAAATAAATAAATCAGTAAATAAATATATAAATTTGTTAACAAATATAAGATTATCCCCCATCATCACCATGATTGACGAAACAGAGAAATGATTTTTTTTTTTTTTTTTTTTTTTGGTTTTACGGCCCCATCCACCGATCCATCCAGATTTCCATCCAATAATTAAGGATAATTAGGTATCATGTTCTTGTTGAAATTAATTTAAAAAGTATTTTAGCGATGTGGAATTATTTCGGATAATAAAAAAAGCCTATAGATGATCATAAGAGCAGAAATGTAGAAAGCAGAGCCTGCTCTAAAGCATGCCGCAATGCAATTAGAATTATACATTGAAACAAAAGAGGGGAATTTTCAAATGTTTCTTCCATTCTTCTTAAACACTGTAAATGGACATAGATTTTCTATTTAGTAACGTTATAATATATAATACATGTAAATATATATATTATAGGTTCAAATATTCGTGGCTCCCTATCAAAGTAATCAAATCAGCAAATAAAAAAAAATCATCGGGCATCCAACCCGATCTCCTATCTAAGTGGAAGCCCCGTGAAAAGCAAAGTGGGGCCGAAGTGTCTAGGTATATTGGGCCGACGTGTCTAGGGGCCGAGGTGTCCAGGGGCCGACCCGTCTAGGGTTTCAATTTTATGTGGGGCCGAGGTGGTTATGGGGCCGAGGTGTCTAGGGGCCGAAGTGTCTAGGGGCCGAGGTTGTTTTGGGGCCGAAGTGTCCTGTTACCCAAAATGTCCTATACAGTGTTGACGGGGACGTTAAACCCCAAATCAAAACAAACAAATTATTTTTGTGATGTGTGTGTTTCGTGTGTTTTATCGTGATATATTATAATATCGTTTTCCTGTATGTTTAATAGTTAAAGTTGCTGATAAAATCAAAATTTATTAAACTTAGGCGGATTCATCTCACTTGCATGATAAGGAAAACGATTTCATCTTTTATTAACACGGAAGAAGGAATGAAGACACCTGACACATTCATCCGCCCTATTATTTATTTATTTATTTTAACAATGGGGTACAACTATCAGGTCTTCCTGTTTGTGAAATAGCTCCTGCGCCAGTGTACTTTCCCAGCAGGCACATGACGTAATTTTGACGCCACTTCAACGTCGGACGTCACATCAACGTCGGTGCAACGTCGTGAGGTTGCACCGACGTTGATTTGACGTTGTCCTACCGACGTGTGTCTGCTGGGAATTAATATTCATAATAATAGAAAGTCCGATTTTAGCATGATGATGATTTTAGCATGAGTTCTTGTTGACACACCCACGGTAGATAAAATTGTTTTCCACGTAAAATTGCATTTTTCCAACAAATATTTGTGATATTTATCATATGAGTCAGCACACGACAAAACCTGTATGCGCTTGTAAACCCACTGCCTCTGTGTAACATGGGGTTTGCACGGACCTGTTGACAACGCTAGGGTTGTTGCGAAGTAAAATCTATTTAAGTCACCCCCACCTCCGCAGTAATTGTTTATTGACCGTTCCAGGGCGGTTTTGTTTTCGGGGCTTGGGTGAGGGTGGCGATTGTTTGCCTTTTCATGTTTGTCCTGTTATATTCGTTTTAACTAAGGCTACCACGATTAAACGTATAATCGATTAATCGATCTATAAATTCCACAAAAATGATTATCATTTCTGATTTGCTTTTAATCGATTACTTGATAGGTACAATTTACTACCCAAAGTTATGCCTAAAATAGCTGGATGAGTGGCAAACAGTGCAGACCCTGATGAGACGCCGCATTATGCGGCGTCTCATCTGGGTCTACACTGTTTGGATCAGGCCTGTCTGTTCAAATTTACATATGGTAAAGTGCAACATATGGTAAGAGTCATGCTCAGACAGAAAGCCAGACAGGTAAAATATTGACAAAAATCTTAGCCATTACTAATCGATTATCGATCGCAATGACAGGACTGATAACCGATAATCTTTTCAGCTCCGATTAGCTAGCCCTAGTTTTAACTGGGTCGATTGTTTAAAAATTGAAGTTACTAAGCAGGGAAATCGTTCAGTGCTGAAGTCCACGTGGTTATCACTGATTTGTAGGAAATCCAAATAGCAGTCTTAATTATACCCCCATCTGTCCGTCCGTCATTTCTGCTCAATATCTTGAAAACAAATTGATGATTTTTATCAAATTTTGCATATGCATTGATATTTATAACCTCTAGTTTGGGGTTGTTACACAGCTTTTTGCGTCAATTTTCAACAGTTATTGCGCCTAAATGACGTCAAAATTTGTTTCCGCTTAATATTTTGAGAAAGAAATGATGGATTTTTATCATATTTAGTGTGTGAATTTATGTTGACAAGATCTAGCTTGGGGTTGTTACACGTTATTGTGTATCAATTTTCAGCAGAGATTTGGCCATTGAATGATGTCGAAAATTTGTGTCCCCTAAATAGCTTGGAAAAAAAAAATATGGATTTTGATCGATCTTGGTATTTGAATTTATGTTGGCAAGAATAGCTTTTGAATGTTACACAGCTATTTACATCAATTTTCGGCAGAGTAATGGCCCTTGAATGACGTGAAAAAAATTGTTTTCGCCAAATTTCTCGTGGAATCCTTCCAAACTTTGTGGAATTAAATTCTGAGTTGTACTGTTGCGGTGTGTGTGTGTGTGAGGGGGGGGGGGGGTTGCTGCTAACTGACATCTAATTTTATCGCAGTGAGGTATGCGTGTATCTGGGCTGGAATTATGAGAGGGCATGGTGTGGCGTGATCTACATTGTTTTCTAACAGTACAGGAATTCAAAAGCGAGACGTCGCAGAACGCGGCGTCTGATCAGGGTCTACACTGTATGCTTACTGTACAGGAATTTAAGGGTTTAACAAAAACAGCCTACACTCAGAGACAATCGTCCCACCAGTTCTGTCAGTGCGATGATTGAAGTAATCGTTAATTTGTGCAAAAACAGTAACCCATACCTCTAAAGGGGTGCCATGGCAAACAGTGCTGACCCAGATCAGGCGGCGTCTGATCAGGGCCTACACTATTTGCAAAAAGTTCAGCCATTTTCCAAATCGATTTTGAAGAAAACACAACCTGACGCCCCTAAATTTTTAAATAGACTCCTGCTATATATTAGGAGGAAGATTCCATTTGGTAGAAAAAGCGTTAAAAGAATGTCTGTAGAGATGGTTGGCGATCTAACTGCAGGACTCACAACCCGATCTAAGCTGAACCATGGGTCCTCAAATATTTTTAAAAATTCTCAGTGGAATCAATTGAATATTATCTTTATCCTTATCCTGCTTAATATTCAGTTTAGCCACACCTATTTCTGACTTTGAACCAATCAGATTACTTGATGTAATTAATTCCTACAAATTCATAAACTGAATGACAAACAGTGTAGATCCTGATCAGATAGCCGATCAGATGGCTATCTGATCTGGATCTACACTGTTTGCAAAGTTAGGGGTTGGCGTGAACAGCAAACCTGAAAGGTGAAATCGCGAATGCACAGAGTCATCAGGACCAAGAAATGTTGTCCTTACACATGCAGCATAAAGTTCATGGCGATTCGCATTTGACATTATGCGATAAAAGGGCTGTATGCATTAAAACAATTTTATCTTGTTAATTTTGACATTTAGAATTTTAAATGTTTTGTAAATGGGATCAAGGTCTGCCTTGATTGACATTTACTGAAAACTATTATTAGATAGGGCAATATTAGAAAATGGCTTCTCACAACCATGCATTCTTGGAGGCGGCCCCCGCCCATCGGGGCTTGAAGAAATAGGGGGCTGCATGATGCTTCTACGCAGAGCTGAAACTGACCCGCACATGAGTACTGGTAAACCGTTTGGAGGATCTAAGCCTACCCAGGCAAAGCGGTGCGAGTCGGCCCGTCCATGCTTATAAACCCCATTGGTTTCATTGGGCAGCAGAGCTTGAGATGTCATTTCATCTCAATGCCGGGTAAAAATCCCACACAATTGGAAGCAATGTCTCCAAAATAACCTATACAGTGTTGACGGGGACGTTAAACCACAAAACATTCTCGGAGGCAAGGATGAAGGAAATCAGACCATACTGGGAAAACCAGCGGCCATCACCATAACACGCGTCGATATTGGAAATCCAACTTTGACCGAGTGCGCTACTCGGACCGCGTCACCAGTATGTTGACGCAGCCTGAGATCGTGACTTGCTCAATGACCAAAGGAACCTAGTGATTCCCGGGTGGTTCCTCATCATTAGGTTATGAACACAACGGCAGCCCTCCTTTTGAGTTAGAGAATGGTGTTTCCGCTAAAAGAATTCCACCACATAATTCTGGCCCCACTTGAACCCCACTTTTATATAGTGGGGTTTACAGGGGTAAACCTTATTTTTTATTATTTCTGCTCTAAAAAATAGATTAAGGATACTCGTTTCCCACAATCTTTATTTTGAGCTGCTCTATATAATAGATTGTGGGTACTCGTAAGAACCGCCTCGATGAGGCTAACGTGTACCCACAATCTATATTTTGAGCAGAATTAAGAAAAATATCGCAATTTTTCATCTTAAAATCTTTGTTTTTGGGCGGTGAAATTTACTATATATTTGTATACAGGAGCATGATTTGTATACATGTAGACGTGTTTCCGTAATGCAAAGCATTTTCAGCACTATAGTGGGTGGATTGTCTCTGAGTGTTGGCTGAAAAATGACCCTGTACTGAGACTTCAGGGGCAGTTGTTCAAAGCATCGTTAGCTTAACGAGCTCGTTAGTGGTCATATTGTTAACTGTTCTAGCAAGTTTAACATTTAATAGTTTGGTATTTTTGCTGAAAAAATGTGAGCAGCTTTTGCGTATAGCAGCTTTTGCATACGCAAAAGCTGCTCACATTTTTTCAGCAAAAAATATTAGCATATTTTCCATAATACATGATCAAAGTTTTAAAGATACGTTAACTAACGACGTCGTAAGTTTTGAACAACTAGCCCCAGATTGTTTTTGTTCTATAAGCAATTAACCTAGATCCTGATCAGATGCATGAGTCATGATCTGGCTATAGGGTGTCCGCCATATCCAGCTAATGAGTCCAGTCCAGGTTTTACCGTCGTTGCACAGCACTCCCACGTCACAGCGTCAAACGCTAGTTGTGCGTTAAGCTTCATTGCTCAGTTAAAGATTCCTGGACATTAGCAGTATAAATGAAGCTTGCTAAGTAACTTTTTGGTCGATTGTCAATTAGTCAGTTAAAATTAAATCAGAAACAAACTCAGGTTCTAAACCTATTCCTGCTGAACATGACAGCCCCTACCTTTGAAAACAGCCTGTAGTTCCAGATCAGATGGCTTCTTCATTAGGAATTTCACTGTTTGTCATGCAGATTTTAAATGAAATGAAAACATTATACCAAATAATTTGATTGATATGTGTGGCTTAACCCATTTTGTACCAGAATCCCCAAAACGGGTACCCTGGCAAACAGTGCAGGCCCAGAACGCGGCGTCTGATCAGGGCCTACACTGTTCGCAAAAGGTTCAGCCATTTTCAAACTTTAATTGCAAGAAAACACAACCTGACACCCCTAAATTTTGAAATGGACTTGTGCTATATATAAAGTGGAAGACTCCATTTGGTACAAAGAGGGTTTTAAAGTACAGTAGACAACAAAGCATACGGCAACTGTTGTGTTGGGGTGGATTGATTGTGTGGGATCGTGTGGGGTTTACCGGCACGTCAATCCTTGTGGGTCATTTTGTGTCATCTCCCAAAGGATAGAAAAGATAGCAGTGGAGATGAAAGAGAAAGGAGAGGGGACTGAGAAAGAGGAACATGAATGAAAGCGAAGAAACAGAAGAAATAACAGCTTTCCCCAGTCTGATCAGAGTCTTCGCTGTTCGCATATGTATCATTGTGAGCTTTGTCGTGTGCCTGTTCATTTTACAGTAAATTCCGTAGATCTGTTTTCGAAAACTGGTCTTACAGACTGTGATATTCATGACGATAACGCATGTGAAGCGTATAGTTCATTTAAATTGTATTTTTTTTTTTTTTCAATGAAAATTTATTATATTTTCCTTATTTCTAATCCAAACAAAGGTTGTGGGTGCTCATTAGAACCGCCTCATTGAGGCGGTTCTAACGAGTACCCACAACCTATTTCTTAGAGCAGAAATAAGAAAAATAATGTTTACCCCTGTAAACTCCAGTTTTCTCTATATAAAGTGGGGTTTAGAAGGGTGTTCAGTTCACGGACTTGTCCACGTGATGGCAAAGGCTTGCCTGCGTCTCGTTTTCCAGTCTCTTTTTTATGTGATGGCTCAGATTCGAAATATAAGTATCAAACATGATTGTTTATATTACGAGTCATATGGTTCGCACCTATTTACTATCAGTCATAGCATTTGTTTGGAATTCAGACAGGTATGGTCTTAAAAAAATCTCTGCACTTCAGCAGCGGATCCAGACGCGTAAATGTAATTGTATGTTTTAAAGTTTTCATGGCGGCCTCGGTAGCTCAGTCGGATGCGCGTCTGACTCGAGATCAGGAGGTCGTGGGTTCGATACTTGCCGGGTCAGCAACATACTTCTGTCGAGATTGGTCTTTCCTACGGGCATTCTGTCTCATCCGCTGATTCAAGAAGGGCAGTTGTCAGTTTCTGGCGAAAAATATGTGCAGTCTGTTCTGCTTAACCGATTATGTATAAGCCTGTCCATGAAAAGTGTGGTTGGTTAAACTGACCGGCTCGATATGACCTTACCATTACGAAAACACACCTGTACAAATATATTGTAAATTTTACGGCCGAAAAGAAGAAACTTTTAAGATGAAAAATTGTGACTTTTTCTTATATCTGCACAAAATATAGATTGTGGGTGCATGTTAGAACCGCCTAGATGAGGCGGTTCAAACGAGTACCCACAATCTATATTTTAGAGCAAAGATAAGAAAAATAAGGTTTACTTCTGTAGACCATAGTTTTACTATATAAAAGTGGGGTTCAAGTGTGTGTGTGTGGGGGGGGGGGGTGGGGGGGGAGTCAGAATTATAAAGGCATGTTTTCCTGATGGATTGGCTGGGGGGAGTCAGAATTATAAAGGCATGTTTTCCTGATGGATTGGCTGGTCTCGGTAAGTGAGTTGGGTCCGCAACGGACTAGTGGTCAGTCAGGTGATCGCGGCTTCAATACCTGCCGGGTCGGCAACATTCTTTCTCGGAGATTTCTCATTGAATCTTTTCTGCGGTCATTACTTCCATTCGAGTGGTTCAAGAAGAGCAGTTGTCAGTTCAGGACGAAAGACTGCGCACTTTGTTGGTTAACCACTCAAGAACCTGCCAAGGAAATGTATGGTTGGGTAAACTTACTGGCTCGATATGACCTAAATATTATTGGCTGGGCCATAAAACTCCAAAACAAACAAATATTTGATCATGCATATTGTAAGTGTAACGTTTACTAGTTATTAATAATGTTTAACAACAATTACAATACATCTGTTGCTCTTTCATCATTTTGCTATATCCGCGTCTACTCAGACGCTTGGAATTTTCTGAAAGTACTTGCAGCAAATGAATAATTATACCTATCTACTCATCCTTTACGTCACTATAGAAACTTCTGAAAATTTCTGCAGATACCCTTTGTTTTCACGTGTATCGTCTGTTTTGTTTGTGAACGTGGATGTTTTGTACGTCAAATTACGACATAATCTTTTATATCTATGGAGTACAAATGAAATATTAGAAAAAAGAAACAAATATTTGAAGATTGGATTTTAAAAACTTTATCGATTGATACGTAAAAGATGGGGAACTTACTTTCAAGGTTGTCAGCAAGGTTCAAGGGGAAAGATAACAATGGAGAAGGTATGTAACCGGATTTCTCCTATATCAACCCTTTCATCCCTGAACTTCTTTATCATTTCTAAATTTGGACACAGTCTGTATTCTGATGAAAATTATTAACAATTAGACAAGCATTGTAGATCCCAGCAGGCTCATGACGTAAATATGACGTTATATCAACGTTGGTGCAACGTCTTGACGTTTATGCAACGTCACATCTACGTCGGTGCAACGTTGTGACGTGGTACCGACGTTGATTTGACATTGCCCTGCTGGGTTTGGATCTGCACTATCTGTACCGGTCTACAGGACTGAAAGGGTTAATAGAACGCGGAAAAAAAAAACACATATACATAGGCCTTATTGTGATAATCGATTCCAAATGTGATAATCCGGTTGAGCCGCGTTACGGTAAAAAGTAGTTGTCTTTAGACTTTTCCGATTTTGACAGTACCAGCAGACATGCAGCGTATTGACATACAGCGTCATGACGCTGCATCGACGTTGATATGGCGTTGCTGAAATGTCGTGATTGATTGATTTTTGGGTTAACGATCCGTGGGTGGGAGAAAAGAGATAGTAGAGATTGTAGACGAGATGAAAGTGAGAAACAGAGAAGAAAGCTCCTCCTCTACTCTTACCTGCTACAGGGACAGCAGACCTTGCCCAACTGTTGGCAAGAAACAACACAACGCCTTTTTGTACCCGGTGGATATAGCAATGCGCCTGTTCGGTTTGTTAACTGTCGTTTGTATAGATGACGGGACCTCGGTTTAAAGACTCACCCGAAGGTCTCACTAGACCCCTTGTTTGCGATGCGAGGAGCGTATTCACTACACCGGGGAGGCTTCTATACATGCATTATATTTACCGGGTCCCGAGGAAGCTGTTTGAACACGAGGCTGCTAAGCCGAGTGTAGCTAGGGACCTGGCAAATGTTATTGCAATGAAATAACCATGAATGATATAACCTACGATTAAGGCTGACACTATTAACCGGATAAACGATTAATTGATCGATACATTTTACAAAAATGATTATCGCTACTGATTTGTTAGTTATCGATAATTCAATAAGTATAGTTAACTACACAACATACTGCCTAAAATAGCTGGAAGAATGGCAAACAGTGCAGACCCGGATGAGACGCCGCATTTCGCGGCGTCTCATCGCGGCGTCTCAGAATGCGGCGTCTCATCTGGGTCTACACTGTTTGCCCAGGCCCGTATGTCCTCATACATAGGTTATATATAGCAAGAACCATGCTCAGAAGAAAGCCAAGCTAGTTAAATTATGATAAAATATGCAGTGATTACTAATCGGTTATCGAGCACAATGGCCTGACTGATAATCGATCATCTTTTCAGCTCCGATTAGCCAGCCCTACCTACGATTCCAACTTCAAAATGTGGCGAAAACGCCCCAGATCTCCAAAGATGGCGGCTAATTCAGAATGTTGTTTACATGCAATGACCCGCTGACGTAGTCATGAAATTCTAAAGACTGTCAATGAAACGTAAATAATGCAAAGCCCAATATCATATGAGATCAACAGCACGTGAATTTCAAGATTTTAACATGGGTTTTGTTGTTTGAACACGGCTTCTGGTCCGTTCAAGAATTCAGACTACCGCCTTCATTTAAATCAAATACATTCTGCTTAGACACCTATGTTCAAAGGATTGTATGCAAGATCAGTAATCTCGGCCCGTCCATGCTAATAAACCCTACTGGTTTCATTGGACGGCAGGGCTTGTGATGTCATTTCATCTCAATGTCGGGTAGAAGTCCCACAAAATTGGAAGCAAAGTCTCCAAAATGACCTTTACAGTGTTGACGGGGACGTTAAACCTCAAATCAAACAAAACAAACAAACAAGATCAGTAATCACATTATAGGATGCTATTAAGATGATTGTCACAATACAATAAAATTTGACCTTGGCATAGTAGCATTTTTACTGAGCAGGTTATATTTTTGAAAGGTCATTGATAGTCTGTTAATAGGCGTTGACTCTTGTCTCTGAGCCTCTCGCCTCTGTAACCGCTCGGGAAAACCAAGTGTCGCTGTCCATGTTTTTCTCAATGTACTTCAGTTTTCGTAATCTTCAGATGAAAAAAGCAGCTCAAAAAGTGATAATCAAATTAATAGACGAATTACTCGCCCTTCGCGCTCGTGATTTGATCTACTTTACAACTGACCTCCAAACAGTGTTTAATCATTCAATAAATCACCTCTGGAGCTGATTTATTTAAATAAATAAATAAATGTGAAATAAATAAATAAATGTGCCGCGTGAAGCGGAAATGTGCGGTCAGCAAGGACAAATGCGCATCCGCAGTGAATCCTTCATTAAAAACACTGACCATTACCACAACACGCCTATTCAAATACACTGCAAATTTTACCGCCGAAAAATGAGAAATTTCAGATGGAAAATTGTGATATTTTTCTTATTTCTGCTCAAAATATAGATTGTGGGTACTCGTTAGAACCGCCTCATCGAGGTTGTTCTAAGTCCTACCCACAGCCTATATTTTTGAGCAGAAAACACGCCTATTCAAATACGCTGCAAATTTTACTGCCGAAAAATGAAAAATTTCAGATGAAAAATTGTGATATTTTTCTTATTTCTGCTCAAAATATAGATTGTGGGTACTCGTTAGAACCGCCTCATCGAGGCGGTTCTAACGAGTACCCACAACCTATATTTTAGAGCAGAAATAAGAAAAATAAGATTGACCCGCGTAAACCCCAGTTTTACTATATAAAAGTGGGGTTCAAGGGGGTGAAAATTATATAGGCGAGTTTTCGTGATAGATTGTCTGAGTAAATGGTCCTGAACGGACAGCAAAAAAAAATGTACACTCCTTGGTTTTCAGTTCAGTGTGGTAGTCCTTGCTTCCAAAAGGTTACATTTTTAAGGACATTGACACACTGAAGCTTCAATTTCGGACAGTGAAGACCCTGATCAAACCGTGTGCATAACCAGGCTGATCAGAGCTTTTTACTGACCACTTATGTTTTAGTCACATTTTCTCATGACGCGGCTCATGCAAGGTGCATTCTCATTATTTTGTTTTACATGTAATATAAAACAATAACCGCTTAACCGAAATTTTGAAAGGGCTTGCACATTTTGTACCCCACTGTATGTTAATTAAAACAATATCAAACCACAATCTTCGCTTATATAAATGAGCCGACGCATGTCAAAATCTACAATAAAACCCGTGCGACCAGCTAAGACTCAAATCAGCCTGCGCATCCGCGCAGTCTGATCAGAGTCTTCGCTGTTCGCATAAGCCTTCTGTAGCCTCTGAGCTATACACAGGGCAACAAGAGAATGCTCCGACCAGGCTGACCTGACGGCCGGCTGAACTGAATCTTCGACAATAGCACGGGTTTTATTGTAGGTTTTGTCATGCGCCGGCACATTACTCATTTCTGTCGATGTCTTTTATGACAGGCAAATACAGTCGAACTTCAATCGCTCAAACACCTTTGGGACCACGAAAATCTGTTCGAGACAGGGATAGTTCGAGCCACTGAGGTTACTGTCAGGAGGCATAACGAGATACTTTAAGACATCTTTTCGGTGTTCTATGATGAAAATGTATGCTGTGTGTACTCATTAGAATCGCCTCGACACAGCATACATTTGCAAGATAAAAGACAAAAAATCTCCTTAATTATCCCCCACTATTTCTTATGTACAGGATTTCGCGAGGGGCTCAAGAATGGGTTCGACACATCCATGGTAAACGAGTCATCGGTGTTCGAGCCATCGAAGTTCTACTGTAGTTTGAAGGACTTGCCCACTGCAGAATTTCAAACAAAATTTAACCGCAGAACATGGGCCCACTGGCTGATAAACTCAGTGTATGAATGACTGAAATCTTATCTGAGCCCCGCCAAGCGAATTTGTGTCTTCGAGCATTCCGTCATGACAGACTTTAACTGCGCATGCCCAGCCATTCAGAGGGGCCAGTGATATGGCTTTCTGTCTGAAGGATCCTCTTGATTCACTGCTTGTATGAGCGAGCGCGAAGGTTCTGGCGAGACTGCGCGGATGCGCAGACTCGCCCGAACCTTCGCTGCTCGCATAGGCGATAAGTACCAAAATCGCTTTACGGGGCCCATTTAATGTGTTGTTCATTTCTTGTTCTTGGTGCTAGCTGATGCAATAAGGTGACTCGAAAAAAGACTTTATCATTACATGCAAATAATAACAACGTATTTCAAGGTTACCCTGTCTGGGAAAATGATTAACTATGTTGTGTAACCGAATTGTCTTACCTGTTCAAAGATAGCAAACCTCTTCCTCACGCGACGCATTTTGCACGACAGGATTGTTTGACCGAATAAACTAAAAAGGACGTTATGCGTATTTTTAACTTAACAAGAATTAACTGGCGGTGAACCGCACGTATGCACACGTCCGCATCTCTCTCTCTCTCTCTCTCTCTCTCTCTCTCTCTCTCTCTCTCTCTCTCTCTCTCTCTCTCTCTCTCTCTCTCTCTCTCTCTCTCTCTCATATTATCGTTTATTATTTATTATTTACTTGAGTGTTCATGTATTAATATTTACATTTCCAGTGTAATGTAAACCTTAAGAAAACAATGTAGTTCATACTTCCATGAACCCATCGAGTCACATGATTTTCAGTGACGTCAAGTGATGTCAGTCTAAACCATGGTTCTCTATGGGCGTTGGTGACGTCAACGCTGTTCCGCTCTTTGTAGAAAACAGCGTGTGAATGTTCTTTAGATTTGAAAGGTTGCCCTATAAGCATTTTTTCGCCCACTGAATGTAAATTTATATAAGAAATAAACTTGATGAACGACAGCGGCTCGCTAGCAGAGTTTACGCATTTCGGGGTTCATGTAAATTTTGCTAGCGACCCACTGCGTTCATACTTCCATGAACAGCAGAAAAATAAAATTCATTTCTTAATTGAATTTATCAAACGAGTTGAGGAAAAAGGATAAAATGCGAGGCTTCATTATGCCCTTTACCCACCGAGTTTAATAAATTTTGATAATACATGAGCAAGAATGCAAGATTCTTTTTATCATATGCCATTTCAAACGCATTTTATCATATGACGTCACGTCTAAGAGTGGAATAACGCCATGTAATACTTTCGATAATCCACTAGTGGATTGAATATGCAAATTAGCTAGATACGTCCCGTAACGTTACATGTACGACGTCCCTAACGACGTCGCGTTTACTAATGACGGAATATTGATATTTTTGTAAACAATCGTGAATAAAATGCGTTTTAAATGTCATATGATAAATAGAATCTTGCATTCGTGCTCATGTATTATTGAATTTATTAAACTCGTTGAGGAAAAGGAATAAAATGCTCGGCAAAGCCTCGCATTTTATCAATTTTCCTCAACTCGTTTAATAAATTCAATTAAGAAATGAATTTTATTTTTCTACAGTTCATGGAAGTATGAACGCAGTGGGTCGCCTGCAAAGTAAATGAACCCCGAAGGGGTTCATGTAAACTTTGCTAGCGACCCACTGTCGTTCATAATTTCATGAAAAGCAGAAAAATTAAGTTTATTTTTTATATTTACATTATTTGCCCCTCATCACTGGGCGAAAAAAATGCTTGTAGGGCAATTTTTTAAAGCTGAAAAAAATTTACACGCTGTGTTTCTACAATGAGCGGAGCAGCGCTGACGTCATCAACGCCCGTAGAGAACAATGGTTTAGAATGACGTCACTTAACGTCACTGAAAATCATGTGATTCGATGCGTTCATGGAAGTATGAACGCAATTGTTTTCTATAGGTTTACATTAGACTTTACACCGGAAATGTAAATATTAATACATGAGCACTCATGTAAGATCCTCTATATATTCAAGATTTGTTTACAAAAAATGTCCGTATTCCGCCGTTAGTATACGCGACGTCGTTAAGGACGTCGTTAATACATGGCGTTATTACATTCTCAAAAGCAAGCTCTTATGATAAATAGATTGTGAAGAAAACTTTCTTTATATTTAGTTGCTTATCGGTCGCGTTCATTTCCAACTGATCGGATTTGGTTTGGAGTCCGGTAACATGCTTTCGTGGAGAGTTTTCGAATCGTATACCCCCCCCCCACCCACTTCCACTGATTTAAGAATTCTAACGAAAGAATGTGCATTGCCTAGTGTGGTTAGATAAACTGACCGGCTTGGTATGACCTGAAAGCTGTTGACTGGACCGTTAAACCCACAACAATATTCATTTTGTGTTGTTATATGAAGGCTTTTGTTTGTTTGTTTGATTTGAGGTTTAACGTCCCCGTCAACACTGTAAAGGTCATTTTGGAGACGTTGCTTCCAATTTTGTGGGACTTTTACCCGACATTGAGATGAAATGACAGCTCAAGCCCTGTCGCCCAATGAAACCGATAGGGTTTATTAGCATGGACGGTCCGCCTCGCACCGCGGTTCCTGGACAGGCTTAGATCCTCTAAGCTGTTTACCAGTACTAGTAAAAATCGAACGAAAAGATTAGTCATAGGCATAGTGCGGCTGTTGCATTAGTCATTGCAATCAATTGTAAAATGATAATGATAATGATACACCTTGTCCGATTCTAACGTATTTACACTAGGCAACATGAGCCGACGCGCGACTCAACTAACATAAATAAGTTTTGACTGGTGCGACCAGCGAAGACTCAGATCAGACTGCGCATTCTGTGCAGTCTTCACCGATCGCAGGTTCAAAAGCTTCAGAACAGTATAAATAGAGATGAGCAGAGACTGTAATACACATGTTCATTTGTGTTTTTTTTTTTTCCTGGTTGCACATGCCATTTTGCATTTTTTTTCGTATGCGCATGTTTACATAGATATAGTAAAATGAGTTATTACAGCTGTCCTGGGCACGGTTAACCAGTACAAATATCAAGCACATTCTGTCACCAGAATCAGCGGAAGACAGAGAACGACCCTGGAAAGTACAGTACAATTCCTATATTAAGACCACCTTTGGGACTGTTCAAAAGTGGTCTTAAAGACCACTTTTGAACAGTCCCAAAGTTGGTTCGTAACCAGAGGACACTGTGGGCCGAAAGCACAAAGAAAGATTAAGTGCACCGTTCAAAATATGCTTTTTAAAGCAGAATTAGTCTTAATTTCAGGTGGTCTTAATAGCGGAGTTTTACTGTATTTCATGACCCTGGCGGGTACCGGACCCGCGATGTCCTGTCCAACTTCGGTCAAACGCGCACCCGGCTGAGGCACAATACTGTATTACACAACATTGGAAGTAAAGTCTCCAAAATGACCTAAATAGTGTTGAAGAGGACGTTAAACCTCAATTCAAACAAACAAAAACAAGGATGTGTTAGACTACCGTTTTGAAACTGGCTGTAGGTTACGCTGAACGTAAAAATTATGAATGAAGTAGATAGATTTCTATCTCAGGTTAAAAATATTTTTATCATTATCTAATCTCTCAGGTGAATCAGCTGGCAAGAGATTATTTTGGAATCTGCAGACTTGTGAGAACTTCTTCGTCGAAAATTTAGAAAACTGGAAAAATCACCCAAAGAAAGAACTCCGTTTCGAAGCTGCAGTTTTCAAAATGATACATGCACATGTATACTGTATTGATACAACGCATAATGTAGTAATGTAGTAATTTCTTCATTTTGATTTTTTTTACTACATTATGCGTTGGCATAGTCGACGCGAAATGAAGTAAAAAAATTATTTCATTTCGCGTTGATATGCACCATATCGACGCATAATGAAGTAATGATGGTAGAACATAGCTGTCTTCGAAAAGACTTAGGAAGCAATACAGTTAAATTCCTACAATTTAGACCACATTTGAGACGGTTCAAAAGTGGTCTTTAAGACCACAGTTGAACAGTCCAAAAGACGGTCTTCCACAAAAGCACACTGAAGGTCAAAATCACAAAGAAAATGTAGCTTTAACCTTCCAAATATGCTTTAAAAACAAAATTTGTATTAATTTTAGGTGGTCTTAATAGTCTCAATGTCGGGTAAAAGTCCCATGAAATTGGAAGCAACGTCTCCAAAATGACCTAAATAGTGTTGACGGGGACGTTAAACCTCAAATCAAACAAATCAAACAAAAGACAGACAGGCAGACAGACAGACAGACAGACAGACAGAATGGACAAAAACTATATACCCCCTTGCATACTTCGTATGCCGGGGGTATAAATAGATGGGCTGCACGATGCTTCCACGCAGAGCTGATACCGCCCGTACATGAGTCCTCGTAATCTGCTAAGAAGGTCTAAGCCTGTCCAGGAAAACTGCTGCGAGTCGGCCCATCCATGCATATAAACCCTATTGCTTTTAATTGGACGGCAGCGATTGAGATGTCATTTCATCTCAATATCGGGTAAAAGTCCCATAAAATTTGAAGCAATGTCTCCAAAATGACCTAAATAGTCTTGACGGGAACGTTAAACCTCAAATCAAACAAACAAACTGTTGACGCATAATGAAGTAAAATTAAGTATGCCACCCATCGCCGCAAAATGAAATAATTCTTTCATTTTGCTCAAACCTCTTAGTATCGACGCATAATGAAGTAAAAACGACATTTTATTTCATTTCGCGTCGACTATGCCAACGCATAATGTAGTAAAAATTTCAAAATGAAGAAATTACACCCGTGGACACAAAAGCGTTCAAACTCTTATGAAATAACTTTCAATGAATCTATTTGCATCAAGTTAGTTTGACAAGCAAAGGTCATTCATCAAAGAATTCTAAAACTAGATCAAGCAATTGATTGGTCTCATTTTGGAAAACACTTTCTGATTGACATTTGAGATGTATTTTGATTGGACAGTGCTGGAGTCAGCATTGAAATGTACACCACCTTGTGTTTTGAATCTATTTCTGTCAGGCAGTTGACTGATATGATGTTAGGATATATTGAATGATGTTTCAAGTCAGAATGACATGAAGCTCATCAAAGTTTGAACGCTTTTGTGTCCACAGGTGTACTACATTACTACATTATGCGTTGTAACAATAGGTACTGAGTTGTTAACCAATTTTGTACTGGGTACTCAGGCTCAGATCAGACGCGACAGAATGCGGCGTCTGATCAGGGCCTACACTATTAGCAAAAAGTTGAGCTATTTCCTGAATAAATTTTAAGGATAACACAACTTGCCACCCCTAAATTTCGAAATTGACTCCTGCCATATATAAGGAGGAAGAAATCATTTGGTACAAAAAGGGTTAAAAGAGAATGAAAAATGAAATAAAATATTTGTTCAAACAAAATTCCACAGAAAATGTGCTAGCCAATGTAAAATCCTACAATAAAACTTGTGCGACCACTGAGAACTCGGACCAACCAACATGCGCTCCTGCTCATGCGCAGTCTGATCAGAGTCTTCGCTGATCGCATGTCTCCAATAACCTTCTTGAAATCCAGAAAGAAGTAAGAGAAAGCTATCACCTTGCTAGGCCAATCATTTTCTTTGCAGGTCACACAGATCTTTTTGTAGGTTTTATCTTGTGCTGGCCCATATACCTTTTCGTCTCACCCGTATGGCATAGTGCATTCGAAATGGCTACTTTTCTGATGAGAATTTGTGATATTTTTTCTTATTTAAACTCATAACGTAGGTTGTGGGTATTCGTTAGAACCGCCTTTCTAACGAGTACTCACAACTTATGTCTTGGAGCAGAAATAAGAAAAACACTGTATACCCCCGTTAACCCCAGTTTTCTGTTTATAAAGTGGGATAAGTGTACGGGGATTTTCATTTTACGGGCGTGTTAACGTGATGTCTTGCTATTTTTTACGATGTATTAATCAAATACGACGGGGAGACTGGCAAACATTTTGTTTTTTTAGTTTTATGGCCCTTTTAAGGTTATTTCACTTATTTCGAGGCGATCATTCAGCACAGGTTGACAAAAATGGAGGAGAACCCTACATATCTTTGCGCCTCACATAGCTCGAACCCATAGCGGTGAGAGACATAATTACGAGTCAGCGCTCTTCCCCACTGGGCCACGGAGGCCGGTCTGGCAAACAAAACAGACTCAGATCAGACGCCTTCATTAATTGCAAAATGTCACCATTTTCTAAATAAACTTCCATAAACTTACATAAACACGTGCACTCTTATCAAAAGGATCAGAATAGGGCTTTAAGCTCATTTAATCCATCTCCTTAAATAACTTAATCGAAAATGGACTGGAATTGCTTATTCATAAAACGCTCTAAAGCAGCCTTTGTCACCAAAAAATTCCTTAAAAGTACTTTGTGCGTCTGCTATATAGCGGTTGCTGTATTTAACCCATTTAGTACCAGAAACCCCAAAACGGGTACCCTGGCAAACAGTGCAGGCCCAGATCAGACGCCACAGAACGCGGCGTCTGATCAGGGCCTACACTGTTTGCAAAAACGTTCAGCCATATTCCTACTCGATTTTGAAGAAAACACAACCTGACACCCCTAAATTTTGAAATGGACTCCTGCTATATACAAGGAGGAAGATTCCATTTGGCACAAAATGGTTAATAATAATTACTAAACTAATGCCCAATCTGGATGACATCTGGAAGATAGCATTATGAAAAATTACACATTGCATAAATTTCAGGATAAGCATAGGGGCTTGAATCATGAAAAAAATGAAAAAAACAAATTTTTTTTTTTTTTTTTTTTGGTACTGTATTAGAGACAAGGGGGGAAACTTCGGCTCCATTTTTTGGGGGGTTACCTCATTTTACCCAGTGTATCATTTTCGCAAATGCAGTTTTTCACCTGCTTATTATGAATTATACAAGTTAAATATGTCCACTTTGCAACAATAATCCGGCTCTGTCTGTCACTTGCAGGAAACATGTTTTTCTCGCATGGATTAACTCAGCAAAGCTAAATTCGGCATAAACGTGTGACAAAAATTTTCAGGTTTTCATCAATCACAAGCGAACTAGTGTTACGGAGGAAACTTTTTTCGCTTTCAACTGATGTCTTTCATTAAAATGAACCTCTCTTGACCAATTTGAATCCAAAAAGATGTACTCGTTGCTCTAAATTTTTATTTTGCTTCTTTTGCTTCGCATTCCGCAGTGTTCTGTCAATGATCGGTATAGATACCCGGGCGCTTGCCATAATCGTCGTGTTTAAAAAACGGGACGTGCAGGACAGATATAATCCGGAACTTTGGAAACTACGTCCGGCAGTGGAGTAGCTGTTGTTACTGTTAAAATGTGTGTGATAGCCTTGATTTCGCCTTTGATTTATTTTTTTCAATGTAACATATTCTGCTAGGACTTCGTATACACGTATTACGCAGATAAGATAACTGGATGGTGTTTCTACGTATAATGGGCTGTGCTCTTGTAATTTTGTATTGTATCGCTTTGCGGTCAACTTCCAAATAGCCGCTGCAACTTTTTTGACACATGCGCAGAAAAGGACATAAAATGTTTACTGAAAAGCAGAAGACGGCCTTAGATATGATAAAAAAAAAAAACAAGACACAACTGCCTTGTTTATATCCAGGCTGGGACGGGCATAACCCACGTTATCGAGGAGATTGCTAGAGTGCTCGTATTGAAGGGAAATGTTTGTCAGTTTCTTGCACAACGGGTATCGTATAAAATCTGTGTTTTTGGCATTTGGCAGAGTGCTAAAGAACGTGTGTACATGACGTCGTCACCTTGTGTTTAAACGCTCGTTCCCGGTACACGGCGACGGTTAGCTAAGCAAAAAAAAATAAATGCAGCTGTGTTAAGCCAAACGGTTCAGAATATAAGTTAAAAGAGATACGCCTAGAAATAACTTGAAATTGTTTTACAAATTTGGGTTCATAGTGGTCGGAATGACTGACGACTTTAAGCGTGTGTTCTAATATTGTTACCTAAATCGCAATAGGCCTGTAGGACTTTTCCCTCTTTTTTTTCTTTGTGATCAATTGAAACCAAGGAAAAACGTTTCAATATGTATTTTGTCTAATGTTTGCTGTTCTCTCTCTCTCTCTCTCTCTCTCTCTCTCTCTCTCTCTCTCTCTCTCTCAGATATTTGTAAGAAATGTGTATAGGTCTTAAGACTAAGTAGATGGAAATATTGTGTACTGTTCATTCCAGAGGTAGAAAGAACAGTGTACAGACATAAACTGCACCAACCTGGCCCAAGGATTATAAAACTTTTTTTCATGCTCAACTGATAGGGCATGATATTTATCCGGCTCATAACTAAAAAAAATGTAACGTAAACACGTAGAAAACAGTGTAGTTCATACTTCAGTGAACGCAACGAGTCTTATGATTTTCAGTGACGTCAAGTGGCGTCATTCTAAACCATTGTTCTCTACGGGCGTTGGTGAGGTCAACGCTGTTCCTCTCTTTGTAGTAAAATGGCGTGTAAATGTTTTTCAGTTTAAAAAGTTTGCCCTATAAGCATTATTTTTCGTCCAGTGATGAGGGACAAAGAATGTAATTATAAATCAATAAACTTAATTTTCTGCTTTTCATGAAAGTATGACCGACAGCGAGTCGCTAACAAAGTTTACATGAACCCCTTTGGGGTTCACTTACTTTGCACGCAACCCACTGCGTTCGTACTATCATGAACAGCAGAAAAATAAATTTCATTTCTCAAGTGTTTGTTTTCTTTGCCTCATATTGCTGCCTCACTCTAGGGTTTATTAGCTATCTCATCATGTCATTCATTGCAAAACACCCACATTGAGCCGGGGGTAATTTTGTTTTCAAAACCGTCTTCTGTAGCATGTTTTGTTATCCGTGCGATTAGGGGAGAAGCTTCTCAGTTTCTCCTTAAATGTACATTTTAACAGTCAGAATGACATGTCCTTATCAACTTTTAGTGAAATGGACATTCAATTTGTCATCAAACTGCTGTCAACTGTCAAAGAAAGCAGGTCATGAAATGTACATGCACTGGTAGCACTTTACATGTAAACGGATGCTTTAGACACAAACTTTAGCGGGTCACTGGAAAAATGATGACGATTTTCTTCAGGAGGTATGAATATTAAAATACTAACATTTTGTTGTGATACATTTGTTTGAATGTGCTTTATCGCTTATTAATTTCTGTATATCTGTGCAGTCTTTGCATTCACAATGCACTCTTTAAAGTTTTCGGACCAGCCCATCGGGGCTTAAAGAAATAGATAGGCTGCGTGACGCATCCAAGCAGAGCTGAAACCGACCGCACGCGAGAACTGCTAAACCGCTCAGAGAATCTATGCCTGCCTAGGCAAAGCGGTGCGAGTCAGACCGTTCATGCTTATAAACCCTTTTGGTTTCGTTTAATTGGGCGACAGGGCTTGAGATGTCAATTCATTTCAATGTCGAGTAAAAGTCCCACAAAATGGATTCAACGTCTCCAAAATGACCTGTTGATGGGCACTTTAAACATCTAATCAAACAAATAAATTCCTTAAAGTGTTTGGGTGAGGAAAATAATTAATATTGCGGTCGTGGCTTCGGGCTCGTTTTCAATGAATTAAAGTCGCATGCTCGACTAAACCCCACATGATACTTAACTAAACTGAAAACTTGCTTGAAAATTCCTTGTTTCGGCCTCAATCCCATCATACATTCTATTATTCAGTTCCTATCTAAGCAGGAAACGCCCCCGCCCATCGGGGCATGAAGAAATGATGCTTCCACGCAGAGCTGAAACCGACCCGCACCTGAGTACTGTTAATCCGCTTAGAGGATCTAAGCCTGCCCAGGAAAAGCGGTGCGAGTCGGCCCGTCCGTGTTAATTAACCCTATTGGTCCATTGGGCGGCAGGGCTTGAGATGTCATTTCATCTTAAGGTCGGGTAAAGTCCCACAAAATTGGAAGCTACGTCTCCAAAATGACCTTTGCAGTGTGTTGACGGGGACGTTAAACCTCAAATCAAACAAACAAATCTTAGCAGGAAAATTGCCTGAACTGTTATTATTTAAAAATAGCGAGCATCACAAATTTAACGCTCGGCTGAATTGGGCATGAAAAACGTTGTATAACCTTTAAATAGTCTGGTCGAGAAACACTAAGATTGGATTGCCGCTTTACTCAACAGCACCAAAATTTTTAAATGTCCTATATCTTGGCAAGGCCCCATTTCTCACTTACTCTAGGCTAATACAAGTACTTTTTCAGTAGATCTATTAAAGCACTTCACAATCAAATCTTTCATAAAAGTCATCTATTTTAAGGCATTCAAGAGTTCTGCAACGGAAGGCCAGGTGTTTTTTGTTGTTGTTTTTTTACCGGATACTACGGTCTTCGACCACATGTGATTAACGATCGGTTCGATATGGGGGAAATAAACTCGAAAGGACCGTAAAATGATCCGCGATCTGCACACCCTCCCCCCCCCCCCCTCCACACACACACACACACACTCACAAAAAAATTAAGGTTGATATGCTCTAGCTGACCTTTTTTGTTTGCTGTGTTGTGGTGAGTTATGGTGCCTATTCAGATTAATACAAACTTGCTGAGCAGAAAAATTGAGCAATGTTTTTTTTTACCAAAGTCCTTACATCAATGGTTTTGACCAAATTCATAAATAGAAGCGTCCACTTCAGAAACTCGCGGATGAGAGAGCATGTGTGTGCTGCACTGTAGGGGTTCTGTCCCCTTAAATCCCTGTTGGAAAAGGACCCAATGGGCCCAACCTAAATATATGCTTTTTGTCATTTACTGGCCATTAGCGACCCAGGATCAAAATTTCAAAACATAGAAAGGAATATGTTGCAATAGGGAACAAATTGTTTCCATGCTGCATCATTTTGAACATTTACCTATTGGTGGCATTTTTAACAAGCTGGCTGTTTTTTTTCATTTCTGTCTACACTTGCATGAGTGAAACTGCTTTGAAAATAACACAAAACGTCCACGATTTCAACAAAAAATACATTTTACTTTTTCTGAATCCTGTAAGGAGATAACTACGGCTAATCCCTGCCTTCCTAAATTTAGCCACCCACCTAGCTCAGTGGTTAGTCCATTTGCCTCAGATGCTAAGGGTCCCAGGTTCGATCCCCAGCAGCGGTGACAAAATTTCGGCGTCAGAATACGTCCCATCGGCATCATTTGCAGGTATGAATGTCAAAAAGTGCATCGCCCTTCGAATCTGGACGTTAACTGGAGCCCCCCCCCCCCCCCCCCCCCCGTGCAGGGAGAACCATCCCCTATGCAGGTTAAAGAACCCTACCGTAATTACATGGTTACTGTGTACTCTTTCATCCTTCAAAACTGGAGTATATGCAGTATACAACGTCTGTGTCCCCTCTTGGGGTTTAGTTGAAAATGGAAGAAAAATAGCGATAATGCTCATTTGTCACTACATCGAACGGTTTAAAACTAAACAGCACCGGTCGTTCCGGTCGTTAGTTCATCGATAGAGTAGCCCGGAATCAGCAGAAAACCAAGCTCCGCGACGATTGTTTTGTTGATCAGTTACAGAAAGCGATGTGAATGTAGCAAAAACTAAATTTAGAGCTGCAAATACACCATTTTGGATTCAAATTGGTCAAGAGAGGTTCATTTTAATGAAAGACGTCAGTTGAAAGCGAAAAAAGTTTACTCCGCAACACTAGTTCGCTTGTGATTGATGAAAACCTGAAAATTTTTGTCACACGTTTATGCCGAATTTTGCTTTGTTGAGTTAATCCATGCGAGAAAAACATGTTTCCTGCAAGTGACAGACAGAGGCGGGTTATTGTTGCAAAGTGGACATATTAAACTTGTATAAATCATAATAAGCAGGTGAAAAACTGCATTTGCGAAAAAGATACACTGGTTAAAATGAGGTAACCCCCAAAAAAATGGAGCCGAAGTTTCCCCCCTTGTCTCTAATATAGTACCACAAAAAAAAAAAAATTTTTTTTTTTTTTCATTTTTTTCATGATTCAAGCCCCTATGGGATAATTAGAGATTATCACATGGGATTTTGGTTATCGCCCGATGTATCAACCCGAGACCCCATTATCTGCCCGAAGGCTTTAGCCTGAGGGCAGATAATGGTCGAGGGTTGATACAGAGGGAGATAACCAAAACCCCATGTTATAATTTGTTTATCACATATTCAGATCCTATTCTTACTGTGTTTGACGTTCATAAATTGAAAAAAAAGTGATAAAAAGCGTGATTCAAGCAAAAAAGCGCGTAACGTCACGCCTAACTATTCGCGTTACGTCATGTAATTGGCAACGTCACAATAACGTCATGAGTGGGCTGATAACCGCTGTCCGTTCAAAATACACTGTTTCCGGTTATCAGACCGGGCGGGCTGATAACCGGAAATGGAAACAAGCATTATCACACATGCAAAACATGGGTTATCGTGTTTTGTTTTGTTTGTTTGATTTGATGTTTAACGTCCCCGTCAACACTATAAAGGTCATTTTGGAGACGTTGCTTCCAATTTTGTGGGACTTTTACCCGACATTGAGATGAAATGACATCTCAAGCCCTGTCGCCCAATGAAACCAATAGGATTTATTAGCATGGACGGTCCGCCTCGCCGGGTTATCGTGTTAAATATAGTACTGAATATGTGATAAGGCATAATCTACCGTCACCTTTAAAAACGTACAATGTAGTCACGTAAATTGTCTAGACGTCATCGGTCACCTGTCAAGACCTACTGATATACTGTAAAAACATAAAGAAATCACGTCGACAATCGAATGGCCAATTTTGGGGGCTAACGATGTCGTTATTTAACATCTTTGAAACTTTAATTGTTTAATATGGCATTTTTACTAAAAGTTTCGCTGCAAATGCATTAGCTACTCACTTTTTCAGCAAAAATACAAAAATAAAAATGAAAAATACAGCTTACCGTATAACTTGGGGTTGGTTGTTAAACACTTAGGCCCAAAAGAAATAAACTGTATACTGCCAAGACGCGATGCGTTCAGCATGGGGATACATGCGTACACGTACTTTAACGTAGTACATGAAATTATGTGATGTGCGTTTTCGGCGAAGACGCGGATCAGCCCTACGAATTTAACCGTCCCTTTCTGCCTGGAAAACATTTGGGTCATCGGTAAGCCTTACAGAGCACAGCGAAGACTCTGATCAGACTGCACATCGCATGTGCAGTCTGATCAGAGTCTTCGCTGTGCGCGCATGCTCACTTGTCGCGGTTCCTATCCACCGCTGGCTAATTTTCCATGGCTGATTCGATCTCGCTCTTAGCCTCATGGCTAAGATGGCTCGATGGCTCGAACACCGATGGCTCGTTTACCATGGCTGAGTCGAACCCATTTGTGAGTCCCTAGGGAATTCCTCAACGTTAGAAGTAGTGTGGGATAATTAAGTCCATTTTCGACTTTTATCTTGCAAATGTATGCTGTGTGTGCTCATTAGAATCGCCTCGTAGAGGCGATTCTAATGAGTACCCACAGCATACATTTTTATTATGGAACACCGAAAAGATTTTCGTTGTCCTAAAGATGTTCGAGCCATTGAAGTTCGACTGTATATGTAAAAAATATTTAGGGTTAATTAAGGGGAATAGGTTACACCTTGCCGAGAATTTTCGCCATTTTTGAAAGTTGATTTTTTAAATCAAGTTTCTTTGTCACTACATTTCTACTTCCGGTACTGGACCGCGTTGCTCCACTTCCGCTGTTCGTTCGCTGCATAAAATAGTCCAAATGAACTGTTGAAAATTTATTTTGCAGGCCGGCCCCGCATGGAACGTCTTTCAAAATATTTCAGTTTTCGAGACTCAATACGGACTGAATATAAATTGGCACAGAAAGACGAATTCTGAAAAGAAAACAGTACTCTGGAACTATTTTCCTACGCACTTTTCGGTGATATTTATGTTTTACTCTTTCATCCCTGAGTTTCTAAACATGACTCTTCTTGCCTTAAATATATTCTTATAGAAAAGGATTTCTGATTAGTTCACTGACAGGATGGCAAACAGTGTACATGTAGATTCTGGCGAGACGATCTAGCTACGTGCCGTCTTATCAGGATCTACAAGGTTTGCATAGATACAGTGTATTTCTACCTCGGCGTCTGCACCGGTCTACAGGGTTAAAAGAGTTAGCTTATCACAACCCTTTACTGACCTACAATTCGCCTGCTTTCGAGAGCTCTAATATTACAAAACACGTGTTGTTTAAATCAAGTGCTATCAATATTTAATCCTTAAAGACCAGCCTGCTGTTGGACCAGATCAGCTGCAGACAAGAATATTAATGGGTTTTCTGGCTTTCGAGGTCAAGTCTAGGTCAGTTACAACTTAGGTGTATGTTAGACTTTGCGAGAAAGGCTGTCCCTTTCAACCCTGGAATATGGTACACATACCCATGCAAACAGTGTAATTTTAGGTGCCATATTTAGCAGAATGGACGAGCCCAACTTCAGTGATGGAAGTGTACACTCAATAAACTCAAGGTAGTGAATAAGTCAAAGCACTGACAACACCCATGCCGATTGTCTCTAAATGCAGGCTGGTCATTAACGGGGACTTGGACCGATTCGTCTAAACTTAAGATGTTAGTAACTGATGCACAAATGTGTAGCACAAGATCAGCACCGAGCTCTGTGGCGTTTGAACTGAGTCTACAGTGTTTGCCAGATCCAACATTTGATTCAAGTGCAGATTTTACAGATAACACTCACATGTACCCAACACTGACAAACGACGCGGCTATGTTTGGGTTGATTGTTAGGCATTCGATCCGAAGTTACTAATAAGAAAAGCGATTCAGAGCTAACATCTATGTGACTATCACCGACTTCTCAGAATAACACTTTTTTCGTGCAGAAAATAGCCGCAGTGAGATCAGGGTATTCCATAAGACTGAAGAGGGTTATCCTGGAATCATAGGGTGAGCTTGGCAAACAGTGTAGAGCAAGATCGGACGCTGCAGAGCCCGCTTCTTATCAAAATCTTCACTATTTGTTTGGAATTTCAGAGTTAGATTAAACAGTTTAAATCTCAGCCCAGGACTATTACCCCAACCTACATCCCACAAACACTTTCAGTGCTTTGATTCTGAAACCAAACGATTGCATGATTCCAACACGCTTAGGCACCATGCCCTTAAGCTAAAAATGTTCACTCAATCAACCGTGACGTATGGTTACCAGTCCGGTACCACCTTCACACCAGTACTGACAGAAACCACATGTTCAGGATCAAACTTTTGATGTGTGATGTAAGTCGTGCCTAGAAAAGAGGAAACTTAATTTTTTAAGTGAGAGCGTATTGAAACATTTTTCATTAAAGGATCGTAAGCGTGCCCCTTGACTGTTAGATTGAGTGAGTGTTTGAGTTTTACGTCCCACCAACAGCTAAGGACATACGGAGACGATACCTCGGTTTAAAAGTCTAGAGAAGCCTGGGATCGATCCTGCGACCCCTGGTTTACAAGTAGCATAACCACTACACCACGGAGGCTTCTAATGGACAGTTAGAAGCTGGTCGTAAAGTGGATGATGTTGACCCTGATTTTTGGCGCCACATGTGTGTGATCTATTTCCTACTGGAGCGACATCTTACTATAAACAGAAGACGCTAGTGGACGTCGACGTAGCGGAAGATCTACGTCAGTACGTCAAGATCGATTCATCCGACAAACGCATATGCGAAACAGATTTCCGCCAGCAGCTGCTACACTGTATACCTGTAGATAAACAAGGGTCCCAACTACCAACTAATAAGCACTGACACTGTTCGTCGCCCTTATGCGATGCACGTTTGAGAGCTAGACGTCCCTGTCGTGACCAAAAATACCACGTTGACATAACACAGTATGGATCACTTACGCTGGTGCATGAAATACGTAAATTGCCATCTTAGCGACTGACGTGATATGCGTTTCCGTGACAAATCGCACTTCAGCGTGAACTACGCCGGTTGTCGTTTCGGGGTGTTTCGACGTATAGGTGCAAGGTATGCCGAGGCGACTCGTGCGTAATAGAGCATGACATATTGGGTGGAATAAGCGTAATTGTGTGGCGCGCTATTGCATTTAGTTAGCGAACGCAGCTTAGTGTCATTGAGAACATTCAAGATCATGGCTGAGACGTGAACTGAACAGCTAGACGTTACATCAATCAAGTGCGTCGGCCTCACGTGGTTTCATTTATTTGTTTACGCTCAGAATCCGGGGTATTTTGTCCAGCAGGATTACGCGCGGGCTCATAGTGCTGCTCTTACTAAAAATGTCTCCAGGCAAGTGGAATTCATGTACTGGGCTAGCCAGCCTTTCTCCTCCGATCTCTTTCCCCTTTGAGTATCTTTTTGGAGAGGTATCCACAACCGACCAGACAAAAACTGTCACTTATCGACAGTAGCATTGTTAAAACTTGAAGTTTAATGTTTTGTTCAGAAAACGTAAATGGTTTCTTTCAAAAATTTGAAACATCGAATGGCATTTCATAATACCACCGGTCTATAGACATCTGCAAACATATCATATAATGGAAATTGCAGAACTACTTTTCTAAATTTTAGGATCTTTTTAGAAAGGTTTTCTGTAAGTTTTCACAGTGTTATGACTTTCTTATAGAATCTGTCATTTCAGTATCTTTGGCGCTTTGATTATGTCCAAACGCCCGAATAACCATAGCTCCAAGCGGCTGCACAACGTATGTGCATTGTCGTATCAATGCGACGTTGATGCGACGTTGCTAAGACATCATATGCCCTCTAGGAGAACTTCTCTGTAAGATTATTAGCAGACATGTACTGAGCTAATTTAGAAATTTATGGTTGGACCATGAAGAAATTGGCAGGCACGTTTTTCTTTCTTTCTTCCGTTTTTTCTTCGCGGGGGTAGTTGAGTGAGGCAATGACGATGTGTATCTTGTTTCACTGGGGAGTCCAGCTGATTTTGACTTACAATTGGGGGATACCTGCTGTCCTTGCAGCAGGTAACGGTAGAGTGAGGGAGTGTTGATATTTCTTCTGTTTCTAACTTCCATTCATTTTCCTCTATTTCCTCTGTCCCTCACTTTCATCTTCTCTACAACGGCCCTGCCCATCGGGGCTTGAAGAAATATATGGGCTGCATGATGCTTCCATGCAGAGCTGAAACCTACCAGCACACGAGCACTGGTAAACTGCTTAGAGGATCTAAGCCTGCCAAAGCAAAGCGGTGCGAGTCGGTCCGTCCATGCGTATGAACCCTATTGGTTTCATTGGGCGGCAGGGCTTGAGATGTCATTTCATCTCAATGTCGGGTAAAAGTCCCACAAATTGGAAGCAACCTCTCCAAAATGACCTTTACAGTGTCGACGGGGACGTTTAACCTCAAATCAAACAAACAAACAAACAAACAAATCATCTCTTCTACTGTCTCTTCTATCTCTTTTCCCCTTTCTCTTGGAGAAGACAAAAATGATCCACTAGGATTGACCTGTCGTTAAACTAAAAACAATCGATGAATCATTTTTTCTTTGTCGAATGTTTTAACCCACTTGGACCTTGTCAAATCAGAACCAGAATCAGAACTGTAACTGGTGACACGTCAAATGGCATTCATACACCAGGACCTGTGATATGGGAAGTTAGTCTCTATATTATTTTTTCAACAAAATATCTAGATAACTGCTTGATCTACGACTAACATTGTTATATAATAATTATTCCTCATAAATCAACTTTCCTCAGTACTTTCAGTACTTTGTTTCAAAGCGACTTCGGTTTGTTTTTCTATAAACTCTGTCCAACTTGAAAGGGGGTCTACTCTTGTTGACCTGGTAGAAAGATATATTTTTGCAGGACACTGAAGGTGTATTCGTTCCCCTTAAGAAAGATTTGTTTTATCATGGAAATGTATCACGGTTGGGTGTACTCATAAGAATCGCCTCAGTTAGGCGAATCTAACGGGGAACAACACACACGCATACTTACAAGTATAGCTTTTACAAAAAGTTAGGTCTACGTTAAGCACATATTAAATGTGACTGCCAAGAGGTATATCCATACAAATACAGTAAAACGTTTATACCAAGACCACCTTTGGGACTGTTCAAAAGTGGTCCTTAAGACCACTTTTGAACAGTCCCAAAGGTGGTCTCTGACCAGAGGGCAGTGTATGCAGAAAAGACGGCCCCCGCCCATAGGGGCTTGAAGAAATATATGGGCTGCATGATGCTTCCACGCAGAGCTGAATCTGGCCCCCACTAGTACTGGTAAACCGCTTAGAGGATCTAAGCCTTTCCAGGAACCGCAGTGCGAGGCGGACCGTCCATGCTAATAAACCCTATTGGTTTCATTGGGCGACAGGGCTTGCGATGTGATTTCATCTCAATGTCGGGTAAAAGTCCCACAAAATTGGAAGCAACGTCTCCAAAATGACCTTTACAGTGTTGACGGGGACGTTAAACCTCAAATCAAACAAATCAAATGCAGAAAAGACAAAGAAAGAATAACTGCAACCTACTAAATAAGTTTCTAAAAATAGATTTAGTCTTAATATTAGGTGGTCTTAATAGCGGAATTTTACTGTAACTGTCTGTGGCAATATTCTAATTGCCAGTCTGCACCCAGGATCCTGCCGACTGAAGTATAATGTCTGAAATATCAAAATTGCAAATGCTGTATTTTTTGTCAAAAAGTACTTTTTCATATTTGAAAAGGCACATGTGTAACTTCAACAACTTGTAACAGCTTATCAATTTGAATGCTTGAAAACTATTAAAAAGTTAAGTAGACAACTTCCCTTCACTTTATATGAGACTTATTGAAGTTTACCCCAAACTTTGCTAACGGTCGAAGGCTCCTGGGGAGCGTATGGGATAGTCAGTGGTCACTCATGGTCGAGAGTTTGTATATTTTGTATTAACCTGTACAAATATGACAGCAAATATGGGCTTGTACGAATGTGATATCAATTCTGTGCCAGAGTTCTGCCCGTGGACCTGTTTTTGTGTGTGAAAGCTCATGTTTTTCATTGGGCGCGTTTTTCTTCTTGTGACAGCTTAGTCTTGTTTTTGTTTAAATATAAACGCCAACCTGCATTGTGGGCAATTATTGTTTGTACTTCCGTGTTAAACCCTACGTCTATAATGTCTACGCACATGGGCGTAGACAATTAATTTTTTTTTTTTTTTGGTTTGGGTTTTACGGCCCTTTCAAGATTATTTCACTCATATCGAGCCGACCGTTAATCATAGGTGGGCGAAAACCGGAGTACCCGGAGAAAAACCACCTGGCCTTCCGTTGCAGAACTTGGCGTCTCACACGTGACCCGAGCGAGGCTCGAACCCACGGCGGTGAGAGACCTAATGACTAAGAGTCAGCGCTCTTATCCATTAGGCCACGGAGGTGTAGACAATTAATAGGAGATAGAAATTTTTCCGGGGGTGGTTGGGTGTGGTGAAGGTACATCATCTTGGTGTCCATCTGATTCTGGCTTACTGTTGGGCAAGCCTGATATTCTTGTAGCAGGTAATGGTAGAGGGGGTAATTTTATTTCTTCCATTTCTCCACTTTCATTCCTTTTCCTCTTTTTGTCTTCTTTCTTCTCCGTCCCTCTCTTTTATCTCCTTTACTATCTCTTCTATATCTATTTCCACTCTCTTGGAAACAACACAAAATATTTACCTTTCCAGTGTAACGTCTAATGTAAACCTATAGAAAACAATTGCGTTCATACTTCCATGAACGCATCGAATCACATGATTTTCAGTGACGTCATTCTAAACTATGTTCTCTACGGGTGTTGATGACGTCAACGCTGCTCCGCTCTTTGTAGAAAAACAGCGTGTAAATGTTTTTCAGCTTTAAAAGTTTGCCCTACAAGCATTTTTTCGCCCAGTGATGAGGGGCAAATAATGTAAATATAAAAAATAAACTTAATTTTTCTGCTTTTCATGAAAGTATGAACGACAGTGGGTCGCTAGCAAAGTTTACATGAACCCCTTCGGGGTTCATTTACTTTGCACGCGACCCACTGCGTTCATACTTCCATGAACTGCAGAAAAATAAATTTCATTTCTTAAATGACCTACACGGGTTTGACGTGTCGTTAAACCGCAACACAATCAATCAATAAAAATGGAAAATTATCCAGTTATGTTTCCTGACCTGGCACTATTATTAACCGTCAGTTACTCGAACAAAATCCAACTAGATCAAATTTCCTTAGTCCCAAAGGTGTTCGAACCGTTTAAGAGCCATGTCATGAGAAACCTGTTTATTGTGCAGTATGCGAACAACAAAGATGCAGATCAGCCCGCGCGCATGCGCGCGGACTGATCTGCACCTTTGTGTTCGCTGTTTGCATAGTATAGTATATATTGTTTCTATATATATATCCATCACGAAAACATGCCTATATAATTTTGACCCCCTTGAACCCCTATTTCATATGGTGATCTGGCGTTTACAACTTTATTTTTCTTATTTCTGCTCTAACATATAGATTGTGGGCACTCGTTAGAACCGCCTCGATGAGGCGGTTCTAACGAGTATTCACAATCTATATTTTGAGCAGAAATAAGAAAAATAGCACAATTTTTCATCTTAAAATTTTCACTTTTTCGCCGGTAAAGTTTATAATGTATTTGTATGGGCGTGTTTTCGTAATGTATAGACTGTTGCTAGTCTGTGTAGGTGAGCAGGCTGGTTTGCGTCTTACCTGGTCAAAGTCCTGGGGACAGGTTTTCTCATATAATAACTTGCAAATTCTGTTTGAAACTCGGAAAATTTCTCATCTCTTTACAGCGCCTCCAACTCCAGAAACCTCAACCAAAGAGGCAGAAACACCATCTTCAGACCTAGTCCCAGCAGAGATACCTGAAGACAGAACCGCCGTCAGCGCTCCGCACCTTGCAACCGTCGCCAAAGTCTCTCAGGATCGTACAGGACTCTCAGAGTGCGCTGTAGGCCAAGGCGCTATGGCAGAAGTGGCAATGGGCCAGAAAGCCTCGTACATTCCCGCGGAGGGCGAAGAAATGGGTCGGGCAACACCCGTAGCAACAGAAGCTGTGAACAAAGCTCTGGATAAAGCTACTGTATCTAGTATAGCTGACCTAGATCAAACACAAACAGCGACTAAAGAAGCAGAGGCAGAACCGCCAGGTATATCTCTTTCTTATTCTTTCCTTTACGAGTAGACCCCGCATCGGGTCTTGGAGAAATATATTGGGCTGCATGGTGCTTCAATGCACAGCTGAACAGTCCGCATATGAGTACTGGTAAACCGCTCAGAGGGTCTGCCTGCCTAGGCAAAGTGGTGCGAGTCGGACCGTCCATGCATATAAACCCTATCGGTTTCATTGGGCGGCAAGGTTTGAGATAACATTTCATCTCAGTGGCGGGTAAAAGTCCCACAAAATTGGAAGCAGCGTTTCCAAGATGACCTATAAAGTTTTGAGTGGGACGTTTTAGCTCAAACAAACAATACCCCTCCTTATAAAGTAGACAAAATGACAGAGTTGCATCCCATTTTTACAGCCCCCGCCCATTGGGGCTTGAAGAAATAAATGGGCTGCATGATGCTTCCATGCAGAGCTGAATCTGACCGCACACGAGTACTGGTACCGCTTAGAGGATCTAAGCCTCCCCAGGAAAAGAGGTGCGAGTCGGACCGGACCGTCCATGCTTATAAACCCTATTGGTTTCACTGGGCGACAAGGTTTGAGATGGGGATATCTGTATTGAAAATTGTCATTTGTGGAGGTAAATCGTCGGTTTCACGGTCGCAAATTACGAAATTTTCGACCGTAAAACCTCCGATTTACCTCCCGCAAATGACAATTTTCGATACAGTAATACCCTAAGTAAACCGTACTGCAAACAAAACAAACATGGAACCTCTATAATTGGAAATGAAACACTCCAAACTATTAAGGTGAAAGATTCCATTTTCTTACATGCTTTTCAATGAAATATAGAGATTTCTCAGTGAAATAGAAAACGATATTGTCGCTGTTTCAAACAGTGACTGATATCAATTTTATTTTTCACTGTTTGGGACTACTTTTTTTCCAAATCTAATTCTGTGGTCAGTTGTTTCATCGTCAGATGATTGAAAATTAATGAACTGTATTAGAATTGACGCTAAGCCTGTTCACACGTCACGAGGACGTTAATGACGTCATTCTCGACGCTGACGTCACGTATTTAGATCTTTCCGCATCTTGTTTGGGAAACTAATATCTCAATTATATCCGTAATAGTTCATAAAAATACCATCCCATGCTATTTCTCAGGTGCAAACTTTTAGCTTACACCCAATATTATACTTAGTAAATACGTAGGACACCACTAAATTGACGCGAAACGACCAGGAACAAAGTTAGTTTTCTCTGAGGGTGAGTGGCGCGATTAGTGAAGCTAAATATTGCCGTTTTGAAGCCTGTAAGAAACAGAAAATTTGATTTTTTCGGTGTAAGATCAAATTTTATTTCACTCATGAACATCAAACCTGGTATCGTGAAAAACGTAAAAATACTGGTTTTGGTGATCTTTCGATGAAATAAAATTCGATCTTACACTGAAAAAATCAAATATCCTCTATATTTCTTACATGCCTTTCAATGAATAATAGAGATATATCAGTGAAATCGAAATCGGTATTGTCACTGTTTGAAACAGTGACAATACGATTTTTATTTTCACTGTTTGTGAATTCGATGTATCATCGAAAAATAACATATATTTTCTATTTGTTAGATGTCAATTAGCTAAACGTTATAAATGTGTGTCAGAAAATACGTCACGCACGTATTCACGTCATTCGGGTGTTGATGACGTCACTTTTAGGAACGTAAAAACTGCACGCGACGCCAGACGAACTTAGCATTTGAATGCGAATTTCAAGTGAACGATTTGATAAAGTACGTAACATTCCAGACTGTTTTCCAATATTATACCCAGTTAACATGCTGAACAGTGAACACCTCTAAATCGAAGCGAAATCACCATGGAAAAAGTTTGTTCCCTTGCGGTGACGGCTGACCCTTAAAATATTGCGTTAATAATTACAGTTTAAAGCAAATGAGAAACAGAAAATTGGATTTTTTTAATGTAAGATCAATTTTTATTTCACACATGAACACAAAAAGAAGTGTTTTCACACGTGGCTTCGCCACTCGTGAAAATACTTCTTTTCGTGTTCATTCGGTGAAATAAAAATCGATCTAACACTGAAGAAATCAGATATCCTCTACATCATATATGGGTTATGGTTGACGTCACTATAGGTCACGGTAATGTCATCAAAATAGAGAGTGAATGCATTATTAAAATTCACTTTCAGAAGTGAAAGATGTGTATAATGTGTGTAAGGGAGAGGATAGAAAAATGTGCCCCTTTGGTTCAAAGTCCGGCATTACTCAAGCAAGCCTCATGAGGCCGGACTGCGACCATCGGACGATTTTTTCTCTCCACCCTTCATACCCATGCAAGATTATTATATTCAAACATGACGTTAAGGTTTTATCAAGCGAACCAATAAGAAACGGCATCAGGTGAGAATTTCTAATAACGTACGTTGCTAACCTGGTGCGTGCAGTGGCGCAAAATGAAACAGTAAATTAATTCAATCCGCGCGAAAAAGTCGCTATACTTGATGCATTTCATTTGTTTACATTATTATGTTAGAATTTTTTTTTTTTTTTCTTACCGTTTTTTATAGTAATTGTTGCATATTGCGGGTGTGGATGTGTGGTTAAAGCGTGCGACTTCGATGTTTAAGGTCGTGGGTTCGATCCTCGCTCGGGCAAAAGACAGAAGAACCCTCAGTCACTGTCAACCAAGCAGTGAATTCGTAGCAGATTTTCTTCGCGAGAGGTTAAAGGCAGCGAATAAAGAGGATTGGCCCCGCCTTTCATTTGCAGTATGCCCAAGACACAGTGGGCTTTTACACCCACTGCCCATACGGCCATTAAATTCTGCTAAGAATGTTCCGGTTATTCTTTTTTTTATTGCAACCAGTGTCCTCTAGCTAGAGACCAATTTGGGACCGTTCAAAAGTGGTCTTAAAGACCAGGCCCCGAGGTGTATAAATCTTTTTTTTTCATGCTCAACTGAACCGAGCATGAAATTTTATCTTGATAATAAATATTAAAATGACAACAATTGTTAGTATAAGCTTCTATCCATCTATGCAGAAAAAACGACCAATTTTATCTGTATTTTAATATTTATACATGCTCAAGTGGCTTGAGCATGAAAAAAGTTTTATAACTTCGGGGCCTCGGCCCAGTTGTTCAAAACTTGGCCCCGTCAAGCGATTTTGGTACTTATCGCCTATGCGAGCAGCGAAGGTTCAGGCGAGCCTGCGCATCCGCGCAGTCTTGCCAGAACCTTCGCTGCTCGCTCATACAAGCAGTGAACCAAGAGGAACCTTCAGACGGAAAGCCATATCCATGACCCCTCGCTTCTCGCTCATACAAGCAGTGAATCAAGAGGAATCTTCAGACAGAAAGCCATATCCATGGCCCCTCTGAATGGCTGGGCATGCGCAGTAAAAATTTTTCATGATGGAATGCTCGAAGACACAAATTCGCTTGGCGGCGCTCAACTAACGGTGACGTTAGTTAACGTGTCATTAAAAATTTGATTATTAAGTGTGGCAAATACATGGACACTTATATTTTTCAGCATTAGATATTGTACCTTACGAAACAGGACAGTTTTCAATTTGACCACTAGTGATCTCGTTAAGCTAACGATGCTTTGAACAACTGGGCCCAGTTGTTCAAAGCATCGTTAACTTAACGAGTTCGTTAGTGGTCATATTGTTAACAGTTTTAGCAAGTTTAATATATAAATTTTTGGTATTTTTGCTGAAAAAATCTGAGCAGCTTTTGTGGGTGCAAAAGCTGCTCACATTTTTTTTTCAGCAAAAATATTAGCATATTTGCCATAATAAATTATCAAATTTTTAACGATACGTTAACTAACGATGTCGTCAGTTTTGTACAAACGGCCCCTGGACTCAGACCGTCTTTGATCAGTCCCAAAGGTGGACTGATATAGGAATTTGACGGTAATCATTTTACGTTCTCATCGTCGTTACCGGCCCCGATAGCTCAGTTGGTAGAGTGTCCGCTCCGGGGAACGGGAGGTCTCGGGTTCGATCCCGGGCCGCGACATACCAAAGTCGTTAAAAATGGTACTAGCTGCTCCTCGCTTGGCACTCAGATTTACGGGGTAGAGCTAGGACTGGTCGATCCAGTGTCAGGATAATATGACTGGGTGTGGTATCACGTAATGTGTCTGGGACATGATACTTCAGTGAGGCAGCACTATAAACGTGAGCAATGAGCTCCCTGTCGCAACCAGACACCGTCGTGATATGACTGAAAAATTGTTGAAAGCGACGTTAAACCCGAATTCACACACACACACACACACACACACACGTTCTCATCGTCGTATGACGAATCTGCGTCGACTGATTGTGGTATACTTTGCTAAATAACAAGTTTGAAGCACTGCAACAGTTCCATGATCAAATGTTTAGAAATGCTGTCGAACTTCAGTGGCTCGAACTCCTTTTGCACCTGAAAAATCTGTTCGAGACAGGGGAAGTTCGAACCACCGAGGGCTATTACCAGGATGCATAACGGGAATAGTTTTGGGTCTTCTTTCTTGTGTTCTATAATGTAAATGTATGCTGTGTGTACTCATTAGAATCGCCTCATTTAGGCACTTCTAATGAGTACACACAGCATGCATTTGCAACATCTCTTATGTAGAAAAATTCCCAAGGGGTCATCGAAGTTCTTCTGTAGTATTGAAAACAAAAATGTTTTTTTTTTTTTTATCTTGACAGCTGCTGCGGGACAGGAACCACAGACCATCACAGACGAGGGACCAGCTAAAACACCAGAAGAACCTGCTCCTGAACCGGAGGTTCAGCAGGAGGTCGTAACAGACAGCAAGGAGGCAGCAGATGAACCAAAAGAAGAGGCAGCAGTTTCCACAGAAACAGAGGAGAAAACAGAGATAAAAACTGAAGAAATTCCAGAACCACAAGCAGCACCTGAGCCAGAGTCAGCAGCAGCACCCGAACCGGAAAAGTCTGAAGAACCTGTACAAACAGCCACTGAAACGCCGCATGAACCTGAAGCCACAGAACAAAAACAAGAAGGGCCTGCCCCTACAGAAGTTCAGCCTGAACCAGAGAAAGCAGCAGCAGAAGAACCAAAAACAGAAGCAGCACCAGAACCAGAGGCTGCAGTCGTACCAGAGCCTCAGCAACAAGAGACTGCAGCGCCTGAACCAGAACCAACAAAGGTTGAACCAGAAGCACAGGCGCAAGAACCTACCCCGGAACCTGTAGCTGCTTCTGAACCAGAACCTACAGCCGAATCTAAATCAGAGCCATCAGAAACTAAGACAGAACCAGAGCCTGAAGCCGCACCCGCGCCAGAGCCAGCTGAGGCTGCACCAGAACCTGAGGCAAAAGAAGAAGCTGCACCGGTTCCAGAGCCAGTCGAAGCTGCACCAGAACCCGAGGGAAAAGAGGAGTCAGCACCGGCCCCAGAGCCAGCCGAGGCTGTTCCAGAACCTGAGGCAAAAGAAGAAGCTCCACCGGCTCCAGAGCCGACTGAGGCTGCTCCAGCACCAGAACCTGCACCACAGCCAGAGCCAACCGAACCTGCTCCAGAACCTACAGCTGTAGCAAAAGACGAAACAGAACAAAAGGAAGCAGCACCAGAACCTCAGACTGAACCAGCGCCTGAAGCTACTCAGGAACCAGAAGCAACTGAAGCGGCTCCAGAACCCGAAGCCGCACCACAACCAGAGCAAGCGGAGCCTGTCTCAGAACCTGCAGCTGAAACTACACAAGAACCAGAACCAAAAGAAGAAGCAACTTCTGAACCGCAGTCAGAGGCTGCTCCTGCGACTCAGACCACTGATGCAGCCCCAGAACCGGAATCGACCGCTGACACTCGTACTGAAGCTGCTGTTGAACCTCAGCCCGCGGCAGAACAAGCACCAGAGCCTAAAAAGGAAGAAGCGCAGGAGGCAGCACCAGAACCAAAAGAGGCTGCCCCTGAACCAGAGCCAGCAACTGAAGTCACTCAACAGGAGGCAGCAGCACCAGAGCCAGAAAAACAAGAGGACGCTGCTCCAGAACCTGAGTCTACCAAGGAAGCTGCTCCAGAGCCAGAACAAGTCCAGGCTGCACCAGAACCAGAAAAAACACAAGAAGCACAAGAAGCAGTGCCACAGCCAGATGCAACTCAGCAGCAGCAGACAGAAACAGAAGCTGTTTCAGAAGCCAAATCAGAGGATACAGCTGAAATAGAACCACAACCTGATCAGACAGAAGCTGCACCCGCTCCAGAATCAACAGAGGCTGCTCCAGAACCGAAAGCTGAACCGGAGCCACAACCTAAAGAACAATCTGCCCAAGAGCCCGAGGCACCCAGTGTAGAACAGTCTGAAGCTGTGACAGAGCCAAAAGCCGAGGAACAACCTAAGATAGAAGAAGGTGCAAGTCCTCAAGTGCAGCATGCTGACGAATCTAAAACTGAGGCAACGAAAGAGCCAGAGAGCACAGGCGAGACTGTACAGGAGGCAGCACCCGAGCCCAAGGCAGCAGAGGAAACCAAGCAGGCCGAGTCAGTGCCCGCACCAGAATCAAAAGAAGCACCAAAGGAGCCAGAATCAGAAAGTAAACCAGTTTGATCAAATTAGTTTCGTATTATTTCGTGTAAAACACTTTGATTCTTCGATATATGTGCATCAGAAGAAAGTTTAATCGGATTTATTACTTTCGGGTATGCAGTTGACTATGCAACAGGAGATAAAAATGTTCGCGTATAGCATATGCAGAGGTCAGTAAGTGGTTTTGTAACGTTAAATGACAGTAACATGAAAGAATTTGAATTCAGAGTCGAAATTTATGCAAAAGACACGTATAACTGAACAGAATGAATAACACCCACTGGTTGGGTCTGATCAGTACAATCACCAGTATTAATTTTTATATAAACTTTAGTAGAAACAAATAACTTATACATTGTATTCCTCCATACAGATTAATATGTAATGTGCTTAATAAGATCTGTGATACTGTTTAATATTGTTGTTATTTTAATTGCTGTATTATCTTCCTGAAAATAGAGGATCGTCCACGAGTGGCCATTTCATATGAAATTTATGAAACAAGCCTCTGGCGAGTTTCATAAATTTCATATAAAATGACCTCTCTTGTAAGTTTCATTCTTCATATAACAATTGAAGGGGCCAGTGCAAAAAGGAACCCAAGTCCATTTTTCATTATTTCGAGAAAAAATGCGAAAAACATTTTTTTTACGAAACTCAAAATAAGTTGATTTCACCTTTCATACAATGACAAGGTACTTTGAGAAATGTTGAATTTGAGAGATGTTGTGATCATTTCACTGCTTAAAGTGCAAAAATATTGATTTCTGTGGTTTTGTCTGTGCAACAAGGGGCCCAACTCCAAATTTCATAAATCTGAAAATGGCATATAGAAAGTGTATTGCAGTACATCAGAGATAGCAAAGTAGATGTTAACGTGCGCAAAGATAATATCTGAAGAGAAAAATAGTGAAAATGTAAATGTATCATACATTAAGCATACTTTTTCGCAGATTTGCATCGGTTTTAATTACATAAAGATCCTAACTCCATCGTCAACATTCAATCCATGTTAAAATTACTGAAACTACTCTATCGGGCTGGAAATGAATGGTTTCGTATAAAATTTTGCTCATTTCAGCTTAAAGGATGAGAACTGATTTCGGTAGATAATGAAACTTTGAAATAAACTCGAATAATGAATTTATGGAGTTGAGTAATGTGTTGCATAAATCCCCAAAATGGAGTTAGGCCCTTTGTGTAATTCGTTTAAACCTGTTTTTTTTTTTTTTTGTTGTTGTTTTTGTTTTTTTTTAGCTCACCTGACCGAAGGTCATGGTGAGCTTTTGTGACAGTAAGATGTCCGGCGTCGTCGTGCGTCGTGCGTCGTCCGTCGTCCGTCGTGCGTCGTCCGTGCGTAAACTTTTTCTTGTGAACACACTAGAGGCCACAGTTTTGGTCCAATTATCATCAAACTTGCTCAGAATGATAATCATGACAATATCTCGGTCAAGTTCGAATTTGGGTCATGTCGGGTAAAAAAGTAGGTCAGTAGGTCAAATCATAGAAAAACCTTGTGAACACTCGAGAGGCCACAATTTTGGTCCAATCATCATCAAACTTGCTCAGAATGATCATTGTGACAATATTTTAGTGAAGTTTGAATATGGATCATGTCGGCTTAAAAAGTAGGTCAGCGGGTCAAATCATAGAAAAACCTTGTGAACACCCTAGAGGCCACAATTTTGGTCCAATCATAATCAAACTTGCTCAGAATGATCATCATGACAATATCTTGGTCAAGTTCGAATATGGGTCATGTCCGGTCAAAAAGTAGGTCAGTAGGTCAAATCATAGAAAAACCTTGTGAACACTCTGAAGGCCACTGTTTTGGTCCAATTATCATGAAACTTGCTCAGAATGACCATTGTGACAATATTTCAGTCCAGTTCGAATATGGGTCATATCGGGTTAAAAAGTAGGTCAGCGGGTCAAATCATATAAAAACCTTGTGAACACCCTAGGGGCCACAATTTTGGTCCAATCATAATCAAACTTGCTCAGAATGATCATCATGACAATATCTCGGTCAAGTTTGAATATGGGTCATGTCCGGTTGAAAAGTAGGTCAGTAGGTCAAATCATAGAAAAACCTTGTGAATACTCAGGAGGCCACAAGTTTGGTTAAATCATTAATCTTGCTCAGAATGGTCATTGTGACAATATCTTGGCTAAGTTTGAATAAAGGTCTTTTCGGGTCAAAAAGTAGGTCAGTAGGTCAAATTAAAGAAAAAACTTGTGAACACTCTAGTTTTACATAGACTTATATAGGGAAAATCTTTAAAAATCCTTTTCTCTGAAACCACAAGGCCTAGGTCTTTTATATTTGGTATGAAGCTTCATCTAAAAGACCCCTAACAAGATTATTCAAATGATAGTGCTGAGGCCAAAAATGTCCCCGCCGCCGGGCCCTTTGGTTTTACATAGGCTTATATAGGGAAAATCTTTAAAAATCTTCTGCTCTGAAGCTGCAAGGCCCAGGACTTTGATATTTGGTATTAAGCTTTATCTAGTGGACCCCTACCAAGATTGTTCAAATTATAGTGCTGGGGCAAAAAATGCCCCCGTTCCGGGGCCCTTTGGTTTTACATGGCCTTATATAGGGAAAATCTTTAAAAATCTTCTTCTCTGAAACCGCAAGGTCCAGGACTTTGATATTTAGAATGAAGCTTCATCCATTGGACCTCTACCAAGATTGTTCAAATTATCGCCCTTGGGCCAAAAATGCCCCCGCTCAGGGGCCCTTTGTTTTTACATAGACTTATATAGGGAAAATCTTTAAAAATCCTTTTCTCTGAAACCACAAGGCCTAGGTCTTTTATATTTGGTATGAAGCTTCATCTAAAAGACCCCTAACAAGATTATTCAAATGATAGTGCTGAGGCCAAAAATGTCCCCACCCCCGGGCCCTTTGGTTTTACATAGACTTATATAGGGAAAATCTTTAAAAATCTTCTGCTCTGAAACTGCAAGGCCCAGGACTTTGATATTTGGTATTAAGCTTTATCTAGTGGACCCCTACCAAGATTGTTCAAATTATAGTGCTGGGGCAAAAAAAGCCTCCACCTGGGGCCCTTTGGTTTTACATAGGCTTATATAGGGAAAATCTTTAAAAATCTTCTTCTCTGAAACCGCAAGGCCCAGGACTTTGATATTTTGTATGAAGCTTCATCTAGTGGACCCCTACCAAGATTGTTCAAATTATAGCCCTTGGGCCAAAAATCCCCCTGCTCAGGGGCCCTTTGGTTTTACATAGACTTATATAGGGAAAATCTTTAAAAATCTTCTTCTCTGAAACCGCAAGGTCCAGGACTTTGATATTTAGAATGAAGCTTCATCCAATGGACCTCTACCAAGATTGTTCAAACTATCGCCCTTGGGCCAAAAATGCCCCCGCTCAGGGGCCCTTTGTTTTTACATAGACTTATATAGGGAAAATCTTTAAAAATCCTTTTCTCTGAAACCACAAGGCCTAGGTCTTTTATATTTGGTATGAAGCTTCATCTAAAAGACCCCTAACAAGATTATTCAAATGATAGTGCTGAGGCCAAAAATGTCCCCGCCGCCGGGCCCTTTGGTTTTACATAGGCTTATATAGGGAAAATCTTTAAAAATCTTCTGCTCTGAAACTGCAAGGCCCAGGACTTTGATATTTGGAATTAAGCTTTATCTAGTGGACCCCTACCAAGATTGTTCAAATTATAGTGCTGGGGCAAAAAAAGCCTCCGACTGGGACCCTTTGGTTTTACATGGCCTTATATAGGGAAAATCTTTAAAAATCTTCTTCTCTGAAACCGCAAGGCCCAGGACTTTGATATTTTGTATGAAGCTTCATCTAGTGGACCCCTACCAAGATTGTTCAAATTATAGCCCTTGGGCCAAAAATGCCCCCGCTCAGGGGCCCTTTGGTTTTACATAGACTTATATAGGGAAAATCTTTAAAAATCTTCTTCTCTGAAACCACAAGGCCTAGGTCTTTTATATTTGGTATGAAGCTTCTTCTAAAGGACCCCTACCAAGATGATTCAAATTATAGTGCTGGGGCCAAAAGTGGCCCCGTCCCGGGGCCCTTTGGTTTTACATAGACTTATATAGGGATAATCTTTAAAAATCTTCTCTGAAACCACAAGGCCCAGGACTTTGAAATTTGGTATGAAGTTGCATCTAATGGACCTCTACCAAGATTGTTAAAATTATAGCCCTGGGGCCAAAAATGCCCCCACTCTGGGGCCCTATGGTTTTACATAGACTTACATGGGGAAAATCTTCAAAAATCTTCTTCTCTGAAACCACAAGGCCTGGGTCTTTGATATTTGGTATGAAGCTGCATCTAGTGGACCTCTATCAAAATTATTCAAATTATAGCCCTGGTACCAAAAATGTCCCCGCTCCGGGGCCCTTTGGTTTTGCATAGACTTATATAGGGAAATCTTTAAAAATCTTCTCTGAAACTGCAAGGCCAAGGCCTTTGATATTTAGTATGGAGCTTTATCTAGTGGACCTCTACCAAGATTGTTCAAATTATAGCCCTGGGGCCACAAATGCCCCCACCCCGGGCCGGGGCCCTTTGTTTTTACATAGATTTATATAGCCCTGGGGCCATTTGGTTTTGCATAGGCTTATGTAGGGAATATCTTTAAAAAAAATCTTCTTCTCTGAAACTGCAAGGCCCAGGTCTTTGAAATTTGATGTGTAGCTTTATCTAGTGGACCTTTGCCAAGATTGTTCTAATTATAGCCTTTGTTGATGTTTGGTATGAAGCTTCACCTTTAAGACCTCCCTCAACATTATGCACATTAAAACCCTGGGGCCAATAATGGCCCTCTCTGGGGCCCACTTGTTACACTATGGATCAGGTGAGCGATCCAGGGCCATCATGGCCCTCTTGTTTTGTTGTTGTTGTTGTTGTTGTTGTTTATAATTTCTGCCGCAATTCTTTGGTCAAAGGGAGCTAATACGATGAAGAATTAGGTTTTCTGCATGGTATAATGGTTAACTCAGTTTTGCCTCAAAGTGGACTTAGGTCCCTTGTTGCACTGGCCCCTTCAATTTCAAATCGATTTTGCCTAAGAAAACGCAGGATTGTCACGGGCGGTATTATGACGCTTCACGCCCGCAACCACGTGTCACTACACGCGTGTTCATATAATTATTTATGACTTACCGGATCCCTCTAAAGGTCCTAGCGGCCTCATGTTCAAACAACTTCCTCGGTACCAGGCAAATGTTAATGCAATGAAATAACCATGGATGATTGTTATTCTTGCAAACTTGAGATAACGTTACGTGGATCAACGTAACGTAAACAAAGCAAAGTAGAAGTGGAGGCAATGATCAGGAATCGATTCAATTAAGCCACAGCTCCCATCAGAGACACCAAAGGGAAAGAAACACAAGCAGGCAACAACAGACCCTAATGGAAACATCAACAGCTGAAAGCCGATTTTACTTGACCACAATCCTCGCCCTTCCGTCACGATTAACACAAATAATTTGTTCAGTCCGCATATGGGCCTCCTAACTCATCAGTGCAACATCTCCGTGAACACAAAAACCATACTGATGAAACAACGGTGAGGACTCGACAGCAAGAAACCACTGAAATGCTGGAGCAAAAGAAAACCAACAGTTAGACTCCGATGGGCCCGACCAGAGACAGAGCATCAGCCTGTCTTGTGATATCAAAAGCTCAAAATCCATGTTCAAACAGCACGCGAATTTTATCATTTGAAGATGAGCACGTCTTTCGGTGTATTTACCAATGCCTTCAAACAGCCATCTGCGTAGGTATTTATTTTATTTATTTTTAGGCCGGCCTCGGTATGCGGTCTGACTGGTGATCAGGAAGACGCGGATGCGGATTTTTCAGTCGGATGCGCGTCTGACTGGTGATCAGGAGGACGTGGGTTCGATACCTCCCGGGGTCGACAACATCCTTTCGTGGAGAATGATCATGAAATCTTTTCTACGGTCATTCTCTCCCTTCTGCTGATTCAAGAAGGGCGATTGTCAGTTTCTGGCAAAAGAATGTGCAGTGTACTGGTTAACTGCTTACGTATAAACCTGTCCAGGAAAAGTGTGGATAGGTAAACTGACCGGCTCGAAAATGACCTAAAATAGCGTTGACTGGGCCATTAAATTCCAATACAAAAAAAAGCATAGGTATTTATGCAAGATATATTTATGAATTACGTTATCCGCTAAGCCTAATAGGCACAGGTAAGAGAAAATAAAAATTCTGTAAAGGCGTAGTAACGCGAAACAAAATGCGTAATAACGCAAAAAATGGCGTAGAAACGCAAAACAAAAGGCGAAGTAACGTCAATCAAAAGGCGACGCTACACGAAAAAGGCATAGTAACGCAAAAGAAAGACGTAGTAACGCGAATCAAAGGCGTAGTAACGCGAATCAAAAGGCATTGTAACGCGAATCAAAAGGCGTAGTAACGCAAAACAAGAGTTGTCAGAAGACAACATTGCTCGCCTTCGGGGACCTAAGTTGGATGAGGGCAAGTTATCAAAAATTTAATTTTTCTTCTGTAAAACAGCCCAAAAGACTGCAGCAATTAAAAGAGAACCAGATAGTACCCCTAAGAAGCACTGAAAAATCCTGCTTTAAAAAAAAAAAAAAAAAAAAAACAATCCCAATATTTCAGGCTTTGTCTGAAAAAAAAAAGCCATTTTCTTATACGGTAAAAGAGCTGAACAGACTGCAGCAAATGAAAACCCAAAAGTATCCCTAAGGACAAATGAACAAGATATCCTGTTTTCAAACCTTTCCATTGTAAATAAAGAAAAAAGATGTCTATATTTGATAAAAAAAAAATCAACAAACTTCTAAGTTATAACAAGGCATCACAGACGATACAAATCCCCTCACAGAAGACAACTTATGAAAAGCCTAACCTGGCATTTGTGTTAAGTTACATTAAATCCATCAATAAATGTAGGTGCCAGAGTGATGACAAAGTTTTTCAAAAAAAAAAAAAAAAAAACCCAGTGACCCTGAGCCTGGGACCCTGAAAATCGAACTTGCTTGGGATATTATCAAACGCGACATTTGTGTGACTTAAAAATATATAAACAAATGCGAGGACCATGAAAGTCGAACTCACTCGAGTTATCATCACACCCAACATTGGTATAACATTATCATTAAATCCATCAATACATGTGGATACTAGAGCAATGACCAAGTTTTTCTTAAAATAGCCACAGTAACCTTGACCTTCAGCCCTGAACTCTGAAAGTTAAAGTCGCTCGAGGTATCATTATATCCAACATTTGTGTGAAGTTATAATAAAATCCATCAATAATTGAAGGGGAAAGAGCGATGATAATGTTTTTCTTAAAAATAGCCACCGGGCCTTCATCCCCGAACTCTGAAATTAGTGACCTTGGCCCCTGGACTCTAAAAGTCAATGTCACTCGAGATATCATACCCAACACTCGTGTGAAGTTATATTAAACGCCATCAATAAATGAATGTGCAAGAGGGATGACTATGTTTTTCTTCTAAAAATAGCCATAGTGACCTTGACCCCCGGACCCTGAAAGTCGAACTCGCTGTGTTTACAAGGAAAAAAACGAAAAAAAAACAACAAAACATTCCTCCCTCGGGATTCGAACTCACAATCTCTTGATTCAGATAAACACAGCCAAGTAAGGGAGGTAATACAGAGGAAAATTATTAACTTCTGAAAAAATCCAATTTAAGCCCAAAAAACCTAGGGAATGGAGTAAAAAAGAATATGTCAATTACTGGTTTTTACCTATTATTTATTTTATTTGAAAATAAATTTGTAAAACATCACAAATAAGAGCTTGCAGGTAAACTTTAACCAAATGCCGACGCTGACACCGGACGCCGAGGTTATGGCAATAGCTTCCCCTTACTATCGAAAGGCGAAGGCGTAGTAACGCAAAAGAAAGGCGTATTAACGCCAATAAAAAGGCGTAGTAACACGAATCCAGAGGCGTAGTTACGCGAAAAAAGGCGTAGTAACGCGAATCCAAAGGCGTAGTAACGCGAGTCAAAAGGCGTAGTAAAGCAAAAGAAAGGCGTAGTAACGCGAAAGAAAGGCGTTGTTACGCCTTTTGGTTCGCGTTGCTACGCCTTTTGATTCGCGTTACTACGCCTTTTAATTCGCGTTACTACGCCTTTTTTCGCATTACTACGCCTTTTGATGTTTGTTACTACGCCTTTCGACTGCGTTACTACGCCTTTTTATCCCCCAACCGAATAAGTTCAGGGAATATAGCTATCAGCGTCCGTCCATCCGTCCATAGACACAACCTTGTGATGCCATCACTCCGATATCCTTATTGATAGTATAAAGTATAGTTGTACATGAGGTCAAAAAGGCCTTGCCATAAGCAAGAATCACAACTCTGGTTGCCTTGGTATTTTAGTTTTCTCCACTGACAATATAGCCTTGAGATCACAATAACTCCAATAACCTTTGAGATTTACCGATGGGACTTGTTAAAAATTGTACACAAGGGCTCCGCTGACAATTTAACCTTGTCATCGCAATAACTCCAGCCAATTTAAGATATATTGATGGTAGTTATGTTAGTTGTATATGAAGTATATAAGTCATGAGCAAGAACCACAACTCTTGGTCCTCTGATACCCTTTTCGCTATGTTGATGGTACTTGGCACTATTGTACATGAGGTTAAGAGGTAGTGTCATGAGAATAAGCAACAACTCTGTATGGCATGGCTTTTAGTTAACACCCCTGATATTAATATAACTTTGTTATCGCAATAACTTCAATACCCTTTGAGATTAATATGATGGGACTTGATACAATTGTGCACGAGGTTAAGAAGATGACTCATGAGCAAGAACCACAACTCCGTTTGCCATGGTATTTTAGTTATCTCCCAAGACCAGTAACTTTATAATCGCAATAACTTCAACAACGTTTGAGTGATATAGCTGTATTTGAGGTTAAGAAAAAACACAACTATCAATGACATGGTATTTTAGTTGTCCCTCCCTCACAGTAAAACCTCATTCTGCATGTGTAGAATCTTCTGAATGCCATATTGCCTTTGATCGAACGCTTTGCCACATTTTTTAATTTTTAGCGCCTTTTGCTACGCCTTTTGTTTCGCGTTATTACGCTTTTTTTTTTGCGTTACTATGCCTCTTGATTCGCGTTACAACGCCTTTTGTTTCGCGTTACTACGCCTTTTGATTCGCGTTACTACGCCATTCTTTTGCGTTACTACGCCTTTTGATTCGCGTCAATACGCCTTTCTTTTGCGTTACTACTTTTTTTGCGTTTCTACGCCTTTCTTTTGCGTTATTACGCCCTTTTTCGCGCAGCTTCGCCTTTCGATTGGCGTTACTGTGCCTTTTTTGGCGTTTATACGCCTTTTTGCGTTACTACGCGTTAACAGAATTTTATTTTCTCTTACCTGAGCCTATTAGGCTTTCGTAACTAACGAACAGCGATGTTATATGACAGGTACGTTCTAGATGAAACGGTGCATGACAAAACTTACAAGGAGACCTGAGCGACCAGCGAAGACTCAGATCAGCCTGCGCTTCTGCGCAGAATGATCTGAGTCTCCGCTGTTCGCATGATGCTGAGGAGCAAAAGCGAAGATTCTGGGCAGACTATCTTGATTCACAGTCTGATGTGTAGAAGCCTCTGTGGTGTAGTGGTTATGCTACTCGCTTGATAAACCAGGGATTACAGGATCGATCCCGGGCTTCTCCAGACTTTCGGACTAGTCTTAAACCCGAGGTAACGTCTCCGTATGACCTTCGCTGTTTGTGGGATGTAAAACTGAACACACTCAATCTGATGTGTGTCTTCGCTGATCATATAGGTCTCTGGTAGGTTTTAATCTTGCTCTGACTCAAATACCCGGGTCCCGCAAAACCTCCAAAAAGGCATGTGGGACCAGCGAAGACACGGATCAGTGTCCGCTTCACATTGGCTCTTTGCTGGCTAGGGTCTTCGTCGCTCCCTCCCTTGTAAGACATAGGCTGTATAATGCTGATGAAGACAGTGGAGACTGATCAGACTAAACAAATGCGCCGGCGAATCCATGTCTTCATTGGCCTCACAGTTTTTACTAACGCAGTTTGTAATTATAGCCCCGCTTTGAAAAAGTGGGGCTATACTGGATTTGCCATGCCCTTCCGTGATTTTGTCAATCCGTGATTCCGAGACTGCAAAATGAAAATGCATTTTGCTTAATGACTTCTTTTTTGGTCCTACTAGATTTGCCCAAGTCTGTTAATTAACTATCCATTGCAGAATTAATTGTTTACAAAAAAAAAAAAAAAAAAAAATAGCAATACAATCTTGTATGAGAATTGTGAAATTAACACCTACATCATAGATGAAGACTAATGAGACTTTTACATGTTTTTTTTTTTTGTTGTTGTTGTTTAAAGGGACTTTCATATATAATTATTTACATTTCCAGTGTAAAGTCTAATGTAAACCTATAGAAAACAACTGCGTTCATACTGCCATGAACGCATCGAATCACATGATTTTCGGTGACGTTAAGTGACGTCATTCTAAACCATTGTTCTCTACGGGCGTTGATGACGTCAACGCTGCTCCGCTCATTGTAGAAAAACAGCGTATATTTTTTTTTCAGCTTTAAAAGTTTGCCCTACATGCATTTTTTCGCGCAATGATGACGGACAAATAATGTAAATATAAAGAATAAACTTAATTTTTCTGCTTTTCATGAAAGTATGGACGGCAGTGGGTCGCTAGCAAAGTTTACATGAACCCCTTCAGGGTTCATTTACTTTGCACGCGACCCACTGCGTTCATACTTCCATGAACTGCAGAAAAATAAATTTCATTTCTTAAATAATGTAAAAAAAAATAAATAAAAAAATGTAAATGTAGGGACTTGGGCAAGTCTCTGGTCCTCTTCAATGAAACTTATACTAGGTAAGGAAGGCGTAGAACAAGGGCCCATAACTCTTCGGATTATGCCCCTTGATAGGTTTTCATATTTTAAAATGCATTTTGCGTAAAAACTTTTATGTTCGTGGTCCTACTGCAATGAAACTTATACTACACTTGATCTCTCAGGTAAGGAAGATGTAATAGCAGAATAGTGACCAAGAACACATTAAGCTTGCAGTTATAAATGTCCCTTGGTAGGTTTTCAATTTTTGCCAGTCTTGAAGATTTTTGTAATTTTTATTATAACAGATTTCCCAGGAACTATGAAAGCTGGAAAGCTGAAAGTTCGTATAAACTTGACAATCACTGGATGTACTGTGTTTACCAGAATAAGGGTTAAGGGTCCTTAAATCTTCGAGTTATGTCCCGCTTTGAAAAAGTGGGGTTATAATGGATTTGCCATGTCCTTCCGTGATTCCGTGACTGCAAAATTAAAATACATTGTGGATAATGTGGTTCTACTTTAATAAAACTTATACTACACTTCATCTTTAAGGTAACGAAGGCGTAGTAACATAACAGTGACCAAGGGCCCACTCGAAGAGTTATGTCCCTAGGTAGGTTTTCAAATTCTAAAATGCATTTTGCTGAAAAACTTTTATTTTTGTGGTCCTACTTCAATAAAACTCATACTACACTTGGTCTCTTAGGTAAGGAAGGTGTGTAATAGCAGAATAGTGACCAAGGGCACATACCTCTTGGAGTTATGTCCCTTGGTAGGTTTTCAATTTTTGCCAGTCTTGAAGATTTTATAATTTTTGTAACAGGTTTCTCAGGAACTATGAAAGCTAGAAAGGTGAAAATTCGCATAAACTTATAAAGTCACTGGATGTGTTGTGTTTACCAGGAAATGGAGTCAATGGTCCATAACTCTTCGAGTTATGTCCCTTGATAGGTTTTCATTTTTTGCCGTTCTGGAAAATTTTCGTATCAGATTTCTTAGGAACTATGAAAGCTGGAAGCTGAAAGTTTGTATAAGAAATGGACAATGTCTTGCTGCATTATGTATACCAGAAAAGGGGCCAAGGGCCCATAACTCTTTGAGTTATGTCCCTTGGTAGGTATTCAAAAATTTAAAATACATTTTGTTCAATAACTTTTGTTTGTGGTCCTACCTCAATGAAACTTATACAACACTTGGTCTCTAAAGTAAGGCTGAACTGTCGCCAAGTGCCCATAACTCGTGGAGTTGTGTTCTGGTAAAGAACTAAGCATGAATTCAAAATTGTTCGATACTAAGGGTCTTTCTCCTCTTATAGTGCTACAGCGTGACTATAGTCAGATCCTCTGACAGCTCTAGTTGAATTCAACACGACCGCTTTCAAACTACTAATATTGCGTTAACAAGTCCGTGCTGGAACATCCCTGCAAACCCCGCTTCATATTGAGAACAGTGGGGGTTACAGGTAGGGCTGGCTAATCGGAGCTGAAAAGATAATCGATTATCATTCCTGTAATTGTGATCGATAATTGATTAGTAATCACCGAATATTTGGTCATAATTTCACCTGTCTTGATTTCTGACCGAGCATGACTCCTACCATATGCTGTACTTTGCCATATGTATTTGAACAGACAGGCCTGAGCAAACAGTGTACACCCAGATGAGACTCCGCAGAACGCGGCGTCTCATCTGGGTCTGCACTGTTTGCCACTCATACAGCTATTTTAGGCACAGCTTTGGGTAGTAAAATGTACTTATCGAATAGTCTATTGCAAGCAATCAGTAATGATAATCATTTTTGTGGAATTTATCGATTGAATAATCGATTATCCGATTAATCGTGCCAGCCTTAGATACAGGCGCATACAAGATTTTCCCCTCTTTTTCTGCTCAAAAACATAGATTGTGGGTACTCATTAGGGCCGTCTCAGTGGTCGGTCTCCTGCGAAGAAATAGAAATCCAAACACCAAGCTCACGGATTTTATCGAAAACGAGATTTTACCGAGTTATCTATTTTAGATATTTTTTTTGGCTCTCTCAAGACTATTTCCCTTATTTCGAGCCGATCGTTATTCAGATGAAAACATGAGGAACCGAGGAAAAACATCTGACCTTCCGTTACAGAACATGGCGTCTCAAATTGCATTTTAGCAAGTTACAGTTCTGCGTCGCCTATGAGCTGTTTCGATCAGACAGTGTGGGTGGCAAAAAGCCCCAGCATTGCTGAAGAACTTGTTTTGGTTGTTTGATTTGAGGTTTACGTCCCCGTCAACACTGTACATGTCATTTTGGAGACCTTGCTTCCAATTTTGTCGGACTTTTACCCGACATTGAGATGTAATGACATCTCAAGCCCTGTCACCCAATGAAACCTATAGGGTTTATAAGCATGGACGGTCCGACTCGCACCGCTTTGCCTGGGCAGGCTTAGATCCTCTAAGCTGTTTACCAGTACTCTTGTGTGGTGGGTTTCAGCTCTGCGTGGAAGCACCATGCAGCCCATCTATTTCTTCAAGCCCCGACGGGCGGGGGCGATCATTGCTGAAGGAAGGACACACTCTAACTCAATGGTTAGAAAAAATATGATAAAGTACGTGGAGGCATTCTACCACTACTAAACGGTCTTTGGAAACGAAGAACCCACAAACATTTACCAGCTTTTGTTTTACGGACCTTTCGAGATTATCTCACTTATTTCGAGACGATCGTTAATCAGAGGTGCACCATGGGCGAAAACCGGGATACCCGGAAAAAATATCTGACCGTCCCATTACGAAAATACAGTAGAACTTCGATGGTTCGAACACCGCTGGCTCGTTTACCATGACTGAGTCGAACCCGTTCTTGAGTCCCTAGGGAATTTCGCTACATAAGAAACAGTAAGGGGAAAATTTAGGCTATTTTCGTTCCTTATCTTGCAAATGTACGCTGTGTATACTCATTAGAAACGCCTCAACGAGGCGATTCCAATGAATACACGCAGCATACATTTATATTAGAGAACACCTGGCAGGAACCCTCATTGGCTCGAACTGCCCCTGTCTAGAACAGAATTTCGTGGTCCCAAAGGTGTTCGAGCCATCGAAGTTCGACTGTTTATTGAAAATTTAAACACCAAACACTGAAAAAAACTTCAGATAAAATATTTTAGATTTTTCATATTTCTGCTGGAAACAGAATGTGGGTATTCGTAAGTTTTGTTTGTTTGTTTAATTTCAGGTTTAACGTCCCCGTCAACACTTTATAGGTCATTTTGGAAAGTTCGCTTGCATTTTTGTGGGACTTTTACCCGACGTTGAGACGAAATGACATCTCAAGCCCTGTCGCCCAATGAAACCAATAGGGTTTATAAGCATGGACTCGCACTGTTTTGCCTGGGCAGATTTAGATCCTCTTAGGGGTTTACCAGTACTCGTTTGCAGTTGGTTTCAGCTCTGCGTGGAAGCATCATGCATCCCATCTATTTCTTGAAGCCCCGATTGGCGGGGGGCGGGGTATTAGTAAGAACCGCATCGATGAGGCGGTTCTAACGAGTACCCACAAACTATGTTTTTGAGCAAAAATAAGAAAAATAATGTACAACCCTGTTAACCCGAATTTTTTACCATATAGAAGTCTGGTTTAAGTGGGTCAAACTTTTAGGTGTGCTTTTGTGGAGCAGAACTTGGCTTCACTGGGGTTTTGTTTGGAAAACAAAACCAAAACTAACACACCACTATATGGGCCCCGTCAAGCGATGTTGGTACTTATCGCCTATGCGAGCAGTGAAGGTTCAGGCGAGCCTGCGCATCCGCGCAGTCTCGCCAGAACCTTCGCTGCTCGCTCATACAAGCAGTGAATCAAGAGGAACCTTCAGACAGAAAGCCATATCCCTGGCCCCTCTGAATGGCTGGGCATGCGCAGTTAAGATTTGTCATGACGGAATGCTCGAAGACACAAATTCGCTTGGCGGGGCTCATACTATAACACTCATGCCGAGCCTGTCAATTGTGGTAGACAGACATACAGTGCACATTCTTAAGCCAGAAAGTGACAACTGCATTTCCTGAAGTTTTGTTGTGTCCATGTCCAAACGTAATTTGGGATCAGCAATGTTCGCTGTTATCTCGCTTTGCGTGTGTGTTTCAGATTTACGTCCCACCACCAACGAAGGTCATATGGAGACGTGATAGAGGCCTCAGTGGTGTAGTGGTTATGCTACTCGCTTCATAAACCAGGGACGTGGGTTTGATTCCGGGTTTCTACAGACTTACGCATGGGTCTTTAAACCGAGGTCCCGTCTCCGTATGACCTTACCTGTTGGCGGGACATACAACTCAAACAAACGCACAGGGACACTGGACTTTTGTTTAAAGACTCATCCGAAAGTCTGGAGGAACCCTAAATCGAACCCACAAGCCCTGGTTCATGAGGCGAGTAGCTTATTTTTTGTTTTATTTGTATTGGAGTTTAGCGGCCCAGTCAACACTTTTTAGGTCATTTTTGAGCCGGTTAGTTTACCTATCCACACTTTTTCTGGGCAAGCTTTTACGTAAACGGTTACTAGTACAGTGCAAATTCTTTCGCCAGAAACTAACAACTGCCCTTCTTGAATTAGCGGAAGGGAGAGAAGGACCTTAGAAAAGAATTCATGATCAATCTCCACGAAAGAATGTTGCCGACTCCGGCAGGTATCGAATCTGCGTCCTCCTGATCACCAATCAGGCGCACATCCGGCCGGCGAGGCGCCGAGTAGCTTAACTATTAAACCACGGAGGCGTTTCAGTTATCTCGAGCTTTCAATACGCCCAGGTTTCCAGGTTGTTAAACATATGAACCGGGGAACAGCATTTCCTACAATTTACATGTGCGCCCAGCGAAGACTCAGATCAGCAGGCCAGATGTCATTCTTTGCTGTGATTTAAACACAGAATAAGAATAACCCACCCGTATATTAAATAGATCTTATTTAAATCAATACATATCTGAAACAAATAAAAATGATATTTCACACTGATAAATCTACGATATTTCACACTGTGAAAAATAACATGATCTTGTTATTTTCACAGTAGCAGACATTTTCTCGCCAAAAGTCATGTGTTATCGATAAAAAAAATTCTGCAAAATATCTTGAAAAGCACTCTTTGAACGGTAAAAAATGCTGTATTCAAAATGGCGATCTGTACATGTTTTCAAACTGCAGACAGTTGTGACGTCATAGCCAGGTCAAAATTGTGATGTCAATTCCGTAAGTGTCCTTATAAATTATAAAATAAAAAGAAAATGTACTTTTTTTTCTGCGGATGTCAAAAGTATTTCATCTCGTATGTTAAAAACATCCGAATTTTCACTCGTGCTTCGCACTCATGAAAGTTTGGATGTTTTCAACACTCGAGATCATAAAACGTTTTTCTTGCTCAACTCACTTGAGCATGAAATTTGTCTTGCTCATGGCATTTTAAAATTCATAAGCAGGGCAATTGACATCCTCTACCGATATGAGCATGAAAATCAGGCTCATTTATAGTTTCTATATATTACATTTCTGCTGCTATTGTAAGTAATTTTGGGGGGAAATAAAGGGAAAATATTCCTTTCATGCGGGGATATATTTCCTTTCGAACGTTATCATGCACTATGACGCGCCAAAATCGGGACAAATTACGTCAGTTTTAGACGTTAGAAAGGCCAAAAACGGCCGATTTAATACATGTAATATAAACATTAATACATCTTTAGTTTTGAATACAGGAAATATTTCCCTCGAAACTTGCAAATCTTATAAACAAACTCGTCCATTCGCACTAGTTTGTTTACTTGATTTGCATGTCTCACGGGAAAATATTTCCCGTATTTAAAACGAATGCACCAGTCATTTGTAACCACTGCCCCCCCCCCCCCCTCCCACCACCACCTACGGGGATAGCGGGGACAATGACTTTTCGCTTTTCACAGCCCTGCTAGAAGCCCTACACTGCGGGGAACCTCCAGAAGGTCAAAGCCCTGCCGTTTATAATAGTTCATTCCACTGGGGGTATATTTGCATAATATCAAAACCCCCGCATTAACCCGGCACTGCAGGGGAGCACAGAGGGTAATTCCCCCGCACATTAGCCCCGCTGTCCCCCGCCTATCCCCGTAGGTGGGGGGGGGGGGGCAGTGGTTACAAATGACTAGTGCATAAAGATGTATTAATCTCTTTTTAAATTGTTATCTCCATACTCTATGTTTTGGGGGGATTTTTACCCGACATTGAGATGAAATTACATCTAAAGCCCTACCACCCAAACAAACCGCTAGGACCGTTATACAGGGACAGTCCTACTCGCAAACCATTAGACTTATCCAATACTCATGTTCGGTCGATTGGAAGCACCATGCAGCCCAATCTATTTCTCCAAGCCCTGGTGGGCGGGGGCGTCGCAAAGAGTGTAGATACAGATGAATCATCTCATCTTTGACAATAGTATAGACACAGATGAGTCATCTTATCAGGATCTAAAGTTTTGAAAACACTTGAAATACTATACAAATAAATGAAAAGAAAACATGATGGTGCATATAATTTTACACGTCTGACACCTCTCCACATTTATTTTCTTTTCATACATCCACGTTTAGCTGTCTTCCGTGTGTCTGCCTATGATCAACCCAGACATTTCCCTCTGCTAAACAGCCACCTACACTGTACCTTTAATTCTAAACTTTTGTCAACATATTTATTGCAGATCATCTTCTTAGTTTAGCAATACAATACAACACAATACAATACAATACAATAAAAGATCGTTATTGTTTCATCCCATCATATGGGATATTCACTACATTTAAGAAATGAAATTTATTTTTCTGCAGTTCATGGAAGTATGAACGCAGTTCATACTTTCATGAAAAGCAGAAAAATTAAGTTTATTTTTTTATATTTACATTATTTTCCCCTCAACAATGGGCGAAAAAATGCTTGTAGTGCAAACTTTTGAAGCTGGAAAACATTTACACGCTGTTTTTTCTACAAAGAGCGGAGCAGCGTTGACGTCATCAACGCCCGTAGAGAACAATGGTTTAGAATGACGTCACTTAACGTCACTGAAAATCATGTGATTCGATGCGTTCATGGAAGTATGAACGCAATTGTTTTCTATATGTTTACATATGATTTTACACTGTAAATGTAAATATATTCTTTTAAACAATTCAAAATGACTTGCATGCAGTAATTACACAATGTAATGACATTTACCTAATGAGCACTCAGCGCCGAACAATTAGGGAACAACTATTCTAATTTGTCATTTGGGGAGGTAACTTGAATCGGAGGTTTTTTCGGTCGGAAATTTCGTTTTACGGCGACGCGTAGGCGGAGCCGTAAAACGTAATTTTCCGACCGTAAAACCTCCGATTTACCTCCCCAAATGACAATTTTCAATACAGTTATCCCCATTCTAATGCACTTATTTGTGTGTTCTGTTAAAAATTGTATTATTTTGCACAAAGCGATAAGGGCTGTGAGCTGCGTAAAACCGAATGCCACTCAATGAAAAGCGACGTTACATGATGACGTCGGGTTTCCGACAGTATATCGCAGAATATACTGTCGCAAATTTTTTGACGTTATCCAATCAGGCGTCGCGTTACATACGCAAGTGCATTAGTATGTCGAATCAACGCTGTCCCGACTATGAATGAATATAGGGATCAACCATGGTTTTTCATGCATTAACATTTGCCGGATCCCAAGGAAGCTGTTTGAACATGAGGCCGCTAGGCCGAATGTTCAGATATCTTCCGAGGGATCCGGCAAATGTTAATGCAATGAAATAACCATGGATGATCGTTGTTCTTGCATACCTTACGAATCCGACAGCAAATTTTGATGAAAACGCCCAAAAGCTCCATATAAATTCCATATAAACTCTTCAAATGCGACAGGCAAACCAAAATGGCGGCCAATTCAGAATGTTGTTTACAATGACGTTGTCATGCAGTGACGTCATTATAGAACCCTAAAACGCTACGTTCAGGGCGATAACGTTACGTCGCTCAACGTAACGTGAGCAAAGCAAGGCCCGTCTTGTGATATCAAAAGTTCAAAATCCATGTTCAAACAGCACGCGAATTTCATGATTTGAACATGGTTTTGCTGTTTGAGCACGGATTTCGGTCCATTTGACAACGGCTTCAAACAGCCATGCGCATAGGTTTTTATGCAAGAACATTGAATTAATCATCACGAAAACAGGCCTATAAAATTTTGACCACCTTGAACCCCGTTTTTATACAGTAAAACTGGGGTTTGCAGGGGTAAACCTTATTTTTCTTATTTCTGCTCTAAAATATACATTGTTGGTACTCGTTAGAACCGCCTCGATGAGGCGGTTCTAACAAGTACCCACAATGTATATTTTGAACAGATTTAAGGAAAATATCACAATTTTTCATCCTAAAATTTTCATTTTTTTCGGCGATAAAGGTTACAATGTATTTGTATAGGCGTGTTTTCATAATGGGTGCTTCAGTGCCTCGTGGATGCTATGATATGACTGATTCACAAGAAATCTTTAAAAGAACAGCAGAAGATGATAGAGATAGTGAAAATCAAGAGGACTGCTACGAAAGAGGATGAAATCAGCAATGCTCAAAAATTTTAAACTGCAAACAAATGATACAATATAATTTCCCTGCCCAGCCGGCCTCGGTAGCTCAGTCAGATACGCGTCTGGCTGGGGAGGACGCGTGTTCGACACCTGTCGGGGTCGGCAACATTCTTTCGTGGAGATTGATCATCAAACTCTTTTCTACGGTCATTCTTTCCCTTCCCCTGATATTCAAGAAGGGCAGTTAACAGTGTCTGGCGAAAAAATGTACACTCTAATGGTTAACCACTTACGATAAGCCTGTCCAGGAATAGTGTTGATAGGTAAACTGACCGGCTCAAAAATGACCTAAATAGTGTTGCCTGTGCCGTTAAACTCCAATACAAACAAACAAACAAAATTTCCCTGCCAACATCAACACAGAATGATATTTGTTCTGTTCATAATTTTAAAATGCCATCAAAAGGTAAACTGACCGGTTCGACATGACTTTCACAGTCTTGACTGGGTCATTAATCTAAAAATTAATTAATAACTGGTCTGCCGAAAGTTGTTAATGTATATTCAACTTTTTTTTTTCTTTACGATAACACATCCGTGCGACAAAGTGCATTTTTCACATCTCAAAAATGGCTAGTTTTCCTATGAAAATCTGTGATATTTTTTCTTATTTATATTGCAAACATAGTTTGTGGGTTCTCGTTAGAACCGCCTCATTGAGGCGGTTCTAACGAGTACCCACAACCTATGTCTTGGAAAAGAAATTAAAAAAATAACGTATACCTCCGTAAACCCCAGTTTTCTAAATATAAAGTGGGGTTTAGGGGGGGTGGTCATTTCACGGATTTGTTCACGTAATGTTTTTTTTTTTTTTTTTTTTCATTTTTCACCTGGGCTTTATTACTTTTGAGCCAGCGCACAGAAAAACCTACGATAAGACTTATGCGACTAGCAAAGACTTAGATCAGTCCGCGCATCCGTGCAGTCTGATAAGAGCCTTCGCTGATCACATGAGCCCTCTACACATTAGGAAAAAAAGTCCGTAAGAAATAATGGCGTCCAACATGGTGTCAGAAAATGATAAATATTAGGTAAAAATGATAACCTATTTATTATTTCTGCTTTCAACATAGATTGCGGATGCTCGTTAGAACCGGCGCAATGAGGCGGTTCTAACGAGTACCCACAATCTATGTTTTTGAGCAAAAATAAGGCAGATAATGTATACCCCCGTAAACCTCACTTTTCTCTATTGAAATGGGGTTTAGGGGGGTCTTCGTTTCACGGACTTGTTATCGTGATGAGCTACGGACTATCAAGAGAGAAATAATCGAAAACTTTTGTCATCAATACGAAAACAAACCTGTGTAATTGTGATCCCTTGAAACCCCACTTTTATATAGTAAAACTGGGGTTTACAGGGGTATATATTATTATTTTTTTCTTATTGCTGCGCAAAAACATAGTTTGAGGGTATTTGTTAGAACCGCCCGAGGCGGTTCTAACGAGTACCCACAATCTATGTTTTGAGCAACTTTTTTATATAGTAAAAATGGGGTTTACAGGGGTATATGGTACCAAAATGTTCCTTAGGTTTAACTACAAAAAATTGCATGGTCACATTTGAGCTTTTTATATTCGTCTAGTCGTCTTCTGAATTGCTATTTCACCACTTAAAGTCGCAAATGTTGAAAGCTGACGTTATCTGATAATTTGGAACGCCGTGACGTCAAAAGTCGCCCATGTGTGACAGATTTCGCCACTTGCGAGCAAACACATTGTTTTGGCATGCCTCTTTTATTCGGATTGTGGTTTTTTTTTATTTTATTTTATTTTTTTTTATTTTTTTTTTTTTTTTTGGGGGGGGGGGGGTCATACGGTGACCTTTATTTTAAATTACGCTGAAAAAGCGTAAATTTTAAAATAAAAATTATGATATTTTTCTTATTTCTGCTCAAAATATGGATTGTGGGTTCACGTTAGAACCGCCTCAATGAGTCGATCAAATCTGACTGTTGCCTCGGTTAATTCCTAGCTCGGAAAAAACAACAGTACTAAGCAATATGGCTAAAGTATCTTTCTTTCTTTTTATTTTTTTTTTCTATCTTTCTTTCTACTGCCACACACGCCCCCCCCCCCCCCCCCCACCACCACCACCACCCCCACCCCAGTGTAGGTCACGTACAGTACATACACTCCAGATTTGCAGGATAAGAGCCTACACAGTAATCATAAAACTACGGTAGGGATCTTTAACCTGCACAGGGAATGATTCTCCCTGCACATTGGGGCGGGGTACTCCAGTTAACGTCTTGATCCGAAGGACGATGTCTTTTGTGGCATTCATCCCTACAAATGATACCAATGGGGCATGTTCGGACACCGACATCTTATAACCGCAGCCAGAAATCGAACCGGTGCCTCCAGCGTCAAAGGCAAGTTCACTTACCACTGATCTATCTATCTATCTATCTATCTATCTATCTATCTATCTATCTATCTATCTATCTATCTATCTATCTATCTATCTATCTATCTATCTATCTATCTATCTATCTATCTATCTATCGATTCGGTAAGTCGTGATACCGGTATCACATTCTATGTACGTTTGGATCCATTGTTGGTTGTTTCGATTTTGAATTTCCCGTGGCCAGACGCTTGGCAGTATATTTCTAATAAGCGTCTTTTGAGAAGATAAAAAACGACAACACAAGAACGAACCATGGCGCAAATAAGTCAAGAAAAACTGATAGAAATGGAGGCGGAAATGGATCGGTAAGTATTCATTGTTTCCCCTATTCTTATATCTTACTGAATGTGAAACTGAAAGTAATTCTGCCGACTAAGGAAGCCCATCCCTTGAAGCAAAGTAAACATGTTCGGCTGTTACACTTTTTCGTAATTTCCATCAAATTCAGTATAGCCGTTCTATGCAACTTATACATATGTATACTATTCATTCAGCATTTGTTGTAAAGTTTGAAAATGCAACAGCTGCACATGCTCAATATAAATGACATACAACATGTATGATGTAATGAATCTCGAAACCGGGACAGTGCAAATTTCCTTGTGAAGGGATGGGGTCGTTTCTGCGGCCTGAGTCATTTCGGCCCAATTTTGGGGATTGGTCGTTTCGGCCTTAATTTTTTCTCGCATTTCAAAGGGTAGCGGGACAATTCGGCACATTGCCAACTTGGCCTGCACAGGGGATGGTTCTCCCTGCACAGGGGGCAGTGATTCATTTTGCCGCGCGTCCCGCGTCTTTGACGCATAGATTTGACAAAGGACGCATTGTTCTGAAAGATACGCATCATGAGGATGCATAGAATTTCAAATTACTTTGTTGTATCTTTCTTTATAATTCGCTTGACAGCTTTCGAAAGCTGGACTAAAAACGGAGATTAAATTTACCTGCGCACCGCCCGTGGCAGTGGCGCGCCCATTGTATTTACTCATCGACTTGACTAACACGTAATTTCATTGGACAGGCTATATTTGTTCGGCCAATCGCTCGCAACGTTTTAATTATTTTAGGCGTAGTTGTTTATAAAGTCCCCGGATGTACAACAACGATGATCAGGATGCCACCGAAAAAGAAATCAAAGATCGAAATCGGTCAAAAAAATATCACAGGTTTTTTCACCCAGTCCCAATCATCGGAGAAAGCGATAGAGAAAAAGTCTGAGTCACCTACGTCTTCGGCAAAACCCTCCGATGATGCGACGGAATCAAAGAAAGAAAGGAATTTCGTTCCGAAATGGCTTGACCTCTATTCTACTTTATTTTGAGTGATATAAGTTTATATTCAGTGTCATTGAAATGCATTTTATTTTGTTCTATTTTCATTTTTTATATGTTAAAACATTACAATAAAATCATATTTTTCCTAGTCAACATTGTATGGTGTTTGTTTTTCTCTGAAAAACAAATTACATGTAAGAAAAACAACATTTCAGAGCAGTAAAATTAGCTATCAAACTATCACCAGAATGCAGGAAATTGAGTCTAGCTATCAAACTATCACCAGAATGCAGGAAATTGAGTCTAGAATTTGAAATTTTCCCCCCCCCCCCCCCCTAGCAAATTCCCTCGCTTCGCTCGGTCAATGTCACAGTGGGACTCATTGTTTACAAATATGTGAGTCCCCAGGTCTCATACTATCAAATTTCAAAATGAATCACTGAGGGGGCCTCCAGTTGACATCCCGATCTGAAGGTCGGTGCACTATGAAAGTGTTTCCCCCAGCGCCTAAAAAGGGCATGTTGCTGGTCAGGGAAAAGGTCACTTTCAGCACTCAAAAATATGTAAAGAGGGCACTTTACATACGAACAGCCGTGTAAAAAGGGCACATTCATTTACAGCACCTTGCTAAAAGGGCACATCTCTCAACTTGAAATAAAGAGATCCTTCTCTTACTCTTTGTCTTCAGTGCTAAAATATACTGCCTGTGTTTTTATGCTAAGTTACAGGGCCTTTTCTGCCTGTTCAGCAGGGCCGAAATTCGGCCCCATTCCCAATGCCAAAAAGGCTCAAATTTTCCCAATTTAACCATATTTTTCCCAATATTATGACAGAAAAAAAATCTCAGCTGATTTTAACAAAAGGAAGCAGTAACAACATTACTTGGGTAGACTTTAGAATCTGTCCACCACTGTTTACTGAGTTAGGAGTAGTTCACTGATGGTTAAAGTTAGATTAGGAGTAGGGCAATCATGGTAAGGATTAGGTAAGGGTAAGATTAAGGTTAGGATTTCTCTGATGAAATATTTTCCCAATTTTGGTGTTTTGTCGATATTTTTTCCCAATTTTTCCCAGGGGCCTTTTCCCAAAATACCTGAATAAAGCCCTGAGTTAAGAGATATGTCATAGTAACCATTGGTGACAAGAAGTTAAAGTTTTGCAAGCAAGCGGATCACTGCTACAAAGAAGACAAGATAAGTTTGGAACATGTTGAGCCCACAGTTCCCATTCTCTCATAAACACTGACATGACACTGGTCAGGCACACTTTCACATTTCATTTGTTTAATTGGTGCCACTCACACTTGTTATCAAAAACACAGTTATGACTCTATAAGTGATATAATTAAGTTCAATAAACAGGGGGATTATCAGTCAACCATAATTGGTGCCACTCACACTTGTTATCAAAACACAGATATCACTTCTTAAAGTGATATAATTAAGTTCAATAAACATGGGGGATTAACAGTCAATGAATGGATGCTTATGTTGATCCAAGTTAGTTTGTATGTCCTTTTTTAGTCAGGAAAGACTCATATCATCCTGCGCATGTGTGCTGTCTAATCAGAGTCTTAATAGATATGAACCTTCTGCAGTCACAATACCATCCAATATGTTAATTATTTATTTCACACCATTATAAGTTGTTGGCTTTTTTAAGTAGTACATTGAATCATCACATGTTAATGATCCGTTAATCAATCACCCGTTATGGTCCCCCATAGGGGCTTGAAGAAATATATGGGCTGCATGATGCTTCCACGCAGAGCTGAATCCGACCAGCACACGAGTACTGGTAAACCGCTTAGTGAATCTAAGCCTGCCCAGGTAAAGCGGTGCGAGTCGGACCGTCCATGCTTATAAATATGATCTATAAAAGGGTTATCCTTTGGAAGCAAGGAATACACCAAAGAGCTGAAAATATGGAGTGTATATGTTTTCTGGGCCAGACTAGCTAGTTTTGGCCAGTTAGGCCTCATCAGTGACCCTCAGATATTTTCAAAATTCCACAATGGAATCAATGATCCCAAAGGTCAAGAAATATAATCTACACTATGATGTAAACCCTATTGGTTTCATCGGGCGACAGGGCTTGAGATGTCATTTCATCACAAAATTTGGAAGCAACATCTCCAAACTGACCTTTACAGTGTTGACTGGGATGTTAAACCTTAAACAAACAAAACAATCACCCATTAATCAGTTTTGCTGGAGTTATCTAATCCCTTCTTTTTATCTATCAGTGTTCAACCGAATGCCTGTGCATGACCTTAATTAGTTGTGAAAACACACATTAAGTGGAGCGTGATAGCTCAGTGGTTAGTGCACTTGCCTCTGATACTAGAGGTCCCGGGTTCGATCCCCGGCATCGGCGATAAAATTTCAGTGCCCGAACACGCTCTGTTGGCATCATTTGCAGGGATGAATGTCATAAAGTGCACCGTCCTTCAGATCCGGACGTTAACTGGAGGCCCCCTGTGCAGGGAGAACCATCCCCTGTGCAGGTTAAAGATCCCTACTGTAATTACATGGTTACTGTGTAGGCTTTCATCCTGCAAAACCTGGAGTGTATGTAATATACACCTGCGGTAATGGTCAAATGTGACCGAGGCAGTATCAGAAGATAGATAGAGATAAATGCATTCGTCTTAAACTATGGAGGTGAGATAATTTTTAAGCCCTTTGACTTCCCTTATCTTTGCAAACAGTGTGGATCCAGATCGGATGGCTTCTGATCAGGATCTACACTGTTTGGCATTTAGCTTATGAATTTGTAGCAATAAATTACATCAAGTCATTTGATTGGTTGATAGACAGAAATGGGTGTGGCTTAAATGAACATTCAGCAAGATATGGGTTAACATACAGAATATCCAAAAATATTATAATTGATATGCTTATGTTTCAAGGAATCAAATGTCAGCAATCATTGTATGTATATCGGGTGCTCAGAACTTATCCTTGCAATCACTCAGGCCCAAAAAAAAAATGTGTGTTTCAGGTTTCGTCTGAAAATTCACCCTGGGTCGGTAGGTAGGATTTTTTTTTTCTTTCAAGCGACTAGATATTAAAGGAATTACAAGAAAAAAGCATCATTGTATTTTTCTGTGTTTATTTTTATGCCCCCAACTTTGAAAAAGTTGGAGGGGCATATTGCTTCTGGTTCGTTCGTCCGTTCGTCTGTTCATCCGTTCGTCCGTTCGTCCGTCCGTTACGCTTTTGATGCATAGCATAACTAAAGAACCGTGTATGCTAGGGTTTTGAAATTTCATATATTGATTCCTCATGGAAAATTAGCTGACACATATTTTTTTTCTCGTCTGGATTATGCCCCCTTCAAGAGTTATTGGCCTTTGAAATTTTTTAAATAAAATCTTGTCAGCAAGATATCTCAAAAACTATTGGAGCTAGAGCCTTGAAAGTTGGTGATTATATTGGTGGTGATGAGTAGATGAACTGATTAACTTTTGACAAAATTCCGAAAAATACTTTGTGAGTTATGGCCCTTTGTCATTTTGGTAATTTGGGCCCATTGTAATGTATGCTAAAAGTGATGCATAGCATATCTTTAGAATCGTGTATGCTAGGGTTTTGAAATTTCATATATGGATTCCTCATGGAAAATTAGCTGACACATATTTTTTTTCTCATCCGGATTATGCCCCTTTTAAGAGTTATTGCCCTTTGAATTTTTTTTAATAAAATCTTGTCAGCAAGATATCTCAAAAACTATTGGAGCTAGAGACTTGAAAGTTGGTGAATAGATTGGTGGTGATGAGTAGATGAACTGATTAACTTTTGACAAAATTCCGAAAAATACTTTGTGAGTTATGGCCCTTTGTCATTTTGGTAATTTGGGCCCATTGTAATGTATGCTAAAAGTGATGCATAGCATATCTTTAGAACCGTGTATACTAGGGTTTTGAAATTTCATATATGGATTCCTCATGGAAAATTAGCTGACGCGTATTTTTTTTTCTCGTCCGGATTATGCCCCTTTTAAGAGTTATTGCCCTTTGAAATTTTTTTAATAAAATCTTGTCAGCAAGATATCTCAAAAACTATTGGAGCTAGAGCCTTGAAAGTTGGTGAATAGATTGGTGGTGATGAGTAGATGAACTGATTAACTTTTGACAAAATTCCGAAAAACACTTTGTGAGTTATGGCCCTTTGTCATTTTGGTAATTTGTGCCCATTGTTATGTATGCTAAAAGTGATGCATAGCATATCTTTAGAACCGTGTATGCTAGGGTTTTGAAATTTCATATATGGATTCCTCATGGAAAATTAGCTGACGCGTATTTTTTTTCTCGTCCGGATTATGCCCCTTTTAAGAGTTATTGCCCTTTGAAATTTTTTTAATAAAATCTTGTCAGCAAGATATCTAAAAAACTATTGGAGCTAGAGCCTTGAAAGTTGGTGAATAGATTGGTGGTGATGAGTAGATGAACTGATTAACTTATGACAAAATTCCGAAAAATACTTTATGAGTTATGGCCCTTTGTCATTTTGGTAATTTGTGAAAAACTTTGTCATCGTTCTAGCGCCTACATTTCTTGACCAATTTCAATATAACTTCACACAAATGTTCCTTATAAAAAAATCTCGAGCGAGTTCGACTTACAAGGTCATGACCTCAAGGTCAAGGTCACTGTGGCTATTTTTAGAAAAACTTTGTCATCGCCCTAGCGCCTACATTTCTTCACCAATTTCAATATAACTTAACACAAATGTTCCTTATAAAAAAATCTTGACCGAGTTCGACTTCAAGGTCATGACCTCAAGGTCAAGGTCACTGTGGCTATTTTTAGAAAAACTTTGTCATCGCTCTAGCGCCTACATTTCTTCACCAATTTCAATATAACTTCACACAAATGTTTCTTATGACAATATCTCAGCGAGTTCGACTTTCAAGGTCATGACCTCAAGGTCAAGGTCACTGTGGCTATTTTAAGAAAAACTTTGTCATCACTCTAGCGCCTACATTTCTTCACTGATTTCAATATAACTTCCCACAAATGTGCCTTATGACAATATCTTGAGCGAGGTTGACTTTCAAGGTCATGACCTCAAGGTCAAGGTCACTGTGGCTATTTTTAGAAAATCTTTGTCATTGCTCTAGCGCCTACATTTCTTCACTGATTTCAATATACTTTCACACAAATGTTCCTTATGACAATATCTCGAGTGTGTTCGACTTTCAGGGTCCTGACCTCAAGGTCAAGGTCACTGTAGCTATTTTTAGAAAAATTTTGTCATCGCTCTAGCGCCTACATTTCTTCACCGATTTCAATATAACTTCAATCAAATGTTCCTTATGATAATATCTCTAGCGAGTTCCACTTTCAAGGTCAAGGTCACTGTGGCTATTTTTAGAAAAACTTTGTCAATGCTCTAGCGCTTACATTTCTTCACCGATTTCAATATAACTTCACACAAATGTTCCTTATGACAATATCTCAAGCCATTTCAACTTTCAAGGTCAAGGTCCCAATGGCTATTTTTAGAAAAACTTTGTCATCGCTCCAGCGCCTACATTTCTACACCGATTTTAATATAACTTCACACAAATGATCCTTATGACAATACCTCGAAAGAGTTCGACTTTCAAGGTCACGGTCACTGTGGCTATTTTTAGAAAAACTTTTTCATGCTCTAGCGCTTACATTTTTTCACCAATTTCAAAATCGATTCACACAAATGTTCCTTATGACAATATCTGTAGCGAGTTCCACTTTCAAGGTCAAGGTCACTGTGGCTATTTTTAGAAAAACTTTGTCAATGCTCTAGCGCTTACATTTCTTCACCAATTTCAATATAACTTCACACAAATGTTCCTTAAGATAGTATCTCGAGCGATTTCGACTTTCAAGGTCAAGGTCACTGTGGCTATTTTTAGAAAAACTTTGTCATCCCCCTAGCGACTACATTTCTTCACTGATTTCAATATAACTTCACACAAATGTTCCTTATGACAATACCTCGAGTGAGTTTGACTTTCAAGGTCAAGGTCACTGTGGCTTTTTTTAGAAAAACTTTGACATGGCTCTAGCGCTTACATTTCTTCACCGATTTCAGTATAACTTCACACAAATGTTCCTTATGACAATATCTCGAACTATTTCGACTTTCAAGGTCAAGGTCACTGTGGCTATTTTTAGAAAATCTTTGTCATCGCTCTAGTGCCTACATTTATTGATGGATGTTAATAGAACTTCACACAAATGTTTCTTATGGTAATATCTCGAGTTGCTTTGACTAATGTAAGAGTCCATTTCTCAAGATCTATTAGAGCTTCATTAATTGTATTTGGTACAAGCTTGCATTTAGGAATTGAAACTTCAATGCAAGTATCCATTTCTGACCTTGACCTACATTTTATGGTTCACTGATTTTGTAAAATAGTGTGACAACCCTAACTTTCACCCTGATGTAAGAGTCTGTTTTTAAGAGTTTCATTGATGATACTTGGTACATGCTTGCAACTAGGAGTGAAATTTTTATGCAGGCATCCATGTTTGACCTTGACCTAGATTTCATGGTTTGGTGACTTTGCGCCCCCACAGGCGCGACATAGCCTTCGGGGGAATTCTTGTTGTATGTTTTTGAGTCTTTAACAATATTTGTTGAATATTTTGCCATCTAAGGACAAGCAAAGGTTGGGGGCATTGTGTTTTACAAACACCATTTCTAGTTTTTCCTTCGTTTTAATCAGATCAGCTTGCACCTCTGCCGAATCATGAGTCAACCTAGATACCTCAAAAAATGTCTTGAAGATCTAACAAATACATGCAATTGCAGAAAAAAGTTAACTGAAAAAAAAATTGGGCATAGGTTTCCCTGCACATAGCCAAATTTCACTATCACCCCTACCCCTAATGTCCCAGGCCAATAAAGAGTTGGGCAAGGCAGAATAGACGGATCCAATGTTTTGACACGTGACCTTGTTTACTTGTCACTGCGCATGCGCAAAACTACTTTTCCTTTTGATAACGATCTTTCGTGGTTGGCAAAAGGGCCCTGGTTCCATATAAACACACTGTAAATAGGTTTAATATTACGGGCATACTTTAGCTGACTGTTACAGAAAATCGATCGATTTACACTTTAAATGAGTATATAAATATATTCTAGACTTCATTCCTGCATCTTCCGCATTTTTAGTCATTCGTTTTGCGCATTTTTATTTCAAATAATTAAGACCATGCCGCCTCGTTACCTGCCTAAGTTTAACAGGTAATTATCATCAAAACATCCTCAAATTTTCTAGAAACCAATAATTACTAGCTTAGACATGTCTATTTTAAAAGTTTAAAGGTCAATTTTGTCGTTTCTAATCCAAACAAAAGACAAGTTTACAGAAAATAATGATCGCATATACAATGGCGACAAACGGCCAAAGACGGTTTTTGCCCACCACCGGTAAGTCCCGGCAAATAGTATTATTGAGTGATGACGTAGTGTTTGGATGTGTCTATAGGAAAAAGGGTGGGTTTGGTACTATGGCTCATATTGACAAGTGTCCGCATTCATAGTAGCACCTTTTTCCAGCTAGACAGAGTAAGTAAACGGCTTACCTACCGGTATAACCCGGTTTGTGTCCTAAAGAAAGCATTTTCCCCCAAAAAGACGAAATCGAAACTGAAAGTAGTGGAAATACCAACCTCTTTCTCATCTTTTTGCCCGTGGATGACAAAATTGGTTTTCGTAGCAGACTGCTTGGTCTTATCGAGGGGGGGGGGTGGTGTTGCAAACAAACGTCACACATGCTAAGACCATTCGCAAATGGCCTGAGGACGTTGATCGCCCCCTCTATGTGGGAGCATTTTTGCATGCGAACTGAAAGTATCGTTGCCATTTCTCTGATCCCGCACTCCTCCAAATGCTTGCTGTTTAACCATGTGTGAATTTCAAGCCTTTAAATGATAGATTAAAACGGACTGTGGTTTGTCATTTTTTTATGCCCCGCATCGGCATGATGCCGGGGGCATATAATTTTTCGGTTTTCCGTACGTGCGTACATGTGTATGTCCATCTGTACGTGTGTGTGTATGTACGTACGTACGTTCGTGATCCTGTAACCTCAGGTTAAGGTTTTTGTAACAGGTAGAGCCTGAACTTTTAGAACTCATATTTTCCTTACCATTTGATAGAACTGGTTCATCTTTGGTATGATGATAGATATAGGTCCAAAGTTTTATTAAGCAATACCCCCAACCATGCCTGTACATGAAGAAATATATGGGCTGCATGATGCTTCCACAAATAACTGAATCCGGCCCGCACACTAGTACTGGTAAACCGCTTAGTGGATCTAAACCTGTCCAGGAACCGCGGTGTGAGGCGGACCGTCCATGCTAATAAATCCTATTTGTTTCATTGGGCGACATGGCTTGAGATGTCATTTCATCTCAGTGTCGGGTAAAAGTCCCACAAAAATTGGAAGCAACGTCTCCAAACTGACCTTTACAGTGTTGACGGGGATGTTAAACCTCAAATCAACCAACCAACCATGCCTGTGACCTCAAGGTCAAGGTCACAGACTTAGAAATTTTCAATGTTAAAGACTCAGGTTAAGGTTTTTGTAACAGGTAGACCTTATTTTAGAACTCCTATTTTCCAAACCATTTGATGGAATTGGTTCATATTTGGTATGATTATAGATATATGTCCAAAGTTTTATTCAGCGATACCCCCACCGATGCCCATGACCTCAAGGTCATGGTCATGGACTTAGAAATTTTCCATGTTAAAGACTCCAGTTAAGGTATTTGTACCTGGTAGAACCTGAACTTTTATGATGGCTTTGGTTCATATGATGATAGATATAGGTACAATGTTTTATTCAGCAAACAATTTTAATGTTAAAGATTTTAAAGAGCTCAAATTTTCCAAACCATATTATGGATTTGGCTTATACATATGCTATGATGATAGATACAGGTCCAAATGTTTATTTTTCAATACCCCCACTCATGCCTATGGCTTCAAGGTCAAGGTCACAGACTTATAAATTTTTAATTAGATATTTTATGAGTTGATATTTTCCAAATCATGTGATGGATCAAGTTTGTTTTTGTATGATGTTAGATACCTGTCCATTTTATTCAGCAATACCCCCACCCATGCCCATGAGCTCGGTCAAGGTCACAGACTTAGACATTTTTAATTAGATATTTTAAGAGTTTATATTTTTCAAATTGTATGATGAATTAAGTTTATATTTGGTATGATGATTGATACTGGTCCAATACCCCCACCCGTGCACGTGCCCTAAAGGTCAAGGTCACAGACAAAGAAATTTTTATTTAAAGTTTATTAAGAGCTCATACTCACCAAACCATATAGATTTGCTTCATATTTGGTATGATGATAGTTACAGGATCAAAGTTGTATATACCCCCACCCCTGACCTCAAGGTCAAGGTCACAGACTTAGTCTTATTATGCTTTTAAAGTTTTAGGGCTAATATTTATAGATTGGCTTCTTTTTGGAATGATGATAGATACAGGTTCCAAGTCTCATTCACCCATACCAACGACCCTGCCCATGACCTCAAGGTCAAGGTCACACACTTAGAAAATTTTGTTGCAACATGGATTTTCGGGGTGAGGCGGGGCCCTTGGCAGGGGCATCTGTAGCGTCTGGACACATTTCTAGTTACATTATTATTTCGCTAGTTTAAATCGATTTTGAAAACCAGTCCATTCAGGTGTCACTGCTTACCGGAAAAATGAAAATGAAACGGACGAACCACACTGTACACGAAGGAGTAAATCCTCTGAGTCGGTGTTTTTAGCTCACCTGTCACACGTAGTTAGTCACGTTAGGTGGTCCCCTTTCAAAGTTGTTCAAATGGCTCCGGTCCGTTGCACATATAGGTCACAGGAGCCAAAAATAGATTTTTTTCACCGAAAGCTCAAAAAATCTTCTTCTCTGAAACCGCAAGGCCCAGGTCGTTGATATTTGGTATGAAGCTTCATCTAGTGGACCCCTACCAAGATTGTTCAAATTAAAGTGCTGGGACCAAAAATGCCCCCGCCCCGGGGCCCTTTGGTTTTATAGGGAAATAGGCTTATATAGGGAAAATCTTTAAAAATCTTCTTCTCTGAAACCGCAAGGCCCATTTCTTTAATATTTGGTATGAAGCTTCATCTAGTGGTCCCCTACCAAGGTTGTTCAAATAATAGTGCTGGGGCCAAAAATGCCCCCGCCCTGGGGCCCTTTGGTTTTACATGGGCTTATACATGTATAGGGAAAATCTTTAAAAATCTTCTTCTCTGAAACCGCAAGGCCCAGGTCTTTGATATTTGGTATGAAGCTTCATCTAGTGGACCCCTACCAAGATTGCTCAAATTATAGTGCTGGGGCCAAAAATGCCCCCGCCCCGGGGCCCTTTGGTTTTACATAGGCTTATATAGGGAAAATCTTTAAAAATCTTCTTCTCTGAAACCACAAGGCCCAGGTCTTTGATATTTGGTATGAAGCTTCATCTAGCAGACCCCTACCAAGATTGTTCAAATTATAGTGCTGGGGCCAAAAATATTCCCCACTCTGGAGCCCTCTGGTTTTACATAGACTTATATAGGGAAAATTTTGAAAAATCTTCTTCTCTGAAACCACAAGGCCTAGGCTGTGATATTTGTTGTGAAATTTCATCTAATGGACCTCTATCAAGATTGTTCAAATTAAAGCCCTAGGGCCAAAAATGCCCCCGCCCCGAGACCCTTTGGTTTTACATAGACTTATATAGGGAAATCTTTAAAAATCTTCTTCTCTGAAACTGCAAGGCCAATGTCTTTGATATTTAGTATGGAGCTTCATCTAGTGGACCTCTACCAAGATCGTTCAAATTATAGCCCTCGGGCCACAAATGCCCCTGCCCCGGGGCCCTTTGGTTTTACATAGACTTATGTAGTGATAATCTTTGAATATCATCTTCTCTGAAGCCACAAGGCCTAGGTCTTTTTTGATATTTGGTATGAAGCTACATCTAGTGGACCTCTACCTAGATTGTTCAAATTATAGCACTGAGACCAAAAATGCCCCCGCCTCAGGCCCTTTTATTTTACATAGACTTATATTGGGGAAAATCTGTAAAAAAACTTCTTCTGTGACACCACAAGGCCAAGGTCTTTGATATTTGGTGTGAAATTTCATCTGATGGACCTCTATCAAGATTGTTCAAATTGAAGCCCTGGCCCCAAAAATACCCCCGCCCAGAGACCCTTTGGTTTAATATAGACTTATATAGGGAAATCTTTAAAAATCTTCTTCTCTGAAACTGCAAGGCTCATGTCTTTGATATTTAGTATGAAGATTCATCTAGTGGACCTCTGTCAAGATTGTTTAAATTATAGCCCTGAGGCCAAAAATGCCCCCGCCCTGAGGCCATTTGGTTTTACATAGGCTTATGTAGGGAATATCTTTAAAAAAATTCTTCTTCTTTGAAACCGCAATGCCAAGGTCTTCGATATTTGTTGTGTAGCTTCATCTAGTAGACCTTTGCCAAGATTGTTCAAATTATAGCCTTTGTTGATAGTTGGTATGAACTTTCACCTTTTTAGACCTCCCTCAACATTATGCACATTATAGCCCTGGGGTCAATAATGGACCGCTCCAGGGCCCACTTGTTACTCTATGGATCAGGTGAGCGATCCAGGGCCATCATGGCCCTCTTGTTATTATTTTATTTTTGAAAACGTCAAAAAAATTGATTGAATCAGCCATTTTTTTCCGCTGAACCTGAAACACAGATTTTTTTTTAGCTCACCTGTCACGTAGTGACAAGGTGAGCTTTTGGGATCACTTTTTGTCCGTCATCCGTGCGTCCGTGCGTAGATGCATGAGTCTGTAAACTTTTTCTTCAAACGACATCTCCTCATAAACCACTCATCGGATTTTAACTAAACTTCACATGAATGATCCTTAGGTGGTCCCCTTTCAAAGTTGTTCAAATGGTTCCAGTCCATTGCACATCTAGGTCACAGGAGCCAAAAATAGTTTTTTTTCAATGAAAACTTAAAAAATCTTCTTCTCTGAAACAATAAGGCCCAGGTCTTTGAGACTGGTATAAAGCTTCATCTAGTGGACCCCTACCAAGATTGTTCAAATTATAGTGCTGGGGCCAAAAATGCCACCGCCCCGGGTCCCTTTGGTTTTACATGTAGGATTATATAGGGAAAATCTTTAAATATCTTCTTCTATGAAACCGCAAGGCCAATATCTTTGATATTTGGTATGAAGCTTCATCTAGTGGACCCCTACCAAGATTGTTCAAATTATAGTGCTGGGGCCAAAAATGTCCCCAATCCGGGGCTCTTTGGTTTTACATGGGGAAAATCTTTAAAAATCTTCTTCTCTGAAACCAGGTCTTTGCTATTTGGTATGAAGCTTCATCTAGTGGACCCCTACCAAGATTGTTCAAATTATTGTGCTTGGGCCAAACATGGCCTCGCCCCGGGGCCCTTTGATTTTACATGGGCTTATATAGGGAAAATCTTTAAAAATCTTCTTCTATGAAACTGCAAGGCCCAGGTCTATGCTATTTGGTATGAAGCTTCATCTAGTGGACCCCTACCAAGATTGTTCAAATTATAGCCCTGGATGAATTTGCTGAAAGTGCAAGGCCCATGTCTTTGATATTTGGCGTGAAGCTTCATCTTGTGGACCTCTACCAAGATTGTTCAAATTATAGCCCTGGGGCCAAAAATGCCCCCGCTCCGGGGCCCTTTGTTTTTACATAGACTTTATAGGGAAAATCTTTAAAAATCTTCTTCTGTGAAACCACTAGGCCTAGGTCTTTGATATTTGGTGTGAAATTGTATCTAGTGGACCTCTATCAAGATTGTTCAAATTATAGCCCTCAGGGCACAAATGCCCCCACCCCGGGGCCCTTTGGTTTTATATAGCATTATATAGAGATAATCTTTGAAAATCTTCTTCTCTGAAACAGCAAGGCCCAGGTCGATGATATTTGGTGTGAAGCTTCGTCTAGTGAACCTCAATCAAGATTGTTTAAATTATAGCCCTGAGGCCAAAAATGTCCCTGCGCCAGTACCCATTAGTTTTACATAGGCTTATATTGGAAAAAAAATCTTGTCATCTGAAACCAGAAGACCCAGGTCTTTGATATTTGGCGTGAAGCTTTATCTAGTGGACCTCTACTGAGATTGTTCAAATTATAGCCCTGGCACCAAAAGTGTCCCTGCGCCAGGGCCCGCTAATTTTACATAGGCTTATATAGGGAAAACCTTTAAAAAATTTCTTTTCTGAAACCAGAAGGCCCAGGTCTTTAATATTTGGTATGAAGCTTCATATAGTGGACCACTACCAAGTTTTTCAAATTATAGCCCTTGGGCCAAGAATGTACGACACTGATACTCAGGTGAGCGATTCAGGGCCCTCTTGTTTACGCCTCATAAGGATTTCAAAGGATCTTTAAAAAAAAAATCTTCTTTTTTATTGTGCATTTCATGTGGCAAAGAACTCACATCAACGTGGGTGCAATTTCATGAGATTTATGCAACGGCACATCTACATCGATGCAACATCATTACATTGTAACATGGATTTGACATTGCCCTAGCGCCGTGTGCCTGCTGTGTGATTGTAATCTGATATACAGTTTTATATAAAATTGTAGTAAAGTTGTTTTCAGACATTTATCAAATCCTAGTCACACCACCTTGTTGGTGCTTACTGGAAACATGACTATGAAAAAAACTTTTAGAATTCTTTAATTGCAATGGGCTATCATAAACATGGCTAACGTGAAAGGCCATGTAAAAGTATTCCAAAATTCAACTGTGGTACTCTGCTGAAAAAAAGTCTACCGGTGTCTAATAAAATCTGGCCAAAATGACCGACTGTAATAGGCTGATATGACCCAAGTCCAAATTTATGCCCAATAGACTCGGCCAAAATGACTCAGGTCCGAATCTTCTTGGCTTCTTGTGAAGTGTTCGCTGTGAAGACCCAGGAATCTGCTGTGACACTTGCAATGTCTGGTATCACAGAGGCTAGCCATTCATACGTTGGTTGGCTAGCCGTCCATTATTTCTGCTCAAAATATGGATTGTCGTTACTGTACTTGTTAGAACTGCTTCATTGAGGTGGAGCTAACCAGTACCCACAGTCTATATTTTTTTTTTATTGTTTGTTTGTTTTGGAGTTCTTACCGCCCAGTCAACACTAAGGCTGGCACGATTAATAAGATAATTGATAAATTGATCGATAAATTCCACAAAAATGATTATCATTACTGTTTTGCAGAATCGATTATTTGATAAGTACAATTTAACACCCAAAGTTGTATCCAAAATAGCTGGATGAGTAGCAAACAGTGCAGACCCTGATGAGATGCCGCGTTTTGCAGCGTCTCATCTGGGTCTACATTGTTTGCTCAGGCCTGTCTGTTCAAATACATATGGAAAACTACAACAGATAGTAGGTGTCATGCTCAGACAGAAAGCCAGACAGGTAAAATTTTGACCAAATCTTCAGTGATTACTAATCGATTGTCGATCACAATGGCATGACTGATAATCGATTATCTTTTCAGCTCCGATTAGCCAGCCCTAGTCAACACTATCTTTTGTCATTTTTAGCTCGTCTGTTTTTTGAAAAAAAACTTTCGAGCTATTGTCATCACTCCGGCGTCTTCGTTGTCGTCTGGCGTCGTCCTTAACCAAAAACCTTAACCTTGACCATATTTCCAAAAGTATTTGGCATACCTTCATGAAACTTCATACATATACTCACCATCACAAGAGCTACATTCCCTACAAGTTTTATAACTCCATCTTGCAATTTGATTGCTCTTGTTTGACTTAGAACTTTGGTTTTCTAAAAGAAACTGCAGACGAGCGTTGGCACCCGCATGCGGTGCTCTTGTTTGAGCCTGTCAGTTTACCTATCTAAACTTTTGCTTGGCAAGCGATTAACCAGTTCAGTGCACATTCTTTTGCCAGAATCTGACAACTGCCCTTCATGAATCAGCAGAAGGGAGAGAATGACCAGAGAAAATATTTCGTAATCAGTCTCCTTGAAAGAATGTTGCCAGACCCGGCAGGTATCAAACCCACGTCCTGATCACCAGTCAGACGCAGATCCGACTGAGCTACCGAGGCCGGCACAATCTATAATTTAGAGCAGAAATACGTAATATAAGGTATACCCCTGTAAAACCCAGTTCTACTGTATAAAACTGGGGTTCAAGGGGGTCAAAATAATATAGGAGTGGATCGTGATGATTGGTTCCTTTTCACCTGGGTTGTACTGTAAATATTGGGAAAGTAAAATCACTGCTTGCGGCCCCGCGTCCATCGGGGCTTGAAGAAATAGATGAGCTGCATGATGCTTCCAAGCAGAGCTGAAACCGACTGCACACGAGTACTGGTAAACTGCATAGACAGGTCTTTATCCAGGTATTTTGGGAAAAGGCCCCTGGGCAAAATTGGGAAAAAATTATCGACAAAATACCAAAATAGGGAACACAATTTCATCGGAGAAGTGCCAGGACTATGAATGTTGCTCATGATAGTCTTATGAATTTGATAGCTAAGCAGTGCAATACAGCTGTAGCTTCACTGTGGTGAATTTTCATGTTAACCTTTGATGTTAAGTACTGTTGTCTCTGTTCCTTTTGTTGTGGCATTTTCTTTCTTAATTTTTTGGGGGAAAAATATAGGGAAATTGGGAAAAAATTAGGCTATTTGGCATAGGGAATGGGGCAGAATTTCAGCCCTGTTGAACAGGCAGAAAATGCCCTGATAGAAGATCTAAGCATGCCCACGCAAAGCTTATAAACACTCTTGGTTTCATTGGGCGAAAGGGCTTGAGATGTCTTTTCATCTCAGTGTCGGGTAAAAGTCCCACGAAATTGGGAGCAACATCTCCAAAATGACCTATATAGTGTTGACAGGGATGTTAAACCTAAAATCAAATAAAATCACTGCTGGTGCAGTTGGCTCTGAATGGAAGGATTTGTTTGTTTGATTTGAGGTTTAAAGTCCCCGTCAACACTGTAATTCTGAATGGAAGGATTTTCGGCTGTTCATCAAATCATTCACCACGTTTTCTTTGCATGTGTTGTAGCTTTGAACAAGAGATCCTGACCCCAAACTCTGCCAGTGATTTACCTCGAGTCATAATAGGATCTAGTACATACAACCAAGTGTCAGCTCAACTGAAGAAACTGAGAGAATCCACGACTAGTAGCAGTATCACCTCTAATGAAGAACAAGAACAAAAGGCGAGAGAAGTAGCCGCACAACTCAAGTTATTACGTGCACAGACAGAAAATGCTGCAGACACCGAAGGTAACCATCCTCTGTAACCTTTACAGGGTTGATGGGGACATTAAACCTCAAATCAAACAAACAGTCTGTTTGTTTGATTTGAGGTTTAATGTCCCCATCAACCCTGTAAAGGCCATTTTTGAGACATTGCTTCCAATTTTGTGGGAGTTTTACCCAACAATGAGATGAAATGACATCTCAAGCCCTGCTGCCCAATGAAACCAATAGGGTTTATATGCATTGACTCACACCGCTTTGCCTGGGCAGGCTTAGATCCTCTAAGCGGCTTACCAGTACTCATGTGCAGGTCGGTTTCAGCTCTGTGTGGAAGCATCATGTAGTCCATATATTTCTTCAAGCCCTGATGGGTGGGGGCTGTGATAAACCATCCTCTTTTGTATCCCTAAACAGTTAACCCATTTAGTACCAGAAACCCCAAAACGGTAAACAGTGCAGGCCCAGATCAGACGCTGCAGAATGCGGCGTCTGATCAGGGCCTCCACTGTTTACTAAAAGGTCAGCCGTTTTCCAAATAAATTTTGAAGAAAACACAACCTGACAACCCTGAATTTTGAAGGAAGCTTCCATTTGGTACAAAAGGATTAACTCATAAAATGCCAGTCACAACAATTGTTGTCTGCTTTGTCGTCTGCCGGTTTCTTTTAAAGTTATTCTTGCAAACAGTGTGGACCCAGATCTGGGTCCACACTATTTGCCTGTATGAAAAAATATTTCTAAAAAGTTTGCAAGAAGATTTAGCAGACAACATTTTCAGATGTTTTTTTTCTTGGCATCTTAAGGGTTAACTGTTGTGGTTGGGCTCTGCTTTAATGGGAATGGATACACTTTTAGGGGAGGCAATGCCTGCAAAAGATGTCAACAGGAGTCTAATCTTAAGGAAAGAATTTGCTCCTGAGGAGCAAATCAGGAGCAAATTCTTTCATTTAAGAGTAGTCCCCTTTTTAGCTCACCTGTTTGATCCAGGAAGAGCTATTGCACTTGCCTTGGTGTGGTGTCGGCATTCACGTAAACATAGCTCATATTTTCCAAACCAAACAATGGATTTGGTTCCTGTTTGGAATGATGATAGATATAGGCCCAAATAAGTTTTATTCAGTATTCACCAATACCCCCCCCCCCCCCCCCCCCCCCCCCCCCTCTGCCACATACCATGCAATGACTTTGGTTCATATATAGTGGGAAAGCAAATTTTTACATTTGATGTAGGTCCAAAGTTTCATTCAGCAATACCCTGCCCATGCTGATGGCCTCAAGGTCAAGGCCATAGACTTAGCAATATTCAATGTTGAAGTTTTTTAACTGCTCATATTTTACAAACTATAGAAGGATTTGGTTCACATTTGGAATGATGAAAGATATAGGTCCATGAGCGGGGTAAGACAAGGAGGCTACCTTTTTGATTGATCACCATTCAAAGGGAGATAACCTAAACAGGCATTATTTATTTCCATTTCCAGCTCTAAAAAATTGCTTTCCTCTATATATACGGATTGCAAAACCAGTGGCTTGGCTGTAGGGGAAGTTTGTTGGCCAACAATAAAAATTGAGCCAGGGCATGACAAAACCTACAATAAGACATGTGCGTCCAACGAAGACTCAGATCAGCCTGTGCATCCACACAGTCTGATCAGAGTCTTCATTGTGCACTCTAAGGATAGCTAACGGTCCAATGCTCCTTCATGCAGCAAGAGAAGTCTCTGGTTAGACTGTATGGATGTATGGATCTGAGTCTTCGCTGGTCACACATCTTATTGTAGGTTTTGTCGTGCGCTGGCTCAATTCTAAATTTTAAACAGAAGACAGTAGTTTACATGACAATATCATTTTGCAAGACTCAGAATGATCACTGCAGTTTGAAAACAGAGCTATTTACAATAGACATGCATGTTACATGTACATAGAGGCTTGAATAAAAGCATGTTTCTCTGATGGATATTGTTATGTTCGGGAAATTTAGATTGGCATCAGGGAAGTGTCAGGAAATTTTGTTTTGTCCAGACAGTATAAAACATGTATAGGATTAGCATTTTCCTTCCGCTTTACTGTAATTGGCTGAAATTTATGAGTCTAATCTGCCCTTGACCAGGATCCAAGGTAATAAATAAAGAATACCAGGTGAGTGCCTTTTGATATCAAGTTTATCAGGCAAGGCTTTGAGAATGCTTCTACATGCATTCTCGAAGCCGAGCCTGATAAACTTGATATCAAATGCCACAAATCTGGTATTCTATTTATCAGTTTATCGATATATTCACTCTTTAAACATGCAATTTACGATAAGTTGTAGACTATCCTCAGTGCATCTCAACATTCCGGCGTGCAATAAATTAATAGGTCTATATATTTAGTATAATCTGACCATATTATTCCTATGATATTTTTTTTTATGTAATTTTTAGCTTGGCTGTTTTAGAAGAAAATGACAAGGTATTGTCATAGCTCTGGCGTCTGCGTCGTGCAAAAACTTGGACATTTTGTAATATCTCTGTCATTACTGAACATATTTACTTGAAACTCAGACTAGTTGTTCATTATGAAAAGGGGAACTCATATCAATAGGTGAGGTAACCCTCAAAATATTTTTGGCACAATTATGCCCCTTTTTCGATTTAGAATTTTTGCAAAAACTTGGACATTTTGTAATACAGTATCTCTGTCATTACTGAACATATTTACTTGAAACTGTGACTAGCTGTTCATTATGAAGAGGGGAACTCATACCAATAGGTGAGGTAACCCACCCTCAAAATATTTTTGGCACAGTTATGCCCCTTTTTGGTCTTAGAAATTTTGTTTAACTAAAAGAAACTGCAGCCGAGCAAAAACTTGGACATTTTGTAATATCTCTGTCATTACTGAACATATTTACTTGAAACACGGGTTAGTTGTTCATAATGAGAAGGGGAACTCATACCAATAGGTGAGGTAACCCTCAAAATATTTTTGGCACAGTTATGCCCCTTTTTTGTCTTAGAAATTTTGTTTAACTAAAAAAAACTGCATTCGAGCAAAAACTTGGACATTTTGTAATATCTCTGTCATTACTGAACATATTTACTTGAAACACGGGCTAGTTGTTCATATTGAGAAGGGGAACTCATACCAATAGGCAAGGTAACCCTCAAAATATTTTTGGCACAGTTATTCCCAGTTTCGTCTTAGAATTTTTGCAAAAACTTGGGACATTTTGTAATATCTCTGTCATTACTGAACATATTTACTTGAAATTTGGGCTAGTTGTTCATTATAAAAAGGGGAACTCATACCAATAGGTGAGGTAACCCTCAAAATATTTTTGGCACAGTTATGCCACTTTTTCGACGTAGAATTTTTGCAAAAACTTGGACATTTTGTAATATCTCTGTCATTACTTTGTTTGATTTGAGGTTTAACGTCCCCGTCAACACTGTAAAGGTCATTTTGGAGACATTGCTTCCAATTTTGTGGGACTTTTACCAAACATTGAGATGAAATGACATCTCAAGTCCTGTCGCCCAATGAAACCAATAGGGTTTAAAGTAACCAAGAGTTGTTGGCATTTTAACCCTTGACCTGCTGAATATTTAAATATGCCGCACCCACTACTGATTATCAACTAATCAGATTACTTGATGCAAATTATTGAGACAAATTCATGAACTGAATGACAAACAATGAAGATCCTGATCAGATGGCTTCTTCAGAAGCCATCTGACCTAGATCTTCATTGTTTGAAAGATAAGGCATACCAGGTTCAACAGGACAAGGGTTAATTAATATTTATGAGCAGGATAAATTTCAAGGTTAGTTTAGTTGAGCATGAAAGAACTTCAAAGAAGTACGGGTAGTATAACCTCTGGGACATGTGTATTATCTCACTTTTTGCTCCACTCAGATTCCAATCACAACAATTGCCATCTGCTTTGTTTTCTGCTGATTACTTTACAAGTCATTCATCATCATCAACAGATTTTTGATTAACCTGCTGGTAAAGGGGCAAAGTCCACATAAGAGGGCCCCCTTCCAGGTAGCTGGCTTGCTGCACGCATGGCAGATATTACACCAGATCTCCAGGTTTGTCTATCATGAGGATCAATAGCACAGAGCTTCCATTCTCTGAAATCTCTTTCTTTTAGCTGCTTCCAGGTCATCTTGGGCCATCCAGGCCCGCTTTCCACCTACCTGTATGTCACAGGCAGTCTTGACTGCACTGTTGGAGCGTTCCACATTTCCATACCAGCGGAGCCTTCTCTCTTTCAGGATGAGGTCCAGGTCCTCAATGCCAAGACCCTCATGTAACACACTGGACCTGATAAGTCATTGTTAGCAACAATGTGGACCCAGACATAGGAACAGTCTGATCATGGTCCACAATGTTTGCCTGTATGCAAAAATGTGTTTGAAACATCTGCAAGAAAATGCAGCAGACAACAAACAGACAAAAATTTTCAGATACCATTTTGCTTTGCATCTTAACCCATTGTGTACTGGAAACCCCAAAACGGGTAATTGGCAAACAGTGCAGGCCCAGATAGATGCCACAGAATTCAGCCATTTTCCAAAGCAATTTTTAAAATAACACAACCTGTCTCCCCCAGATTTTGAAAATACATGTAATAATAATCAACCTTATTTAAAGAGGGTAACACATTTAGTACTGGTACTAATCTTCCTTGCGGCCCTCTTTTCTTGGGTAGGAACCAGTACTAAGCAATGTGGATAAAGTCTCTTGCTCACGAAAACAACACTTGGCACTTGCGGGGATTGAGCTGGCTACCTCTCGATCTCAAATCCAATGCTTTACCACTGCGCCATGAAATGGACTCCTGCTATATATAAGGAGGAAGATTTCATTTGGTATAAAAGGATTAAGGATTAAAGTTCAGTAAAATTTATTATTAAGATCACCCTATTAAGACTAATTCTGCTTTAAAAAGCTTATTTAGACGGGTGCAGTTATTCTTTCTTCAAATTTCCTGCACAAAATGTCCTCTTGTCAGGAACCACCTTTGGAACTGTTCAAAAGTGGTCTTAAAGACCACTTTTGAACAGTCCCAAAGGTGGTCTTAATTTAGGAATTTTACTGTATCTCCTTTCCAAGCCTTCCATGAACCTTACATATTTTATTTCTAATTTCAGATTTACTGAAGCCACCTCCGCCTCCACCACCAATCCTCAAAAAAGAGGACATCCCTATTTTGCCCCCTCCACCACCACCCCCTCCCATTCTCTCAGCTCCCACACCCAGTCCCTCATTCATTCCACCGCAGCTGAGGCACAGACCACCACCACCTCCTCCTAGGCCTATGGGTATGGGTCCTCCTAGAATGAGACCTCCACCACCTCCAAGGCCACTGTATGGCCCATCTGGACCGATGGGTCCTGGGCCTGGTCCAGGTGGACCAGGACCAATGGGACCTGGACCTATGGGGCCTGGACCTATGGGGCCTGGACCTATTGGGCCAATGGGGCCTGGACCTATGGGGCCAATGGGTCCAATGGGTCCGGGACCTTATGGACCACCAAGACCAGGATTCGGTACTCGAGGACCAATGCGACCCCCAATGGGCCCTGGTCCTGGGCCGGATTTCAACATGGGTCCGATCCCAATTCCTGGTGGTCCACAAGAACCCACTGGTGGTGGCATGTATGGTGTTAGCTCAGGTGAAGCCCATAAAAATGTGGAGGAAGAAGAAAAAGAGAAAATCAAAGACCCAGAGGATGACAAACCAAAAGTTATATATTCCTCAGCTCCACAAATTGTTGTTCCTGTAGAGAAAAAAGAAAAGAAAAGAAAGCGAAAAAAGAAAGAGAAAACTGTAGAGAGTAATTCAGACAATGCCAATAGTACCAAATCCTCAGTAGATACTAGTGTACATGTACCTGTAGCCAGTATAATTGAAAGTTCTGTAGACATTGGTGCATTGAAGCCAGATCTTGAGGAAGATTTTCAAGTGGCCGATATGGAAATAGATACTACTGTTGTTCACACTAAGAAAGAAAAAAAGGAAAAGAAGAAGAAATTCATTCGTTTTGCTGCTGGTCAAGCATGGGAAGATACAACATTAGCAGAATGGGATCAAGGTCGGTATTATTAATTGATTATCCTGTATTACACCAAGTCAACCAATATTCAAAAATCATAAATCATGTTTTTAATTGCGTCAATTAATAAAATTGTCATTAATCAAGTAATTTCGTATTGGCCCAGTTACAGGTCCTCGGTCAGCTGTATTGGCCTCGGCCTACGGCCTCGTGCCAATACAGCAGACCTCGGACCTCTAACTGGGCCAATACGAAATTATTTGATTAATAACATTATATTATTGATAATGCCTACCATAATGAGACTAAGTATTGGGACAGGTATACCTAAGCAAACAGTGCAGATCCAGATTAGGCTGCTCTGACCAGGGTCTGCACTGCACTGTTTGCCATTCTGTCTGCACCTTTTGGACTCCGTAAAAATCCTAGAAATTCGGACACCTTGAGGACTTGCTGTAATTCTAAAATTTTAACAAATTTGTTTCATGATCAAGCTAGGAGTCCAAAAAGTGCAGATGGAATTGCAGACAGTGATGACCCTGATCAGACTCTGATCTGGGTCTGCACTGTTTGCTTAAGCCTGTCTGTCCCAATACTTAGGATCATTCATGGTAGTTTTCTTATTTTGGTGCCTATTGTTATTAACCCTTCTCTTGCTGAATATTCAGTTTAGCCACACCCATTTCTGACTTTGAACCAATCAGATTACTTGATGTAATTTATTCTTACAAATCCATAAACTGAATGTCAAACAGTGTAGATCCTGATCAGATGGCTTCTTCAGAAGCCATCTGATCTGGATCTACACTGTTTCCAAAGATAGGGGTTGTCGTGAACAGCAAGATAAGGGTTAAAGATCATAGGTGCCCCTTGGCTGCCCTGATCTTGGTCTCCACTGTTTGATATTATATTGGTCATGAACAGATAACTTGGTGCAGCATAATTATAGAAAGTAAGAGTTGCTGTACTTCTCTTTGTAGGTTCACTGAGAACCATCATTTTTACAAGGGACTTCGTTCACTTTATGGGACGGTTAGGTGAGACATACATGTTGTGTCTCATATCACCAGGGCATCTAGCACTGGCTTGAAGAGTAGACGGCAATTTAGCCTTCTGCCGCCTAGTGTTGACAAGCCTGCCTTAACCCATTTTGTACCAGAAATCCCAGAATGGGTACCCTAGCAGAATGTGGCATCTGATCAGGGTCTACACTATTTGCAAAAAGCTATTTTCCGAATACATTTTTGAGACAATGCAACCTGTCACCCCTAAATATCGAAATGGACTCCTGCCATAATTTAGGAGGAGGTCTCCGGACGTTTGACCCCCAGGACATTTGCCCCCCAATGAAAAACTGCATTGATGGACATTTGCCCCCCAGTGCTTATTTCAATACAAAATGATGATCAAAGGATTTTACATTTAAGGAGGAAGGTTCCATTTAGTACAAAAAGGATTAATACACTGTAGTGTTGCCTTGACTGTTTCAAATTCCAGACCAAACAAAACAAAACCATGTTTCCTTTTATTCATTTATTGGTGGAAAATACCATAACCTCTTTATTATATTGCGGGTTCAATCCCTGTTAGGCCTGGCAACATCCTTTAGTGGAGTTTTCTCCCTTCCACCAGTTGTCAGTGTCAAGCAAAAATAATGTGCCCTGTATTGACATGAAACCCGTAAAAGGAACATAGGCAAATTGTGCAGATCTAGATTAGATGCAGCGTAATGTGGCATCAGGGTCTTCACTAGTTCAAGATAGCATTAAAAAATAGACTTGACAGCAATTAACTTCAAGGCTTAAAGGTGCATTATTGAGCTACCGGGTCTCAAATTTTTTTTTTCTGGTTTTTATCTTCAATTCATACTCCTTTGTCATATGTACACTTTTAGAGCCAAATACAGCCTCAGAAGTTTGTGAAAATGGTCGTTTTCATTCGTGTTTACCCTTAGCTCTGAACATGTGTTCGGAATTTCTGTTCTAAAAATAAATCTGTGACTTTACACATACATGGCGACAGTATCGTCTCTGAGTGTCGTTACTTATGGCATGGTATTCAGCGTCATATTTTTTCCGATTCAGGCATGGCCTAAGCAAACAAAGCCAAAAATGAACGTCGCATAACGTCATATATGGGGATTCTATTTTTGTCACGAACTAAAAATAGATCTAACTAGTGTTCGAAACCTAGTAAGGGAATCCCTCTCAAACTCGTTTACATATCATAATTGTTCGCATTTTTGCATAAAATACATTCATTTGTATTGTTTTAAAGAAAAATACCGGCTATATGTATTTTATTTTTGGAAGCATTTTTTACGGATAGCTCAATAATGCACCTTTAAGGGGAATGGAAACACCTAGCACATTTTTTCACCTTTTTTCAAAGGGAGATAACTTTTGGGGCTTCCTGTTTGCTTTTCTATAGGCTCATCCCCACTGAAAATGGGGTCTACTCTTAAAGGAAAGAATTTGCTCCAGAGGAGCAAATTCTTTCCTTTAAGAGTTAACTGCTATTGACATGGGAGACAAAAATACTTTTGCAGCAGGAGTTACCTCCCCTGAAGGTGTACCCATTCCCCTTAAATGACAAGTGGATTTGTTCAAATTAACTACTGCTTTAACTCCAGTAGGGCAGGCCCCCGCACATCGGGGCTTGAAGAAATATGCATGATGCTTCCACGCATAGCTGAAACCGACCCGCACACGAGTACTGGTTTACTGCTTAGAGGATCTAAGCCTGTCCAGGCAAAGCGGTGCAAGTCGGCCCGCCCATGCTTATAAAGCCTATTGGTTTCATTGGGCGACAGGGCTTGAGATGTCATTTCATCTCAGTGTCGTGTAAAAGTCCCACAAAATTGGAAGCAATGTCTCCAAAATGACCTTTACAGTGTTTATGGGGCCATTAAACCTCAAATCAAACAAACAAACAAACAAAAGCTCCAGTAGGGCAAGGGCCTGTTATGCTTGCAGCAGGTGCAGGATCTATCCTATCTTTCCTTTTTCTAATGCCATGTCTCTTTGGACACTGCTTGAGATAGACAGTTGCTCGAGGACTAGGCTGTTTAACCACTGGCAGTTGTTGGCAAGCTTCTTAAGAACAATAAAATTCCACAATTAAGACCACCAAAAATTGAGACTAATTCTACTTTAAAAAGCTTATTTAGAAAGTTGAAGTTATTCTTTAATACTTCTGGTCATAGACTACCTTTGGGAGTGTTCAAAAGTGGTCTTAAAGACCACTTTTGAACAGTCCCAAAGGTGGTCTTAATATAGGAATTTTTTCTGCACTAATAAACTATTAAACTGCTTAGGGTGGCTAAGCCATCCAGGAACAGTAAAGGTAACTGATCAGCCCAACATGACCTTAGGTGTTGACAGGACTGTACCATAAAACCACTACACAAAACACATAGAGTAACTAGAATTGCACAGTCGATCGCATATCCCCACGCCCCTTCATAATCCTACTCATCATGCCGTTCTTTTTTATATGTTACACGACCATGTTCTGGAAATTTTGATTTGGTGCGAGGCGGACCGTCCATGCTAATAAACCCTATTGGTTTCATTGGGCGACAGGGCTTGAGATGTCATTTCATCTCAATGTTGGGTAAAAGTCCCACAAAATTGGAAGCAACGTCTCCAAAATGACATTTACAGTGTTGACGGAGACGTTAAACCTCAAATCAAACAAAACAAACAAATATGTAATCTACCGTAATAAATATACATGTATGTTATGTATTTTTGGGATCTATCTGTAACCATGTTGTATCCAAAACTGTTATTCATCATGTTAAACATGTCTGTGTTATGAACACCCCTATAAAGAGAAAAGTGGCATTTACAAAGGTATACATTATCCCATTGTATGCTAGTGGACTCTTCCATTACTATATGTTGGACAAGTCCATTTGTCATATAAGGCAAATCAGGCATATATATATTTACGTTTTTATTCTATGTTTGACGGGAAATTCTATTAGCAAATGGTGCAGGCCCTGATCAGACGCCACGTTCTGTGACATCTGATCTGGGCCTGCACTGTTTGCCAAGGTACCCCTTTAGGAGTTTCCCACATGCAATGGGTTATACCGTAAAAATCCAAAAAATTGGGACACCTTGAAGACTTGCTGTAATTCTCCTAAAATTTTAACAAATTTGTTTCACTATCCAGGTAGGAGTCTACATGGTGCAGATGGAAAGGCAAACAGTGTTGTCCCTGATCACTGATCTGGGTCTGCACTTTTTGCTAAGGCCTATCTGACCAAATACTCAGAATCATTAGTGTATGCCTTATTTGTGTGCAAAAATAGGTTGTAGGTGGTAGGTACTTGTTAGGACAGTCTCATTGACTGGTTTTAACAAGCACCCACAAATTATGTTTGGACAAGAAAAATAAGAAAAATAAAAAAAAAAAAAAATCATCCGAAAAATGATCGGTTTTGTAACGGAAACCCCAGAACGGTACCCTGGCAAACAGTCCAGGCCCAGATCAGATGCCTCAGAACATGGCACCTGATCAGGGTCTACACTGTTTGCAAAAAGTCAGCCATTTTCCAAATAAATTTTAAAGAAACCGGGTAACAACCTTTCACCCCTAAATATTGAAATGAACTCCTGTGACATGTATATACAGTGTAGGAGGAAAATTCCATTTGGTACAAAATGGGTTAAGCCCACAAATGTGTTAACCCTTGTCCTGCTGAATATTCATATATGCCACACCCACTACCGATTATTAACCAATCAGATTATTTGATGCAAATTATTGCAACAACTTCATAACTGAATGACAAACAATATAGATCCTGATCAGATGATCTGAAGAAGCCATCTGATCTGGATCTTCATTGTTTGAAAGATAAGACATATCCTGGCTCAGCAGGACAAGCGTTAAAGTAATGTCTCTTTTTTGCAGATGATTTCAGGTTATTTTGTGGTGATCTCGGAAATGAAGTGACAGATGAAACTCTCAGCAGGGCATTCTCAAAATACACAACATTCGTTAAAGCCAAAGTCGTCAGGGATAAAAGAACACAGAAGACTAAAGGCTATGGCTTCGTCAGTTTTAGAGACCCAAATGATTATGTCAGAGCCATTAGAGAGATGAATGGTAAGTTTTAATTGGGACGCACCAAAAGAAAATGGGTCTTCAAGCTTAAGTGCCCAGTGAAGACTCAGATCAGCCTGCGCATACGCGCAGGCTGATCTGAGTCATCACAGTGCACTATTTGGATGTTTGTTTGTTTTTGTTAGCTCGCCTGTCATGTAGTGACAAGGTGAGCTTTTGTGATCACTTTTCGTCCGTCGTCAGTGCGTGCGTGTGTGCGTAAACTTTTTCTTCAAATGACATCTCCTCCTAAACCACTGATTGGATTTTGACCAAACTTCACAGGAATGATCCTAAGGTGGTCCCCTTTCAAAGTTGTTCAAATGGTTCCGGTCCATTGCACAGCTAGGTCAAAGGAGCTAAAAATAGATTTTTTAAACGAAAACTTTTAAAATCTTCTTCTCTGAAACCGCAAGGCCCAGGTCTTCGATATTTGGTATGAAGCTTCATCTAGTGGACCTCTACCAAGATTGTTCAAATTATAGCCCTGGGGGCCAAAATGCCCCCGCCCTGGGGGCCTTTGGTTTTACATGGGCTTATATAGGGAAAATCATTAAAAAATCTTCTTCTCTGAAACCACAAGGCCCAGGTCTTTGATATTTGGTGTGAAGTTTTACCTGGTGGACCTCTACTAAGATTGTTCAAATTATAGCCTTGGGGCCAAAAATGCCCCCGCCCCGGGGGCCTTTGGTTTAACATAGGCTTATACAGGGAAAATCTTTAAAAATCTTCTTCTCTGAAACCACAAGGCCCAGATCTTTGATATTTGGTGTGAAGCTTCATCTAGTGGACCTCTTTCAAGATTGTTCAAATTATAGCACTGGGGGCCAAATTGCCCCCGCCCCGGGGGCAAATGATTTTACATAGGCTTATATAGGGAAAATCATTAAAAAATCTTCTTCTCTGAAACCACAAGACCCAGGTCTTCGATATTTGGTATGAAGCTTCATCTAGTGGACCTCTACCAAGATTGTTCAAATTATAGCCCTGGGGGCCAAAATGCCCCCGCCCTGGGGGCCTTTGGTTTTACCGTATTCGGGTGTGTATTACCCGCATTTGCGTACTACCCGCACCCTCCTTTTTTGCCAAAATCTGGGGGAAAACTGTTATTCTGTTGTAATACCCGCATGGAACATTTGCTGAAATTTTGGTGGATGCGTAAGTGAGAAAAAGTAAGAATTTGGCCAGTTTTTGTAACACACAACGGAACGCGCGATCATCTTCAAAAGGCGGGAAAATGCATGTGCATGCGAGTATCACCAGAAAGCATGTATTTTGCATTAAAATGTTGAAAAACTTTACCTGTTCACCATTGTAATTTATTTATTAACCCACATATGCCCGCGGCCCTTTATTGGGACATCGGCTAACAGTGCAGTCCCAGATCAGACACCTCAGAAAGGCGCCGCAGACGTCTCATTTTTGGGACATCGGCAAACAGTGCAGTCCCAGATCAGACACATCAGAAAGACGCCCCAGACGTCTGATTTGGATTTACACTGTTTGATAATTTATAACGGTTCAATTATGACACTATTGTTAATCCCTGTCATATAATTGCCACCCTGAGGTGCGTGTCGATAAGGTGTGAAAATATCGTCAAGTTATGTCTCTAATTTGCGTTTATTCCCCAATCATAAAGTTTAATCCGCAATCAATGTGAAAATTATTTAATTGCTCCTAAGACATTGCTACGACTATTCTACTATCTCGTAAATGGTTATGATTTGGCGCCAAATAGCAGACAATTGGCGAGAAAAGTTGAATGCTTTAATTTGTGTTAACACATCTGTATGCTGTTGTTGGTATTGACACGGAGCTTACGGAAAACGCTGTTTTCCACAACCGTTTTGCTATCGAGAATATTTTTACCGTTTCCAAACAATTTTTTTATGAGAGAGATACGCCCCATTAAGATAAAACAATAGACACGTGTGGGGTTGCTGGGGTCCAATGACGTCATTTACCGATCGCGTGCAGAAAAAAAACCTGTAGTGGTGGTTTGTGGGCGGCGGTTTTGATGCCGGAAAACTTTGATGTTCGCATTGAACTTGCATGTTTATTTCGTTTAAAATCAGAGTTTAAGGAATAATACTCACAAAATCGGGCATTCTAGTAATGGAGATTGTTATATTACTCATGTGTAAGTAAAATTGAGTGGACAATTAAACGTTTTTTTATGTCGGGAATCGTAAAAGGATAGAGCATAACACGAGATGCATCGTATTTTCAGCTGACAAAAGTAAAAATAAAATGGTCCAAAAATAATTCGGGCGGATTACCCGCACCCTGAACTTGGGCCTGTAATTAGAGGGAAAAAACTGCGGGTAATACACACCCGAATACGGTACATGGCATTATATAGGGAAAATCATTAAAAAATCTTCTCTGAAACCGCAAGGCCAAGATCTTTGATATTTGGTGTGAAGCTTCATCTAGTGGACCTCTACCAAGATTGTTCAAATTATAGCAGTGGGGGCCAAAATGCCCCCGCCCCGGGCCCTTTGGTTTTACATGGCATTATATAGGGAAAATCATTAAAAAAGCTTCTTCTCTGAAACCACAAGGCCCACGTCTTTAGTATTTTGTGTGAAGCTTTACCTGGTGGACCTCTACTAAGATAGTTCAAATTATAGCCCTATGGCCAAAAATGCCCCCGCCCCGGGGGCCTTTGGTTTTACATAGGCTTATACAGGGAAAATCTTTAAAAATCTTCTTCTCTGAAACCACAAGACCCAGGTCTTTAATATTTGGTGTGAAGCTTTACCTGGTGGACCTCTACTAAGATTGTTCAAATTATAGCCTTTGGGCCGAAAATGCCCCCGCCCCGGGGGCCTTTGGTTTTACATAGGCTTATACAGGGAAAATCTTTAAAAATCTTCTTCTCTGAAACAGCAAGGCCTGGAGCTTTGATATTCGGTGTGAAGCTTCATCTAGTGGACCTCTGCTAAGATTGTTCAAATTATAGCACTGGGGGCCAAAATACCCCCGCCCCGGGGGCCTCTGGTTTTACATAGGCTTATATAGGAAAAATCTTTAAAAATCTTCTTCTCTGAAACTGCAAGGCCCAGATCTTTGGTATTTGGTGTGAAGCTTCATCTAGTGGACCTCTTTCAAGATTGTTCAAGTTATAGCCCTGGGGCCAAAAATGCCCCCACCCCGGGACCCTTTGGTTTTTCATAGGCTTATAAAGGGAAAACCTTTTAAAATCTTCTTGTCTGAAACCAGAAGGCCCAGGTCTTTGATATTTGTAATGAAGCTTCATCTAGTGGACCATTACCAAGTTTGTTATGATAATAGCCCTTGGGCCTAGAATGTAGTGGAGACACTAATTCTCAGGTGAGCGATTCAGGGCCCTCTGGGCCCTCTTGTTTGATTTGAGGTTTAACGTCCCCGTCAACACTATTTAGGTCATTTTGAAGATGTTGCTTCCAATTTTGTGGGACTTTTACCCGACATTGAGATGAAATGACATCTCAAGACCTGCCGCCCAATAATACCAATAGGGTTTACAAGCATGGACGGGCCGACTTGCAGCAATTTTCCTGGGCAGGCTTAGACATTCTAAGCGGATTGCCAGTACTCATGTGTGGTCAGTATCAGCTCTGCGTGGAAGCATCGTGCAGCCCAATCTATTTCTCCAAGCCCTGATGTGGGGGGGGGGGGGGTGGTACTATATGGATGTCCTTTGGTCCAAAGTTTGGGGTGGTTAGGTAAGGGGAAGATGTCATGTATCTTCCCTGACTGGGGCATCAGGCTGACATTGACTTACAGGGGGTGGTAGGGTGAGGCGAAGGTGTTGTTGGCTTACAGTTGGGCAAGGCCTGCCATACTTGCAGCAGGTAAGGGTAGAGGAGGAGTGTTGTTGTTTCTTCTGTTTCTACACTTCTGTTCATTTTTCTCTTTTTCCCTGTCCCTTACTTTCATCTCTTCTCTCTTCTATTTCTTTTCTCCCTTTCTCTGGGAGATGACACAAAATGACCCACAAGGGTTGACATGTGGTTTAACCCCAATTCTAACACAGCACGCCTATATAGGCAATGGAAAATAACTGTGTTTTATTCTACAACAAATCACGGCAAGGAAGAGCGTGACGAGTGACGTCATTAAAAACTGCAAATTTATGACGTCACTAGTCGATTTCCTTGACGTTGGACGGTGTAACGTCATTTCCTCGCATCGAAAACGTTAGAAAAGGATATAAATGCATGTGTTTCAGTCGATAATTTTAGCGGGATTTCTTCTAACAATGGTGAAAAGTTGTGAGATTTTGAAGGAAACAACAACATTATTGCCGATTTTCAGCGAGTTAGAATCGAAATAGATCAGCTCTAGCCAGTGATTTGTTGAGTAATAAATCACAGTTTGTCGGTCAGTTGTAAGTAGACAAATCACGCGCGCTACGCGCTCGTGATTTGTCTACTTTACAACTGACCTCCTAACTGTGATTTATTACACAACAAATCACAGTTAGAGCTGATCTATTTCTTAAACAAACAATCAATCAATCAAAAAATTGAATTACAGTTGGGCTAGGCCTGCTATCTATGTAGAGGGTGAATATTTTTATTTCTTGCACACCAGATAAGGAAATCCATTGTTTTAGCTTGGGATAGAAATTCTGTTCTAACCCTGGTGTTCTCACCCAAATTTGAATATTCTTGCGTGTTTGATAAATGCACTGGCTGAATACGACCTCATACGAGGACTGTTCAAATATGAATGCAATTAAGCACATAAAAATGATTCCATGATAGATTTCGCTGAAAAATTTATTTTGTCCCCTCAAAGTATTCCCCTTTAACAGATATACAAACTTTCAGTCTTCTGATCCAATCATTGAATGCATTTTGGTAGTCTTTTCGAGGTATACTATGAAGGCACTGGAATATTGCAGAACCGAGGTGTTTGAGCTGTACACATTTTCGACCAGAAAGGTAGTTTTTCAGCTGCGGGAACAAAAAAAAAAGTCACACGGGGCAAGGTCAGGGGAATACGGGGGGTGAGGGAGTTCAACAACCTTTTCCTGCTTCAGATAGTCTTGCACAATGAACGCCTTGTGCGATGACGCATTGTCATGTAGCAATCTGACATTGGCCAAACCAGTTGCGGGTCTTCGTTCTTTGAAATATTTCTTCAATTTTCGAAGAACTTTATTCTTGTAAAACTTCGCATTTACAGATTTGTCTTTAGGCACAGCAACCTGAATAGCAGGGCCCTGATTTGAAAAGAATATGGCATACATTACCTTCTTGACGCTCATGGTCTGCTTTGCAATGCATGGTCTTTTGGGATACTTTGTTGCCCATTTTTATGCCCCCGCCTATTCGAAGAATAGCGGAAGGACATTAAGTTTTACCCCTGTCTGTCCGTTCGTCCGTGCATTCATCCTTCCGTTCGTCCATTTGTCAAGGCGTCAACATTTGCGACCACCCTAGTGTTCACCCAAAGGTTCAAGTTTATTTCTCAAGAACTATAAGAGCTTCATTAATGATAATTGGTACAAACTTGTATCTGGGTATGGTTACTTAAATGCAAGCATCCATATTTGACCTTGACCTACATTTCATGGTTCACTGACTTTGTAAAATATTGCGACCACCCTAGCATTCACCCTTATGGTCAAGTTTATTTCTCAAGAACTATAAGAGCTTCATTAATGATATTTGGTACAAACTTGTATCTGTGGATGGCAACTTAAATTTATGCAAGCATCCATATTTGACCTTAACCTACATTTCAGGGTTCACTGACTTTGTAAAATATTGCAACCACCCTAACGTTCACCCTAATGGTCAAGTTTATTTCTTAAGAACTATAAGAGCTTTATTAATGATGCTTCGTACAAACTTGTATCTGGGGGTGGTAACTTAAATGCAAGCATCCATGTTTGACCTTGACCTATATTTCATGGTTCACTGACTTTGTAAAATACTGTGACCACCCTAGCGTTTACCCTAATGGTCAAGTTTATTTCTCAAGAACTTTTAGAGCTTCATTAATGATATTTGGTTCAAACTTGAATCTGGGGATTGCAACTTAAATGCAAGCATCCATATTTGACCTTGACCTATATTTCATGGTTCACTGACTTTGTAAAATATTGCGACCACCCTAGCGTTCACCCTAATGGTTAAGTTCATTTCTCAAGAATTATTACAGCTTCATTAATGATACTTAGAACAAGCTTGCATTTAAGAATGGAAAGTTTTATGCAAACATCTATGTTTGACCTTGACCTACATATCATGGTTGGTTGACTTTGTGCCCCCACAGGCGCGACATAGCCTTCGGCTTTGGTTTTATTGCCCTTTCAAGATTATTTCATTTATATCCAGCTGATCATTAATCAGAGGTGGGTGAAAACCGAAGTACCCTGGGAAAATCCACCTCACCTTCCATTGCAGAACTTGGCGTCTCACATGTGACCCAAGTCAGTTGTCATGGTCATAGATGACTCATAATGTGGTTTTTTATCGCGGATGATTATCGCTTTCTACTTGACTGATTTTCAGCAACTCGATATGGACACATGAAGTGACGTAAGCAACTTCAGCACCCGGGACATGAAAATTAACGGAAACAGACAGATTCAGGTCCGGGCCCAGCAGGCATACGTCTTTAGGGTAAAGTCAAATCAACGTCAATGCAATGTTGCACCGGCGTAGATGTGAGATTGGCTAAATGTTGTGACGCTGTACCGACGTTGATGTGACGTCACAATTACGCCATGTACCTCCCGTGTAATTGATGGGTCTGGTGCCCGTTCATCAACATTAACGTCAAAATTGGTGTTAAACCTTTTTGATTGCTCATATCTCTGTAAGCACTTCTTAGATTCTTTTCATATTTGGTCAAGGATATCTGTATAGCTGTACCTTTTATTTGGAGTATCTAAGCTCCCGGGTCAAACCCCTGGATGCGCTGTCCGTCCATCTGTCCCTTCATCAACGTTTACGTCAAAGTTTTGCGTTAAACCTTTTTTTGATTGCTCATATCTCTGTAACCACCTGTTGGATTCTCTTCATGTTTGGTACAGGATATCTCTATAGACGGACCCAATGCCCGTAGTTATCTTGCCCGTAATTATCACTCTGTGTCTTAGACTGTTTTGTGTAAGTTGCTGGAACATATAGTCTGCTCAAACATCATGGCCCACTTGGACGAACATAAACTTTTGTCAGACAGACAACATGCATTTAGGAAAAGGCACAGTTGTGAAACTCAGCTAAGCACAGTTATTAAAATCTTGGACAAAGGGGGACAGGTGGACACATTTATTCTGGACTTCGAGAAGGCTTTTGACACCCCTCCTCATGAACTACTTAAATCTATGTTATTTGGTTATGGAATTGGGGGAAAGACCCTCAAATGGATAGATTCCTTTCTTTGCTACAGAAAACAGCGGGTTGTTGTTAATGGTGAATCTTCGGAGTGGGCTCCAGTTTTGTCTGGAGTCCCGCAAGGGACCGTTCTTGGTCCACTTTTGTTCTCCCTGTACATCAATGATATTCCCACTGACATTGACTCAGAAATAAGACTGTTCGAAGATGACTGTGTTTGTTACCGGGAAATTAGAAATTCAGACGACTCATTGAAACTTCAGGCTGACATAGATAGATTAGGAAGTTGGGCACGTAAATGGGGCATGAGATTTCAGCCAGTTAAATGCAATATTATGCAGATAACTAGGAAGAGATCTTATAAAGTTGAGGCTTCTTACACCTTAGAGGGAACGGTCCTCGAGAATGTGGCCTCCATTAAATACCTTGGAGTGACAATCTGACACAACTTGAGATGGAATACTCATATTAGCAACATGTGTACTAAGGCAAATAGAACGCTTGGTTTCTTGAAGCAAAATCTTCATCAGTGCCCTCAGGATGTAAAAGAGGCAGCATATAAAGGTCTTGTTCGCCCAATCTTGGAATATGGTAGTTGTATCTGGGACCCCAGTGGAGTGGTCCTTAACGATGAAATTGAGAAAGTTCAGAATAGAGCTGCTAGATTTGTAACAGGCAATTACTGCTTTGAAACTGGGAGCATGACTGGAATACTTGGACAATTAAAATGGGGGTCTCTCAAGAAAAGGAGAAAAGACAGTAGGCTAATCCTTTTATACAAAGGTCTAAAGGGTGCTGCCACCATTCCAACAGATGACCTTGTTCCCCCAGCTAGACACTGTAGAAATTACCATTCGTTGGCTTTTCAGACCCTTACTGCAAGAACTGACATTTATAAAGAGTCGCTCTTCCCCAGAACCATTAGAGATTGGAATGCCCCTTCCCGATTCGATCATTTCGACAGCTGAAGGTGCTGATGATTGTGTTGCTAAATTTACCTCTTTGGTTAGAGCTAGGGACTAACTTCCCACATCACAGGTCCTGGTGTATGAATGTCATTTGACGTGTCACCAGTAACAATTCTGATTCTGATTCTGAATGTTTTGACACGTGACCTTGTTTACTTGTCACTGCGCATGCGCAAAACTGCTTTTGCTTTTGATAACGATCTTTCGTGGTTGGCAAAAAGCCGCTGGTTCCATGTAAACACATTGTAAATAGTTTGATATTACGGGCATATTTTAGTTGACTGTTACAGAAAATCGATCGAATTACACTGTAAATGAATAGATAAATATATTCTAGACTTCATTCCTGCATCTTCCGCATTTTTAGTCATTCCTTTTGCGCATTTTAATCACAAATAATAAAGACTATCCCGCCTCGTTACCTGCCTAAGTTTAACAGGTAATTATCATCAAAACATCCTCACATATTCTACAAACCAATAATTACTAGATAAGACATGTCTATTTTAAAAGTTTAAAGGTCAATTTTGTCGTTTCGATTCCAAACAAAATACAATTTTACAGAAAATGACATCGCATTTGCAATGGCGACAAACGGCCAAAGACGTTTTTTGCCCACCTACGGTAAGTCCCGGCAAATAGTATTATTGAGTGATGACGTAGTGTTTGGATGTGTCTATAGCATTACCTTTGATTTGGAATATCTAAGCTCCCAGGTGAAGCCCCTTGGTGGGCTGTCCATCCGTCCGTCCGTTCATCAACGTTTACGTCAAAGTTTCATGTTAAACCTTTTTGATTGATCATATCTCTGCTCGGACCCATCCATACCCGGACTTGAATCTGTCCGTTTCCGTTAATTTTCATGTCGCGGGTGCTGAAATTGCTTACGTCACTTCCTTTGTCCATTTGGAGTTGCTTAAAATCAGTAGAGTAGAAAGCGATGGTTATCCGCGATAAACAACCGCAAATATGAGTCATCTATGAACAAAACGTCAGTCATCATTAAGAATAAGTATTATAACAATAGTTTTTTTATTATATTTGTTGAATGTTGATCACAAACATTATATATTTATTCATAATTTACAAACACTGTTTCGTGAATGTAACAGGTCGTGGAAGAAAAATGGCGACCATCGCTGAACAGTACTCGCATTTGGAGAGCCTTTTGTTGTATTTCCTCATTAAAATTAATTGTAAACCAAACCTATTAAGAATTATCTGGTTTTGTTTTAATGCTTTATGAACACGCTGATTCTAAAATCCAATCAGCAAAATGAAATATTGTCTGTTGAAAATGCCGATATTTGTCGAATTTGACCTTCAAATGGTGACTTTTTCGTTAGGGGGTTTGTGAAAAATTTGACGATTATCTATGTTATTATGAGTCCGGTGACTCAAACGTTTTTCAGAAATAAAGGACCCAAGATGATATCATTGCTTTATAATAGTTTTAACTGGGTTATTTGCAATAGAAAGTGTTTATTATGGACCGAGTTTGGCTAAATTAGGACTCCATTTTCAGATCATAAATGATAGAAAATAGAATGCTCAACTCTTTATTCTCTGCTTTCTCATGCAATCCAAGCTGATCAATGTCTGTATTGTGAATGCTGAAGTATAAAAGTGTGAAAAATAGATCTATCTATTCTATCTATCTATCTGCAAAAAGTGAAGACCCTGATCAGACGCAGCTTTTTGTCACGTCAGATGTTGGCCTGCACTGTTTGTCAACACCCCCGTTTAAAGGAATACTTTGGTAAGGGCACACTCCGGGATGACGATATGAAAGCAGACAGACATTCACATAATTACAGCCAGGAATTTTAATTAACCATGTCTAAAAAGCTTCCATGACATTTGGTCGTATGCACTAAGGGGTCCTAGTTAACGCCCCGTATATGCTTCATATTTTCCAGGCATTTGCAGGATATCACTTGTGATGGTCATTTTTTTTTTTTTTTTGGTTTTGGTTTTACGGCCCTTTCAAGATTATTTCATTTATATCGAGCTGATCAGTAACCAGAGGTGGGTGAAAACTGAAGTACCCGGGGGAAAAGCCACCTCACCTTCCGTTGCAGAACTAGGCGTCTCACATGTGACCCAAGCCAGTTGTCATGGTCATAGATGACTCATACTGTGGTTGTTTATCGCAGATGATTATCGCTTTCTACTCGACTGATTTTCAGCAACTCCATATGGACACATGAATTGGCGTAAGCAACTTCAGCACCCGGGACATGAAAATTAACGGAAACAGACAGATTCAGGTCCGGGCCCAGCAGGCATACATCTTTAGGGTAACGTCAAATCAACGTCAATGCAATGTTGCACCGACGTAGATGTGAGATTGCATAAACATTACGACGCTGTACCGACGTTGATGTGACGTCGCAATTACGTCATGTGCCTGCCGGGGAAATTGATGGGTCCGGTGCCATAATGATGCTAACACAAATACGCTAACAACTTCTAGCTAGCACATTAAATGGGACGAAATTGTCTTAAATATCAAAAGCATATATTCTGCAATCTTTCGGCAGAGCACTTTAAATGCTGTAATTGTCACGGTAGTCAGTTGTGCATATCAAGGCGCATAAACTTAAATTTGTTTGTTTTATTATTATTATTATTATCATTGGGTCGATTGTATACGATCGACTCAAATTTACTAAATGGCAAAACGGAATTCATGCAGTTGTCCACGTGACCATTACTAATGTGGGAAAAACCAATATGAATAGAACTTGAAACGTTGCGCTATTATTATCGATGCAACATATGGGTGAGAGCTATCTATAGACATGATAGAGTCTTGGCGGGAATCGTGTACTGGATTTGGCGAATATCGGATACCCAGATCAAACGCCGCGGAATGTGGCGTCTGCTCAGCAGGTTCCACAGGGACTACGCTGTTTGCTTAAGGGTTAAACGAAACAGTATAAGAATGCCAGATGAAAGAAAAACAATACACGCTGTCACGTAACGTCTTTCGGAACATTCCATTCTTAAAACTGTTTCAAAAATATATGCCAAGTCGAGTAAAAATAGACTTTTCACACTTCTGTTTAGAACCCTGAAATGTTTAAGAGCAGAAATGAGTAGCCCAGACTTTATATGTGGTACGGTTATTAGACATACAGCGTAGACCAAGACCGGATAGACAGTACAAGGCTTCTGATAAGGGTCGGCACTGTTCGCCATATGTATGTAGCAATAGTTTTGAACATGATTCAGGCTCGTAAGGGGCGGGTTGAGGGTGCGAATTTCAGGTATTTTGCAGAGGGTGAAAAACTGCATGAATCTGAGATAATTTCCAAAAGTGGAGAGTGGGCTGCGTTTGCACCCTCGCAACTATGTGCGGGCCTGCATCAACAGGTAAAATGAATTTTTTTGTTAAAACATATCACTGAAGGGGCTCTGTTACAGATCACTGTTATTTAAGAGCGGACTGAGCAAGGAGAAAAAAGCGAGGAGAAACTATGACAAACATTGTAGATGCCATCGATGGATCTTCACTGCTTTCCGCTGGGACATGTAATATTTTTCAGCACAGATTCTGTTGCAATGCAGAAAGATGAACCGATATACGCGTATACAGAAGGGAAATCATTAAACACATTAACAGATGACAAGTACATGTAAATAATTTGACGGAAAATGCTACCATATTTTTTTTTTCAGACAAAAATTTGACTAAATACTTTTCTTATAATGAAGGGTTTTAACGGGTACCCACAGTCTACGTTATAAAGCAGAGAATCTGTTGCTTGCTATTGTCCACGTGACTATCACTGACCATCTGACTGCCGCTGACCTTGAAAAAAATCCAAGTACTGGTTGGTTATAGCATCCCTAAGATGTCAGAGCGCAGCGTAAGAAGAAAATTCTGGGCTGTGCTCGTTTGTTTTTAACGTCCCCGTCAACGTTGTATATGTAGGTCATTTAGAGACGTTACTTCCAATTTTATGGAACTTTTACCCGACGCCGAGATGAAACACACATTGAAACCAATAGGGTTTATGAGCATGGACCATCCGACTCGCATCGCTTTGCCTGGGCAGGCTTAGATCCTCTTAGCCGTTTACCAGTACTCGTGTGCGGTCGGTTTCAGCTCTGCCTGGAAGCATCATGCAGCCCATCTATTTATTCAAGCCCCGTTTGGCGGGGACGGGTGGGCTGTGCTCGTGCACGTGGGCATTGGCAAACAGAATCTACACAATCAGATGCCACATAACGCGATGTCTGATCAGATCTACTGTGCTTGCTTAAAGTTAAATGAACAGTTCGATACTCAGTTCAGGATTATTTTCCCAACCTACACTCAGAGACGATCGACCCACCAGTACTCTCAGTGCTTTGATTATTATTTATCCCCACGTTTTTTGAAGAAAAGTGGGGATATTGTTATTGCCTCCGTCCGTCCGTCTGTCCGTCCGTCTGTCCGGCTATCTCCTCCTATACCGTTCATTGGAATTCAACCAAATTTGGTGTGTGAGTTACTTACATGAATGGCTTCTGCAAGAGCACATTAATTTTTGGACCAGCCCCCAGGGGTCCCTGGAAGAGGTCAAAACGTGGGGATTTGCGATGGCGCGCCATCGACTGCGCGATCTAGTATAATTATTTTTATTATTATCATGATTAATACATTTAATTGACCAGTTAAGCGATTAACAAAACTGTTAATGACCCATTACAATTTTTTTTTATTTTTGCATACGCTTACATGCATAGCAAAACAGGGATTTTATATTCCAAATTTTTCCTCCATAATGGGAATTGTAGTTGTTTGGAATAACCATTAAAGTAACCTTAAAATAGGGCTACCCAAAATTTGCCGCAGCTAGATCCGCCATAGGTAAAATTTCGATAAACGGAAAAAAATCGATATCGTTCTGCGTGTAGGAAAAGGTGGATCCGCCCATAGAGGTAAAATCGGAGCCACGACATCATCATAGCGACAAAATAGGTATCTGCACTATAGTTACAAGTCCGGGTATTGGTGTGTCTGAGATCTCTGTAACCACATGTTAGATTCTCTTCACATTTGGTAAAGGATATCTTGATAGCTCTAAGCTCCTGGGTCAAGCCATTTTGTGGGCTGTCCATCCGGTCGTCAACTTTTACGTCAAAGTTTTGTGTTAAACCTTTTTCATTGCTGATATCTCTGTAGCCGTGTTAGATTCTCTGCGTATTTGGTACAGGATATCTCTATAGCATTACCTTTTATATGGAATATTGCCTGTATATGCAAAGAAGCTTTTGACGTTGCCATTTTCAGCCGGGGCGATGGCACCGACCGGGGGTATATGTGTTTTAGTTACGAAAATGTGCCTATTCAAATATTTTTGAAATTTTACCTCCAAAAAATGAAACATTTCAGATAAAAAAAAAAATCTGATATTTTCCATATGTTTGCTCCAAACAGAGATATATTTGCTCCAAACATAGATTGTCGGAACTCGTAACAATCGCCTGGGCAAGGCGGTTCTTATGATGACGCAGAATGTTTTTAACAGAAATAAGAAAAAAATGTATACCTCCGACTCTCTAAAATCCAGTTTTACTGTATAAAAGTGGGGTTTAAGGGGGTCAAAGTTATGAAGGCATATTTTCGTGATGTACATGAATATGATAGGACCAGAAAGACAATTATAACTGACACAGACGTATGTATTATACTAAGCTTTTAATTCCATTGACAGAAACAGTCCTTTGAAACAATTTTTAAGTAACGATTACAAAATGTGTTTTAAGTTCGAACTTTCATCAAATATCTCTTTTATGAGTTGTACAATATTTTCGGATATTCAACGCAGATGTTTTGACTATGATATTGAAAAAGAACCCTTAAGCCAGCATTGAAGGCCCAAGATACTCTTTGTATCTTCAGAATCTCGCAAGAGCCTTTGTTCCTCTAACAACACTGTCACGGTTACTGCTGATAGCTAGAGACAAGGCCCGCAGGATTCGGAATTTCTTTCATGATCAGTACACCATGGTATAAAACTTTTCATTTGTTGTGTTCATTTGTATTAAAATGCCAACGGTTATTTACATTTTATTATTAATGAAGAGGGTAAATTCTATTTTCTGCTTATATTTGTATCAAAAAGCCACACTGTTTTATATTTAATAGTTTATATGCAATATGGACCCGGCCCCCGCCTATCGGGGGTTGAAGAAATAGATGGGCTGCATGATGCTTCCACGCAGAGCTAAAACCAACCGCACACGAGTACTGGTAAACCACTTACAGATCTTAGCCTTCCCAGGCAAAGTGGTGTGAGTCGGACCATCGATACTTGTAAACCCTATTGGTTTCATTGCACGAAAGGGCTTGAGATGTCATTTCATCAAAGTGTCGGGTAAAAGTTCCACAAAATTGGAAGCAACGTCTCCAAAATGACTTATACAGTGTTGACGGGGACATTAAACCTCTAATCAAACAAACAAATATGCAATATGAAATAGAGTGGTTAAAGAAGTTTCACAACCTAGGGTTCTGGATCTGAAGAGTATCAACAACTAAGCGATCACTGTATGCCTGCCACACGCGCCACAGCTGTATGCCTGTCAGTTAACTTCAAGTGAAAAGTTAGGTAATTTGATATTGTATCTTTGTACGGACTACCTTTTCTGTTTTGTCACCGGTTTCTAGTAAGCTTTTGAGTACCTGAAAAATAAATTGTACAGAATAATTAAATTGAATCGTTTGTCTGTGAATGTAGGCTGGATTACCGTACTGATCCTTAATATTGGGACAGATTTGCCTAAGCAAACAGTACAGACCAAGATGGTCTACACTGTTTGCTAATCCGTCTGCACCTTTAGGACTCCTTGCGGGATCATGAAACAAATTAGTTAAACTGTTAGGAGGATTACAGCAAGTCCAGAAGGTGTCCATTTTTTTAGGATTTTTACGGTAATTGGTCCTGAACTTGGTCTTTCACTGAAATGTTTAGAACTTTTAATTACGGCAAGAATCATCAAAGGAATAGCTTTGGCCCATGCAAGGCTGTCAGGGTTTATTTTTACTTGCTTTAAGTTATCCTGAACTTTAAGCTATACACTTTCTGCAGCGTCTGATATTGGTCGTCACTGTTTGCCAAATGTTTCCTTTTTGGAATACTAGGCAAAAACGTGTATGTGTTAAGCAATTCAATATTGAAAAATCACAATCCGCTGCCCTTTTTAGCTGAGGGCTACGCAGAACCTTATAGGTTAGACTGGTCCGTCATTGCGATGACGTCAACATTTTATGCCCCCAACTGCGAAGTTGGGGTGGGGGGCTGCATATTGCTTCTTGGTCGTTCATGATGACTAGATCTTATTGACGTTTGAATAATTTAAAAAAAACACACTTCATAAGTTATGGCCCTTTGAAACCTTACGTATTTGACCTTGTCAGCAAAATACCTCAGCTAGAGCCTTGGAACTTGGTAAATAGATAAGAACTAAAGAGAAGATGATCTGATCAGCTTTTGAATAAATTCTTGAGACACAGTTCATGATTTTGTCAGCAAAATACCTAAAAAAACTATTGAAGCTTTGAAATGTGGTGAACTGAACATAAGTGTTTAGAAGATAACTAGTAAAATTTTTAGTAAATTCTGAAAATAATTGATGACTTATGGCCATTTGTAAATTTGGGGAATTTTAACATTGTCAGCAAAATATCCCAAAAAGAAATTGAAGATAGAGCCTTGAAACTTTGTGTGTAGATTCTGGATTTTGAGAAGCTGACACGGTTACCTTTTTTAAAGTTTCAAAATAAATTTCTTGAGTTATGTCAGTATTTTAACCACGTGTGCAAGATATCTCAAAACTCAAAAACTATCAGTGGGTCAAGGAGTTTGGGGCATTGTGTTTCATAAACGTCAGCTCTAGTTAAATAGCTTCTGTGGAATTTGAACCAAATTACATATGCTGTCTCCATGGAGTGGGGAATTAAGGACTAGGTCACATTGCCAAGATGGCCGTTACGCCAATATATGGCTAAATCTACTCCCCAGAAACTGAATGGCTGATTACTTTGAAATTTTGTATGCAGTTTGTTCAAATGATAACCGTTGATTAACCATGGCCTGGTTTACGCCAATGACAGGTCGGTCACTTACGCTATTTTATGAAGGGCGGTGGTTGTGGGTGTGGAGCTAAATAACGATTTTTTCCTGATTGTGTTGTAGTGTATGATATCTAATTATATATCGGCAGGGTGAATATTTCAAGGGGCCGAAGCCATGATCCTTTACTGACCTTTGTCTTGGACACATCGGATTCAGTATCATAAATAGATCTAAAACTGCTGGGTCGATTGAAAACATTACACATGAAGCCTCTACGACATGCGAGAAAAATACATGTAGTTCGTTCAGGGGATCTGTGTCACATGACCAAGACGGCCACCATGCCCATATATTGTAAAAAGAAAAAAAAACTTTTGAAAGTCTTATTCTCAGAATCCGAATCGCCGATGACCTTTGACTTTGGACTGCTGCATTGGGGACTCGGGTATCTACCAAGTCTGTTCAACAGATCACCCTCATTTGACCTTGACCTCTTGTGTTAAGATCAAATTTGGTCACTTAAGCTTTTTTTTGTAGACAAAAGGCAAAGGAGGCTGCATCCTATGGCATCAGAGTTTACATAAGCAATAAGTTGAATCAGCTTTGTGTCGCTTCTTGGTCACCGACTTTTTCATATTCATTATTTTTCGTACGTCTTTGGGCCCTGTTTCAGATTACTCGAAATTTTACCTGTTTTAATGATACGCCTTTGATTATATTATTAAAATATTTAAAATACTTCACTAGGCATGGCGACTGTGTTTTGCTTTCGAATGTGCACATTGTAAACGTGCAATATATTGGAATAACCCACATAACTATCCTTCAAGCACTGAACAGACAACAAATCGTCAAACCACACCGTCAAGGCGTTGAAACAGAACAATTCGCACAACTTGAAATTGCAGAAAATATCCAAACATAAAAAATAAAGTTATCGCCCAAAACGCGGCAAAAAGATAAAAAATAGCCCGAAGGACAAGGAAATAAAACCTTTCAAACTTACAAGGAAATAAAACTTTGAGGGTCACTAATGAGGCCTAATTGGCCCAAACTAGATAGTCTGGCCCAGAAAACATGTACACGTCATATTTTCCAGTTCTGTTGTGTATTCCTTGCTTCCAAAGGATAACCCTTTTATAGATCATATTTACAATATGAAAGGCAGTGAGACTGTTTACAGCCGCTACACAATCCTTTAACACCAGCTGTGGTGAAGTTTCATGTTCTATAAAAAGGTTATCTTTTTGGGGCAAGAAAAACAACACAGAATGGAAACAATAGAGTGTTCAAGTTTTTTTCTGCACCAGACCAGAGAGTTTCGGCCAATTAGGCCTCATCAGTGACTCAAATATTTTCAAATCTCCGCAGTGGTATCAATTACATCAGAAGACTAGAAAATAAAGCTCACATTATGATAAAGGGTAGGGAGACCTAGACGGCCGCCACACATTCAATTAACACCAACTGTAATGAAGTTAAATGCTCTATAAAAAGGTGATCCTTTGGACGCAAGGTATACATTACGATAACACACCCATGCGACATAGTGCATTTTTCACATCTCTAAAATGGCCATTTTTCTTATTAAAATCCGTGATATTTTTCTTATAAATACTGCAAACATAGGTTGTTGGTGCTCGTTAGAACCGCCTCATTGAGGCGGTTCTAACGAGTACCCACAACCAATGTCTTGGAGCAAAAATAAAAAAATGTATACCCTCGTAAACCCACTTTTCTCTATATAAAGTGGGGTAAAGGGGGTCTTCATTTCACGGACTTCTTCACGTGATTTTACACAGAATTGAAAATATTCGAGTGCACAAATCTTTCTGGGCGAGACTAGCTAAAGATTTTTAAGGTAGTCGGTTGGTGTCTGACGCTCTGTCACTGAACAGGCCTATTGGGACCCAACTGTTGGTCTTCTATTGCTTCAGTGGTGTTTCTAGCTGTCGAGTACGTTTCGTTATTTTTTTTCTGACTTCGTTTGATTTTTTGCGCTCAGACATGTTGCACTGATGAGTTGGAAACCCTTCCCATGGACTGAACAAATTACTGGTGTAAACCAGGATGGAACTAAGGACGAGGGTTGTGGCCACGTATAATCGCATAACGAAAACACGCCTATACAAATACATTGTAAATTTTACCGCCGAAAAAAAGTGAAAATTTTAAGATGATTTTTTCTTTTTTCTGCTCAAAATATAGATTGTGGGTACCCGTTAGAACCACCTCACCGAGGCGGTTCTAACGAGTACCCACAATCTATATTTTAGAGCAGAAATAGGAAAAATAAGGTTTACCCCTGTAAACCCCAGTTTTACTATATAAAAGTGGGGTTCAAGGGGGTCAGAATTATATAGGCTTGGTTTCGTGATAGATTTAAGCCCCCTACCCCCCATACACACGTATCTTTTAACTGGACGTTCCCAGGATGGATTTTGTTGAAATTACACGGATTGTCTATTTTCTGAGATCCATTTTATGAGCCACATGAGCTCTTTTGTCCTTAAGAGGTGAATTATTTGGCACTTCTTCACATTAACCATAATCGTTATTATCAAACTGACTTGTGCCTCCCAGCAAAATTCAGATCAACCTTCTCTAACCAATAATTGTGAAGCACTTTTAGATGAAAAAATTATACAAAGTAGCTCGCGATAGGATAATACGAATATAGGTACCTTTGCATTTGATTGCTCTAGCAGTCGTAGTGGAATTATTTCCAAGTCTCTTCCGAGCAAGGATTGGCGATTGTAATTCAACTTAGATTTTACCGAACTGTATTCGAATAATAAAAACAAAAACAAACAAACAAAAAAAAAAAACAAAACAAAAAAAAAAACACTTTTGTATATATTGTGTAAGATAATGCTGCTTAGAGTAATCGGATCCTTTATTGTTCGTGAATAATATTCTTTCTTATCATATGACGTCGCGTCTGAGAGTGTAATAATGCCATGTAATATTTTCGATAATCCACTAGTGGATTAAATATGCAAATTAGGTAGATACGTCCCGTAACGTTACATGTACGACGTCCTTAACGACGTCGTGTTTACTAATGGCGGAATATTGATATTGTTGTAAACAAACGTGAATAAAATGCGTTATAAATGTCATATGATAAATAGAATCTTGCATTCGTGTTTATGTATTATTGAATTTATTAAACTCGTTGAGAAAAATGGATAAAATGCTCGGCAAAGCCTTGCATTTTATCCCTTTTCCTCAACTCGTTTAATAAATTCAATAATATATGAGCACTCATGTAAGATCCCCTATAGCTCGCCTATACGAAAGTACAGGAAGAGCTAACTCTTACTGGTATCATTGTTGGTGTGGTGAGCGGTGGGGGAAGGGGTGGTGACTGGTGAGGGGAGGCTGGGCGCAGCAGTAGAAAAGGCTGTTTCTGCTTCACAATATATATAAAAATGATTCAAAGGGTTAATGAGTTCATCTTTTCCTAACTCAAGTGTATACTTGGCAAATTTATAGATATTTAGGTTTCCCCCATTCCAATCCGTGCAGTTAATTCCAAAGTCACTTTCAGTAACATACGTTTGAAACGGCTGGCATGCTTCCCTATTTGCAACAGATTTTTTTATATTATAGCTTACCTCAGCGTATTGTTCCAAGTAAGCCTGTATGTTTCTTGTCCGTGAAATAACTACCCCTCTATTCCCCTATTTTATATGAGAAATCGGGGTTTACAATTGTGACGTATACATTATCTCAAAATACAGATTGGGGGGTGCAACAAACACAAGCAATCTGTTTAAGCAGCAGAAAGCGTAGAAATATAATAAATTTTAATCAAGAAAATGCTATTCAGGTAACAGAAACTGTATTACGCCCTAATGCCACTTACGGTATGGCGGTTGAACTCGACGTAGGCTGCATTGCTAGCCTGATGTGGATGTAATTCCATAGCACTAGCAGTCCAGTTTTGATGTGACTTGTCGAAATTCGCTTAGATTCGGAATTTACTTGATTCTGGAAATCAACTTTAAATCCTTAAAACCTTATCAGTTGGGTTTTACAAAATGGCACGAATAAGTCCTGAATACTTTCAGTTCTAATTTACAGTATCATTGTAAGCGAACAGAATATTTATAAATAGAAGTAGAATCAATACAATTAACCAATACTCCATCAGAGACACCAAAGGGAAAGAAACACGAAGATGAAATAACTAGACCCTAATAAAAACAACACCAGCGGACAGATACTCCCACAAAATGGCCAATTGGCTATCCAAAACAAAAATATATAAGCGATACACACATTCAGAGACGAACTACATACACAATAAACCGCGACAAAGAACCGCCTTGGAACCTTCAGTGAAACGTATTTCACTGGAGGATGGTGGGGCTTAAATCGATTTTACATGGCCACAATCCTGGCCCTTACTTCTGTCTGGCTTAGACAAAAAATTTGTTCAGTCTGCATGAAGGCTTCGTAACTCATCAGTGCTACATCTCCGAGAACATAAAAAGCAAACAGTTAAATAGATTAATCTGACGGCATTAAATAACTGAAATGCTGGAGCAGAAGAATTAGAAAACAAACAGTTAGACTCTGGTGGGCTCGACCAGAATAAGCCTTGAATAAAACGTAAGTTAGTACTTAAATAGAAATAGTGAAATGTCTTATAAGCAATAAAAGGTCCGAACTGGCTGCTAGAAGGAGATTCAGCAGTGTGTCATGCCTGACAATCTGTTGTTACATTACGCAAACACGCCTATTCAAATACATTGCCACCTTTATCGCCGTAAAAATGAAAAATTTATGATGAAAAATTGTGATATTTTTCTTATTTCTGCTCAAAATATAGATTTTGGCACTCGTTAGAACCGCCTCATCGAGGCGGTTCAAACGAGTACCCATTATCTATATTTTAGAGCAGAAATAAGAAAAATAAGGTATACCCCCGGAAACCCCAGTTCTACAATATAAAAGTGGGGTTCAAGGGGTCAAAATTATATAGGCGTGTTGAACAGCCAGATTAGTTGAAGACAGCTGATTAGTCTTGTACAAGACAGTTGGCAATTTATTTGATACTAAACTGACACCTCTTTATAAATGTATTTGTTTTTTGGGATATGGGTATGTTATGCATTACCTCCATTCAGTCATATTGGATATTGGTATGCTATGCATTACCTCCATTCAGTCATAATGAGACAAATATGCATACCGAAAAGAAATTCGTAAAATCTCTTATAGACGCCCGGGCGTTTATTAAAATCATTACCTTTCCTGAAGATGGGAGTGGGCGTTTATTAGAGGCTATAGAAACCTGCAATTCGCATACGACGGTCAAAAACACTCTCTTTCTTTCTTAGACTGCCATCTTGTTTCTCAGAAAATGACTGGTGCTACAATAGCCGTGTCTTAGAATAGAATAGTAGTTACCCCCCCCCCCCCTTCTTCATTAAAGCGAATATCATTAACGTCTTACTCATTTCGTGTCAAACATGGCAAAATACGTAAAACCTGAAGTAATTTTGTTTGACTTGTTTAATTTCCGACCCTGTCACAAAAAAGTTCCCATGAATCAATTTCGGAGTCAAGTGGGCGTTTATTAGAGGCTGGTATTTTTCTGAGAACTGCCAAAAATCGCCATTTTTAACATCCAAACCGGGTCTGGGCGTAGAAGCCTCCGTGGTGTAGTGGTTGTGCTACTCGACTTGTAAACCAGGGATCGCAGGATCGATCCAGGGCTTCTCCAGACTTTCGGATGAGTCTTTAAACCGAGATCCCGTCTCCGTATGACCTTCGCTGCTGGTGTGACGGAAAACTTAAACACTCACTCGAGAGTGGGCGTTTATTAGAGCATGGACTTCTAATAGAGATTTTACGGTATTTTAAGTTCCGGCATTGGCAGCTGAGTCAATCGGCTGTTAAATACAGCGAACGTGGAGTGAGACCACTGTGTCAACAGAGATTTAAACGTCACAGCTTTTCCGTTTTGCTAGTAGAAATTACGTTGAGGAGTTTAATGAGCGCATTAGATGTTTATAAAGAAGGCTGTCAGTATCATAAAGTATGCAAAACTAAATATAGTTGAACTTCAATATCTCGAATACCTTTGGGACCATGATATTTGTTTGTGATAGGAGTAGTTGGAAGTTCTGAGAGCCATAGCAATAGATAAGGTAAGTATTTTGTGATAAGTGAAGGATAGTTTTCCTTATTTCTCAGCATAAACCTATCTTGTGGGTACTCATTAGAACCGCCTCGGCGAGGCGGTTCCAATGAGTATCCACAACATAGGTTAATGTTGAGAAATAAGGAAAACTATCATTCAAATATCACAACATACTTGCCTTATCTGTTGCGATGAGAGTTAATCATAGAGCCAGGACATTTGGGGCATAATGAGGCTGACTTTTGTAAAGTAAAGGAATGTTATATTTATTTTTGAACTATAACTATGCTTTTTTTTCTTTCATTAATTGGTCGCCCCCGCCCATAGGGGCTTGAAGAAATATATGGGCTGCACGATGCTTCCACGCAGAGCTGAATCCGGCCCGCACACTAGTACTGGTAAACCGCTTAGAAGATCTAAGCCTGTCCAGGAACCGCGGTGCGAGGCGGACCGTCCATGCTAATAAACCCTATTGGTTTCATTGGGCGACAAGGCTTGAGATGTCATTTCATCTCAATGTCGGGTAAAAGTCCCACAAAATTGGAAGCAACGTCTCCAAAATGATCTTTACAGTGTTGACGGGGACGTTAAACCTCAAATCAAACAAACAAACAAATCTTTCATTAATTGGAGTTATGGTCCTTTTAACATTGAATATAGTGTAACCTGAAAGTCGTTTGAAATTTTGTCAAACACTTCACACAAATTTTAAGCTTAATGACATGTCTCACAGAAGACGGGATCCATAAATTTTGAAATTATGACCTATTCTAACACAGTGCGCCTATATAGGCAATGGAAAACAACTGCGTTTTATTCTGCAACAAATCACAGCAAGGGAGAGCGTGACGAGTGACGTCATTAAAAACTGCAAATTTATGACGTCACTAGTCGATTTCCTTGACGTTAGACGGTATAACGTCATTTTCTCGCATCGAAAACGTTAGAATAGGATATAAATGCATGTGTTTCAGTCGATAATTTTAGCAGGATTTCTTCTAACAATGGCGAAAAGTTGTGAGATTTTGAAGGAAACAACAGCATTTTTGCCGATTTTCAGCTTGTTAGAATCGAAATAGATCAGCTCTAGTATGTGATTTATTGAGTAATAAATCACAGTTTGTCGGCCAGTTGTAAGTAGACAAATCACGCGCGCTTCGCGCTGGTGATTTGTCTACTTTACAACTGACCTCCAAACTGTGATTTATTACTCAACAAATCACAGTTAGAGCTGATCTATTTCTTAATTAAACATCGGAATACCAAATAGCATTTTATTCTCTTACTCGTGTCCGTTACCCATTTTATGAACATGTTGAACATAACAATGGATAGTTTCCGTCTACACAAAGCAGTACTCAAAAAGCGGGAGTCATTGGTTTTCATCTAGAAAACACTCTAATTGTAGTTGATTAACTGATTAGTGAGTGAGTGTTTGAGTTTTACGTCTCACCAACAGTTATGGTCATACGGAGACAGGATCTCTGTTTAAAGACTCATCCGAAAGTCTGGAGAAGCCCGGAATCGATCCTGCGACCCCTGGTTTACAAGGCGAGTAGCATAACAAAATCACTACACCACGGAGGCTTCTAATTAACAGGTTAACTTACCTTGTAAAAGCAAATGTAAAACGTCATTCAAATTAGATACGTGCTTGTTTTCTACATTGGGTAGTGATCGTTTGCCTGGTCCCCAAGTGTTCTCTGAAGAAAAAAAAAAAAAAAAAAAACAGGAAAAAACAGTCATCACGTAAACACGGCTATATACATTTGACCCCCTTGACCCCCACTTTTATACAGAAAAACTGGGGTGTACAGGGGTAAACATTATTTTCCTTTTTTTCTGCTCTAAAATATAGATGGTGGGTACTCGTTAGAACCGCCTCGATGAGGCGGTTCTAACGTGTACCCACAATCTTTATTTTGAGCGGAAATTAGAAAAATATCACAATTTTTCATCTTAGAATTTGCATTTTTTCGCCGGTAAAATGTACTATGTATTTGTATAGGCGTGTTTTCGTAATGGAGAGTACTGGTGGGTCGATTGCCTTTGAGTGTAGATTGGGAAAATGCGCCTGAACGGGGACTTATACTGTTTTGTTTAATACTGTAAGCAAACTGTGTAGATCTAGATCAGACGCTGCGTTGTTCGGCATCTGACCCTTAAATTCCTGTACTGTAAGCATACAGTGTAGACCCTCATCAGACGCGCGATCTGTGGCGTCTGATCTGGGTATACACTGTTTGCAAAACACAACTCTTGATTTAAGCCCAAATTCTACAGATAACCCTTGTTACGCAACACGCTGACCTCACTGCGATAAAATTCTATTAACAAGTTTTTAGCTCACCCGACCGAAGGTTTTGATGAGCTTTTGTGACTATGAGATGTCCGGCGTCGTCGTTCGTCGTGCGTAAACTTTTCTTGTGAACACTCGAGAGGCCACAGTTTTGGGCCAATCATCATCAAACTGGGTCAGAATGATCATCATGTCAATATCTCGGTCAGGTTCGAATTCGGGTCATGTCGGGTCAGTAAGTATGTCAGTAGGTCAAATCATAGAAAACTTGGGTACACACTAGAGGCCATAGTTTTGGTCCGATCATCATCGATCTTGCTACGAATGATCATCTTGACAATATCTCGGTCAGGGTCGAATATGGGTCATATCGGATCAGAAAATAGGTCAGTAGGTAAACGCATAGAAAAACCTTAGGAATACATTAGAGACCACAGTTTTGCTCCGATCATCATCAGACTTGCTCAGAATGATCATCTTGACAATATCTTGGTTCGTTCGAATTTGGGTCATGTCGGGTCAAAAAGTAGGTCAGTATTTCAAATCGAAGAAATGCCTTGTTAACAAACCAGAGGTCACAGTTTTGGTCCGATCATCATCAATCTAGCTCAGAATGAACATCTTACAATATCTGTAAAGTTCTTATGTGGGTCATGTTTGGTCAAAAAGTAGGTCAGTAGGTCAGATCATAGAAAATACTTGTGAACACATAAGAGGCCAGTTTTGGTCCGATCATCATCAATCTAGTTCAGAATGATCTTCTTGACAATATCTCGGTCAAGTACGAAAATGGGTCATGTCGAGTCAAAATATAGGTCAAATCATTGAAAAAACCTTGCGAACACGCTTGAGCCCACAGTTTTAGTTCGATCATCATCAAACTTGCTCAGAATGATCATCTTGACAATATATCGGTGAAGTTTGAATATGGGTCATATCGGATGAAAAAGTAGGTCAGTTGGTCAAATCATAGAAAACAAAACTTGTGAACACACTAGAAGCCGCAGTATTGTTCTGATCACCATCATACTTGCTCACAATGATCATCTTGACAAAAGCTCAGTCAAGTTCGAATATGGGTCATGTCGGATCAAAAGTAGGTCAGTGGGTCAAATCAGAGAAACCTTGTGAACACTCTGGAGGCCACAGTTTTGGTTCATTTATCATAAAATCTTGCTGAAAATGATCATCTTGACTATATCATTGTCAAGTTCGGATATGGGTCATGTCGAATCAAAAAGTAGATCAGTATGTCATTTTGTCATAACTTTTGAACCGTTTGAGATAGTCTTCATATTTTGCAAGTAGGTTCCTTGTGACAAGGCCTTCCTTTTCATACAAAAATGGCGTTACCTTGACCTTGACTTGTAATCTACTTTATAATAACTTTTTTTAGATAAAGCCTTCATATTTGGCTTCTATGTTCCTTGTGACAAGGTCTTCCCACCCATACAAAAATTATGACCTGTGACCTTGACCAACTCTGTCATAACTTTTGAACCATTTAAGATAGAGCCTTCATATTTGTGAGATGCCCCAGGTCGTCGTCCGTCGTGCGTCGTCCGTCGTCCGTGCGTAAACGTTTCTTGTGAACACACTAGAGGCCACAGTTTTGGCCCAATCGACACCAAACTTGCTCAGCACGATCATCATAACAATATCTCGATCAAAGTCGAATATGGGTCATGTCGGGTCAAAAAGAAGGTCAGTAGGTCAAATCATAGAAAAAACTTGTGAACACACTAGAGGCCATAGTTTTGGTCCGATCATCATCAAACTTGGGCAGAGTGATCATCTTGACAATATCTCACTTATGTTCGAATATGGGTCATGTCGGGTCAAAACTTAGGTCAGTAGGTCAATTCTCAGAAAAACCTTAACACACTAGAGGCCATAGTTTTGGTCCGATCATCATCAAAATTGCTCAGAGTGACTATCTTGACAATATCTTGGTCAGGTTCGAATATGGGTCATGTTGCATCAGAAAGTAGGTCAGTAGGTCAAATCATAGCAAAACCTTGTGAACACACTAGAGGCCATAGTTTTGGTTTGATCATCATCAAACTTGCTCAGAATGTCATCTTCACAATAACTCGGTCAAGTTTGAATATGGATCATGTCGGGTCAAAAAGTCGGTAAGTAGGTAAAATCATAGAAAAACCTTGTAACCAAACTAGAGACGACAGTGGCTGGCCTCGGTAGCTCAGTTGGATGCGCGTCTGACTGGTGATCAGGAGGACGGGGGTTCGATACCTGCCAGGGTCAGCAACATTCCTTCGTGGAAATTGATCATGAAATCTTTTCTACGATCATTCTCTCCCTTCTGCTGATTCAAGAAGGGCGGTTATCAGTTTCTAGCAAACGAATGTGCACTGTACTGGTTACCCGCTTATGTATAAGCCTGCCCAGGAAAAGTGAGGATAGGTAAACTGACCGGCTAAAAAATGACCTAAAATAGTAGTGACTGGGCCATTAAACTCTAATACAAACAAACAAGAGGCCACAGTTTTGGTCCGATCATCATGAAATTTGCTCAGAATGATCATTTTGACAATATCTGGTCAAGTTCTAATGTGGGTCATGTCGGGTCAAAAAGTAGGTCAGCAGGTCAAATCATAGAAAAAACGTTGTGAACACACTAGAGGCCACAGTTTTGGTCCGATCATCATCAAACTTGCTCAGCATGATCCGCATCTTTACAATATTTCGGTCAAGTTCGAATAAGGGTCATGTCGGGTCAAATAGTAAGTCAGTAGGATAAATCATTGAAAAACCTTGAGCACACTAGAGGACACAGTTATTAGTCCGACCATCATCACTCTATCTCAGGAGGATCGTCTTGACAATATCAGGGTCAATTTCGAATATGAGTCATTGCGGGTCAAAAAGTAGGTCAGTAGGTCAAGTCATTGAAAACCCTTGTGAACACACTAAAGGTCACAGGTTTGGTCCGCATGCTTATAAACCCTATTGGTTTCATTGGGTGGCAGGGCTTGAGAAGTCATTTCATCTCCATGTCGGGTAAAAGTCCCACAAAATTGGTAGCAACGCCTCAAAAATGACCTTTTCTGTGTTGACGGGGGACGTTAAACCTCAAAACCAATTAACAAACAAACAAACAAACAAAGTAAAACTGGAACATACTACCTTTTACTCTTTGTTTGCTCGACATTGGGTCGGGGCTCATACTTTGTGAAGGCTCCGGCCTAAGTATTTATAAAGCTTAGTCGTGTAGTTTCTGTTGGGTGTTAGACACATCGACGAATTTGAGTCTTCCCTGACCTATCCACAGGCAAATTACCGCCTAAGGCGGTTTTATTTTGTTAACCCCTGCCGATCGGGGCTTGAAGAAATAGTTTGGGCTGCATGAGGCTTCCACTCAGAGCTGAAACTGACCGCACATGGGTACTGGTAATCCGCTAGTAGGTCCAAGCCTGCCCAGGCAAAGTGGTTCGAGTCGAACCGTCCATGCATATAAACCCCATTGGTTTCATTTGGCGGGTGGGATTGAGATGTCATTTCACCTCAGTGTCGGGTAAAAGTCCCACAAAATTGGAAGCAACGTCTACAAACTGCCCTAAACAGTATTGACGGGAACGTTAAACCTCAAATCAAAACAAACAAACAAATTATATTTTAAATACACAAGACACTGTACCTGATGTCAGCCAGAATTTCCGTATATTCTGATGAGTAGGTTTAGGTCTTGGAGGAGATGGTTGTGGCTTCGGCATTGGACGAGGTACCCGCCAGCTACTGGTACATCCGGCTCCCCAGCCGGAACACGAGAAAAATCCCTGTCGTTTGTGCAGATTGGGTGATGCAAGAACAAGTGATAAGGTACAGGTGCTAATTGTTACAAATGTTACGATTTTAGGCTCCACTCTCATCCTGAAAAAGAAATACACAATGAATCGAATTCATTTTTTGGCTCGCCTAAACATGAAGTACTCCTGGGGCCAGATGTTCAAAGCAGCGTTAGCTTAAACAAGTTCGTTAGTTTTCAAATTGTTATCCATTCTAGCAAGTACAATATCTAAAATTTTGTTATTTTTGCTGAAAAAATGTGAGCAGCTTTTGCATTTGCAAAAGCTGCTCACATTTTTCAGCAAAAATATTGTTATTTTCGCCATATTGAATTATCAAAGTTTTAACGATACGTTAGTTAACGACGTCGTTACTTTTGAACAAATGGCCCCTGGTAAGCAGCTTTGGTCACACTATGTCCGCCGTACGTCATCGTGCGTTGTCCGCTAATAATGTACTTAAATGATATCTCTCATTCAACCAATAAACCAATTTCAACAAAACTTTACATAAATGTTCCCCCAATCACCCTCTTCCAAAATAACTAAAAGTAGTTCCGCTTTGGTGAACACGATGGCCATAAGAGCCATGACATAAAAATGACAACTCTTTAACTTCATTTACACTTCACAGAAATGTTGCTCGTGTGATAACAAACGGTTTCACTCAAAGAACACGATGGTCACCAGAGCTAAAACTTTAATTGGCAACTCCTCGTATACCATTGAGCCGATTTTTTCTAAAACACAACAGGAATGTTGCTTAGGTGACGCGCTACCAAAAACAAGCTAAGGAGGATCCATTCCAGTGAACATGATGGCCGCCAGAGCAAAAAGAACAACTCTAAATGACATTTCATCTTACACCATTGGTCCAATTTCATTCAGGCCTCTCAAGAATGTTGCGTAGATGAGCTTTTTCCGAAACGGATGAAATGGTTCGGCTCCAATGAACAAGATGGCCACAAAAATGTGGCATCTGATCAGTCTACACTGTTTGCTTATAAAACGGTCAAATTTCCCCGTTTGCCCCAATTTTCTCAATCTACCCTCAGAGACAACTGATCCACCTGTTGTGTCAGTGCTTTGATTTCTCAACATTATTTAGCCCCATCATCACGTAAGCTAAGTCCGTGAAATGAACACCACCCTAAACCCCACTTCATATACGGAAAACTGGGGTTTACAGGGGTAAACACTAATTTTCTTTAATCTGCTACAAGACACAGGACCGCCCCTTCCATCGGGGCTTAAAGAAATAGATGGACTGCATGATGCTTCAACGCAGAGCTGAAACTGACCGCAAACGAGTAGTGTAAACCGCTTAGAGGATCAAAGCCTGCCCAGACAAAGCGGTGCGAGTCAGACCGTCCATGCTTATAAACCCTATTGGTTTCATTTGGCGGCAGGGCTTGAGAAGTCATTTCATCTCAATCTCGCGTAAAAGTTCCACAAGATTGGAAGCAACGTCTCCAAAATGACCTTTACGGTGTTGACGGGGACTTCAAACCTCAAATCAAACAAATCATGAAGTGATGTAATTTTAAGTCATCTGTTAAGGTGGGAAACGCGTATTGATGTCGCCATTCCTCGCTGACCTATGTTACGAATACATGTGTAAATTTTGCCGTCGAAAAAAAAAGAAAATTTTCAGATGAAAAATTGTGATATTTTTTAGCTCACCTGTCACATAGTGACGAGGTGAGCTTTTGTGATCACTTTTTGTCCGTCGTCCGTCGTGCGTGTGTGTGTGCGTGTGTGCGTGCGTGTGTGCCTGCGTAAACTTTTTCTTCAAACAACATCTCCTCCTAAACCACTGATCGGATTTAGACCAAACTTCACAGGAATGATCCTTAGGTGGTCGCCTTTTAAAGTTGTTCAAATGGTTCCGGTCTGTTGCACATCTAGGTCACAGGAGCTAAAAATAGATTTTTTAAATGAAAACTTTAAAAATCTTCTTCTCTGAAACCGCAAGGCCCAGGTCTTCGATATTTGGTATGAGGCTTCATCTAGTGGACCTCTACCAAGATTGTTCAAATTATAGTCCTGGGTCCAAAAACGCCCCCGCCCTGGGGTCCTTTGGTTTTACATGGGCTTATATAGGGAAAATCTTTAAAAATCTTCTTCTCTGAAACCGCAAGTCCCAGGTCTTTGATAATTGGTGTGAAGCTTCACCTAGTGGACCTCTACCAAGATTGTTCAAATTATAGCCCTGGGGCCGAAAATGCCCCCGCCCCGGGGGCCTTTGGTTTTACATAGGCTTAATATAGGGAAAATCTTTAAAAATCTTCTTCTCCGGAACCGCAAGGCCCAGATCTTGGATATTTGTTGTGAAGCTTCATCTAATGGACTTCTTTCAAGATTGTTCAAATTATAGCCCTGGGGCCAAAAATGCCCCCGCCCCGAGGGCCTTTGGTTTTACATAGGCTAATATAGGGAAAATCTTTGAAAATCTTCTTCTCTGGAACTGCAAGGCCCAGATCTTGGATATTTGGCGTGAAGCTTCATCTAGTGGACCTCTTTCAAGATTGTTCAAATTATAGCCCTGGGGTCAAAAACGCCCCCGCCATAGCCCTGGGGACAAAAACGCCCCCGCCTCGGGGCCTTCGTTTTACATAGGCATTTATAGGGAAAATCCTTAAAAATCTTCTTCTCTGGATCCGCAAGGCCAAGATCTTGGATATTTGGCGTGAAGCTTCATCTAATGGACCTCTTTCAAGATTGTTCAAATTATAGCCCTGGGGTCAAAAATGCCCCCGCCACGAGGGCCTTTGGTTTTACATAGGCTAATATAGGGAAAATCTTTGAAAATCTTCTTCTCTGGAACTGCAAGGCCCAGATCTTGGATATTTGGTGTGAAGCTTCATCTAGTGGACCTCTTTCAAGATTGTTAAAATTATAGCCCTGGGGTCAAACCCCCCGCCCTGGGGGCCTTTGGTTTTACATAGGCATTTATAGGGAAAATCCTTAAAAATCTTCTTCTCTGGATCCGCAAGGCCAAGATCTTGGATATTTGGCGTGAAGCTTCATCTAATGGACCTCTTTCAAGATTGTTCAAATTATAGCCCTGGGGCCAAAAATGCCCCCGCCCTGGGGGCCTTTGGTTTTACATAAACTTAGATAGGGAAAATCTTTAAAAATTTTCTTCTCTGAAACCGCAAGGCCCAGGTCTATGATATTTGGTGTGAAGCTTCACCTAGTGGACCTCTACCAAGATTGTTCAAATTATAGCCCTGGGGCCAAAAATGCCCCCTCCCCTCCGGGGCCCTTTGGTTTTACATAGACTTATGTAGGGAAAATCTTGAAAAATCTTTTTCTCTGAAACTGTCAGGCCCATTTCTTTGGTATTTGGTATGGCGCTTCATCTAATGGACCTCTACAAAGATTGTTCAAATTATAGCCCTCGGGCCACAAATGCCCCCGCCCCGGGGCCCTTTGGTTTTACATAGTCTTATATAGAGATAATCTTTGAAAATCTTTTTCTTTAAAACAGCAAGGCCCAGGTCTTTGGTATTTTGTGTGAAGCTTCAGCTAGTGGACCTCTACAAAGATTGTTTAAATTATAGCCCTGAGGCCAAAAAAACACCCAAGCCCCAGGGCCATTTGGTTTTACATAGCCTTATATAGGGAATATCTTAAAAAAAAATCTTCCTGGAAACCACAAGGCCCAGGTCTTTGATTTTTGGTGTTTAGTTTCATCTAGTGGACCCTAATCAAGATGGTTCAAATTATAGCCTTTGTTGATATTTGGTTTGAAGCTTCACCTATTAAGACCTACCTCAACATTATGCACATTATAGCCCTGGGTCAATAATGGCCCTCCCCGGGGGCCCCTTTGTTACTCTATGGATCAGGTGAGCGATCCAGGGCCATCATGGCCCTCTTGTTTTATTTCTGCTCAAAATATATACTCTGGGTACTCAATGAGGCGGTTCTAACGAGTACCCACGATCGATATTTTGGAGCAGAAATAAGAAAATATAAGGCTTACCCCTGTAAACCCCAGTTTTACTGTATAAAAGTGGGGTTCAAGGGGGTCAAAATTTCGTGATGTAAAAGTGGGGTTCAAGGGGGTCAAAATTATATAGGTGTGTTTTCGTGATGTAAAAGTGGGGTTCAAGGGTGTCCAAATTATATAGGTGTGTTTTCGTGATGTAGCCAGTGAGATTAATGGCCCTTAAGATGCCAATCACAACAGTATTCGTCTGCTTTGATGTCTGCTTGTACTTTAAACATCAGTGTTCCTAACTGTGTGGACCCAGATCAGACTACTCCGACTGCACCTCTAGTCTGATCAGGTTCAGCTTTGTGCTTGTATGCAAACTAGGTTTTTAAATCTTGCAAGAAGATCAATAGGTGACATTTTCAGATGCAGTTTTTATTGGCGCCTTAAGGGTTAGTTTATAATTAACAGATTAAAGCTATCTTTTTCAGATAGCATTCTCAGCAGGCTGTGTGGTGTATAGTTAATAACAGGCTGTGCACCAGCCTTGGTTGCCGTTCGCTTTGGTGCATTTAGTTGAATTGTCTATAAACAATTACCAGACTCAATTTCAGTAAATTATGCGACGCCGCATGTTTTCGTATTTGCAAGTCCTTTGTCTGAAAGATCTGATCATGAGATGAAATAACCAGGATTCACTCCTGGAGCAAACTTTGTAATAATTTCTATTCAAAAATCCCGGAGTTGCATAGAGCTAGAGATAGTAAACGCCTAAGGTGAAAGTAGCTTTACTTCTTGATTAGTTTGTCTGTTCTTAGCTCACTAGAGCCGAAGACTCCGGCGGAACTTATAGGATAGGCAGTTGCCCGTCGTCGTCATCGTCCGCGTCGTCTGTAAACACTTCTGAAGCCACTGGTCCGACTTGGCCCATATTTCATGTATAGCATCCCTGGGTCGGGGGATTGAAATTTTTGCGGGTTTTTTTTTTTCTATGAAATGCGGCGTATCAGTTTTGTTGCTTTGGCAACTTAGAGTTTCAATAATGAGGAATAATCTTCATGATTATTGGGTTTCATTTGGGAGACTTCATCATCTGTTTGTGTGTGTAGGGGGGGGGGGGGGGTGCTTGTGAATTCGGGTTTAATGTCGCTTTCAACAATTTTTCAGTCATATCACGACGGCATCTGGTTGCGACAGGGAGCTCAATTCTCACTTTTATAGTGCTGTCTCACTGAAGTATCATGTCCCAGACACACTACATGATACCACACCCAGTCACATTATCCTGACACTGGGTCGACCAGTCCTAGGTCTACCCCGTAAATCTGAGTGCCAAGCGAGGAGCAGCTAGTACCGTTCTTAACGACTTTGGTATGTCAAGGCTCGGGATCGAACCCCTGACCTCCCGTTCCCCGGAGCGGACACTCTACCAACTGAGCTATCGGGGCCAGTTCCTCATCGGTAGATTATGATCATATTGGCTACCAGTGGGAAGTGACCACCTGAGCTCTGGTGGGCCTTTTTTGTTGTTTTTCCATAGCATTATTATTATTGTTATTATTATTATTATTATTATTATTTTGCTTTTGGTTTAACGGCTTCTTAAAAGATTTGTCACTTATTTCGAGCCGGTCGTTAATCAGAGGTGGGCGAAAACCGGAGTACCCGGAGAAAAAACGCCCGCCCTTCTGTTGCAGAACTTGGCGTCTCACATGTGACCAACAGCGGCGAGAGACCTAATGATTAAAGAGTCAGCGTTCTTATCCACTACGACCTTTAGGATTATCAACGTGAAAATAAATTCTTCTATTTTTGCTAATGGTTATTTATTTAAGTAATGTTTATTTGAATTGAGGTTTTACGTCCACCATCAACACCATCTAGGTCATTTTCGAGACGTGGCTTCCGATTTTGTGGTACTTTTACCCGACATTGATATGAAATGACATCTCAAGCCCCTACCGCCCATAGAAACCGCTAGAGGGTTTAAGGAGCGGTCCGATACGCATCACTTTTCCTGGACAGGCTTAGACCTAATAGTTTGATCATTTTCAGCTCTGCACGGAAGCGCCGTGCATCCCAATATATTTCTCCAAGCCCCGATAGGCGGTTATCCGAGCTATCATTGAAGTATAAACCACATTGGCTCGTTCATACTTCAATATACCTTGAGTAATTTATTTCTATTACTCTTATCACCTCGTGTTCCATCCATTATGTGAGCCCCGCCAAGCGAATTTGTGTCTTCGAGCATTCCGTCATGACAAATTTTAACTGCGCATGCCCAGCCATTCAGAGGGGCCAGGGATATGGCTTTCTGTCTTAAGGTTCATTTTGATTCACTGCTTGTACGAGCGAGCAGCTAAGGTTCTGGCGAGACTGCGTGGATGCGCAGGCTCGCCTGAACCTTCGCTGCTCGCATAGGCGATAAGTACGAAAATCGCTTGACGGGGCCCATGCGACGAAAGATTCTGGTTTGAGTTTGGGAGTTTATTCTAGGCGAGTCCCCATTACGACAAACATTGAAGAGGTCGCTTCCGGCCTAAAGACTTACTTTTTAAGAAAGTCAGTTGGTGCATGATGCTCTGTTTCTGGTCGGGCCCACCGGAGTCAGCTGTTGGTTCCCTTTTGTTTCAGCATTTCAGATATTTCATGCTGTCGAATCCTCTTCATTGTTTCATCTCTTTATTCGTTTGATCTTCACGCGGACTGAATAAATCTAACAGAACCAAAAGGCGAGGACTGTGGCCACTATTCCACTTTCTCACCTGTCCCTCACTTTAACTTCATATAGACGGATCCAATGTTTTGACACGTGACCTTGTTTACATTTCACTGCGCATGCGCCAATTACCTCCCCTGTATAGACGGATCCAATGTTTTGACACGTGACCTTGTTTACCTGTCATTGCGCATGCGCAGAATTACTTTTCCTTTTGATTGCAATCTTTCGTGGTTGGCAAAAAGCCCCTGGTTCCATATAAATACATTGTAAATAGATTCAATATTACGGGCATATTTAAGTCGACAGTCAAAGAAAAACGATCGAATTACACTTAAAATGAATAGATAAATATATATCAGAGCTCATTTGCGCATCTTCCGCGTTTAGTCATTCGTTTTGCGCATTTTTATATCAAATAATTAAGACCGTCCCGCCTCGTTACCTGCATAAGTTTAACAGGTAATTTAAACATCGAAACATCCCCAAATCTTCTAGAAACCAATAACTACTAGCCAAAACATGTCTATTATAGAAGTTTAAAGGTCAATTTTGTCATTTTGATTCCAAGCAAAATACAAGTTTAGAGAAAATAACATCGCATTTACAATGGCGATAAACGGCCAAAGACGTTTTCTGCCAACCACCGGTCAGTCCCGGCAAATAGTATTATTGAGTGATGACGTAGTGTTTGGATGTGTCTATATGTACTCTTTTATCTGGTTGGCAAAACATGACTGTTGCCGTACAGTGTCAATGAGAATTTCGAATATTTATCGTGTGATTAAACTCATTTCTTCTCCACAAATTAACTGATCCTTGTCAGTTTGCGTTTTTGAAGTAATAAATGATATAGAACCAGTCTCTTCTGACATTTTATCGCACATTTTGTTGCCTAAAAAGCGTTATAAAACTACCCACCATCATGCCAAAACGTAGCCGCTGTGCTTTATTTAACGAATGAAAATAAGATTAAAGCATGTATATTTTCTATCCAATTTTATACGAAAAAGAAGCAGTTTGTGTCAAAAATGGTTTTTGGCAAACAGTTTTGATAGAAAGACGATTAAACAATAGTTATTACAGAAAATAATTCTTGCTACATCAATGGTAGAGTATGGAACCTGAAGATTTTTTGCCCACCAGATAAAACGAGGGAAATGACCTTTGACCTTGTGTGACGTAGACTTTGGATGTGTCTATACTATCGCTTTCCATCTCGTTTCTCACATTCTCTGGAAGACAAGGTATCCCTCGGGTTTGACTTGTGGTAATGCATGGAAACCTGTATTTGACCCCTTTAATACAACCTATTAAGCTGGTAAGCTTTATGGCAGTTGCATCTTAAGTTCAGATTTATTGTCATTCGAAATACATTAATCAGAGACTGATATAGTATGGACATGTTAATAGTAGTCTTTTAATTTCGCATGCAAAGTACAGCTTATCGCCTTATTCAAGGAATATATTTTTGCAGGATTGTCTTGCAAATTAACGTTAAGGAAGGCCTGCTGTCGTTAAGATTAATTTCTTGATGCTCAACGGAAACCCAACCCTATGTCTAATAGCACTCATCAGTTTGAATTTCCTTAGAAAGTCGAGTGCAGCATGTGATAGTAATTATTATTTTTTTTCTCATTCTAAAAAGTGTATCAAACGGAAACATAACTACGGTCAACCCGAGTTAAGGTAGGGCTACCTTCAAGTAGATTATTCTGTATTAATTATTCAGACACTTCGGACTGACTACAAAACGTTTCGAACGTAAATGATGGCCACTCGTTGGCTTGTCACCCCCTCTCAAACCCCCCCCCCCACACACACACACACATACACACAAATGTACGTAAACATCCATAGGCTTAAACATCTTTGGGACTTTGAGCCATTGAGCGTTGTTTAACCCATTTAGTACCAGAAACCCCAAAAGTGATAGTTGACAAACAGTGCAGGCGTCTGATCAGGGCCTACACTGTTTGCAATTCGTTCCGCAATTTCCCGAACAACCTGACACCCCTAAATTTTGAAATGAATTCCAGCTATATATATAAGGTGGAAGATTCCATTTGGTACAAAAAGGGTTAAAGCACCAGGGGCCAGTTGTTCAAAGCATTGTTAGCTTAACGAGCTCGTTAGTGGCCATATTGTTAAGTGTCCAACCAAGTACAATATTTAAAATTTTGCATTTGCAAAAGCCGTTCACATTTTTTCAGCAAAAATATTAGCATATTTGCCATATTAAATGATCAAAGATTTAACGATATGTGAACTAACGATGTCGTTAGTTTTGAACAACTGGCCCCAGGTCTAAAGGTATAATGGGTAATATTTGAATATCTTTTTGATCTTCTATCACATACTTGTTTGTTGTGTGTACTCAATAGAATCGCCTCGATATTACGAAAACACGCCTATACAAATACATTGTAAATTTTACCGTCGAAAAAACTTAACTTTAAGACGAAAATTGTGATATTTTTCTTATTTCTGGTCAAAATTGGGGCGGTTCTAACGAGTACCCACAATCTATATTTTATAGTAGAAATAAGAAAAATAAGGTTTACACCTGTAAACCCCAGTTTTACAATGTAAAGTGGGGTTCATTGTGGGTAAAAATTATATATGACCAATCAGAATGTTAAAACCAACAGCCATGGACCCCAGGTCAACGAGTGTAATCAGGCGGTCGCGGATAGTAAGCATTACTTGATAAGCAAGCTTCGCCCACCATGCCCATCGGCATGGATGAAGGAAATGTAGATGGTAGCGTATGCCCTGGTACTTATATGATGGAAATCATAAGTCTATAAATATGTTCTATAAGAGGGTTATCCTTTGGCCACAGAACTGGAAAACTATGAAGTGTACATGTACATGTTTTCTGGGCCAGACTAGCTAGTTTCGGCCATTTAGGTCTCATCCGTGACAATCGAATATTTTAAAAATTCCACAATGGAATCAATGATCCCAAAGGACAAGAAAATATAAAATACACTATGATGTAGAGTAGGGAGACTTTTTACGGCCGCCACACATTCCGAGACGCTAGCTGTAGTGACGTTAAATATGCTCTATAAAAGGGTTATCCTTTGGAAGCAAGGCATACACCACACAAAGGCTGTACTCTGTCTCAAATGGCAACAAGCGAAAATGGAAATTATAAGTCTACAATGACTATACTCCATCTCCAATGACTGCACTGGCACTGAGGGCGGGGGTTGAAATTTCATAAACTCCGAAGTTCAAGACCATTCCTCCCCCCAGTCCAGTAGTTTTACTACTGACCGCACGATACTGACCGCACGAAGGCGGTCATTCTTTTGCTGTTTATTGGCTTGGTGCCGTCGGTTCACATTTCGTCTGATGTTTTAGTGTTTGTCCATGTCGCGTACTTTTCTTTAGGTGACTTGAGATGGCTGCGTTCTTTGACTGTGACCTTTCCTGAATCCTGAGTGACCTTTTCTTAATAGTTCGCAAACGAAACTGGAAATTATAAGTCGTCAAAATACTCTGTCTCCAGTGACGAGTAAGAAACTGCAGATGAAAATGGAAATTATAAGTCGACAAAGTGCTCTGTCTCAAATGACAACGAACGACCTATAGCGCGTCTTAACCGTCATTTTACGCGGGCAACTCCAAATCGAGATACTTGCAAACAGTGCAAGCCCAGATCAGACGCCGCACAATGCGGCGTCTGATCTGTGCTTTCACTGTTTCAAACAATTCAGCTATTCTTCAAATAGATTTCTGTAAACATTACGATCTGGCAGCCTTAACCCGTAAGACGCTGAGAAAAAAATGCATCTGAAAATGTCGTCTGCTGGTTTTTGCAAACTTTTTAAAAATATTTTTGCATACAGCTGTGACTCCGAGCGTCGCTCGGGTCACATTTGGGACGAAAAGTTCTTCCACGGAAGGTCAGGTGGATTTCTGCGGGTACTCCGGTTTTCGCCATCCTCTGTTTAACGATCGGCACGAAATAATAATTAGGGCCCCGCAAATTTATTTGCGGGTGCCCTATAGTAATCACCCTGTATGTCCGTCCGTCCATCCGTCTGTCTGTCCACATTTTTTATGTTTTTTTCTTAATAACTTAAAAACCGTTAGACGCATCAACTTCAAACTTTAAATATAAGGTCACAATATCATTACACAATTTCGTGGCAAGTTAGGTAACTCTAGCTACAATACTCCCAGAGTTATGGCCCTTTGAAAAACTTAAAAAATGTCCACATTTTTCATGTTTTTTCTTAATAACTTACAAACCATCAAACCTATCAACTTCAAACTTTAAATATATGGTCTCATCATCATTACACAACTTTTTGGCAAGTTACCTAACTGTAGCTTCAATACTCTCAGGGTTATGGCCCTTTGAAAAACTTAAAAAAATTCAGCTTTTTCATGTTTTTTTTCTTAATAACTTACAAACCGTCAAACCTATCAACTTCAAACTTTAAATATATGGTCTCATCATCATTACACAATTTTATGGCAAGTTCCCTAACTGTAGCGCCAATACTCTCAGAGTTATGGCCCTTTGAAAAACTAAAAAAAAATCAGCTTTTTCATGTTTTCTTAATAACTTACAAACGGTCAAATCTATCATCTTCAAACTTTAAATATTTGATCGCATTATCATTACACAATTTTATGACACGTAACGTAACTGTAGTTCCAATACTTTCAGAGTTATGGCCCTTTGAATAACTTAAAAAATCAGCTTTTTCGTCTTTTTTTCATCTTTATTTTAAAACCGCTATAGATATTCAAATGAAACTTCCTATAGTTACTGACAGTTGCCCTATAGTAATGCCCTGTCTGTCCGTCCGTCTGTCCATCTGTCCGTCTATCCATCAACATTTTTCATGTTTACAAACTGAAGCTGAAGTTATTGACAGTTGCCATATAGTAATACCCTTTTGTTTTTCATTCATAACTTACAAACAGTCAAATGCATCAACTTCAAACTTAAGATATATGGTCACAATATCATTACACAATTACATGGCAACCGACGTAACTCTAGCTACAATACTCTAAGAGTAATAGCCCTTTGAAAAAAAATCCAACTCCTCTGATGGCACTGCCGGGGCCCTAGTCAGTTTCACTGACAGCTCCAGTTGAAATAATCTTGAAAGGGCGGTAAAACCAAAGCCTGCAATGGGCTGAAATTTTGTGCTCATGTAATCGAGTAAATCAGTACTCTAGCAAACTGGTGTAAATCGGCTCAAACTTTCTAACGCAGGATTAATTCAGCCACGTCAACGCCTTTGAATATCAGGCTGTGGTAAAACAGCTTATGTGTGCCCAAGTTAGGGCTGGCTAATCGGAGCTGAAAAGATAATCGATTATCAGTTCTGTCATTGCGATCGATAATCGATTAGTAATCGCTAATGTTTTTGTCATTATTTTACCTGTCTGGCGGTCTGTCTGAGCATGACTCTTACCATATGTTGCACTTTACCATATGTATATTTGACCAGACAGGCCTGAGCAAATAGTGTAGACCCAGATGAGACGCCGCATCATGCGGCGTCTCATCAGGGTCTGCACTGTTTGCCACTCATTCAGGTGTTTTAGGCATAACTTTGGGTAGTAAATTGTACCTATCAAGTAATCGATTAAAAGCAAATCAGAAATGATAATCATTTTTGCGGAATTTATCGATCGATTAATCGATTATAAGATTAATCGTGTCAGCCTTAGACCAAGTTCATGTATACTGATTTCTTTTTTCGGATAAGGAATGTGTTTTTATTTTATAAATTATAGAAAATAGTAAGATAAAATTGACAGGGCGGGGCAGTTCAAGTGCTGCCAATAAATGCGGACTAAATGGCCATATACACCATAGCTTTTTGTTTGTGTCACAGTTGGCGGGTGCCTTGGTTTACTTTTTAACCCATTGCATGCGGGGAACGTACGTTGGCAAACAGTGCAGGCCCAGATCAGACGCCGAATAACGCGGCGTCTGATCAGGGCCTGCACTATTTTCTAGCAGAATTTTCCGTCAAAAATATAATGAAAACGGCAAAATAGGCCTACCACGCCTTATATGTTTGTTTGGTTGGAGGTTTTACGTCCCCATTAACACTGTATATGTCATTTGGAGACATTGCTTCCAATTTTATGGGGCTTTTACCCGGCATTGAGATGAAATGACATCTCGAGCCATGTCGCCTAATGAAACCAAGAGGCCGGGTTTATAAGCATGGACAGTCCGGCTCGCACCGTTTTGCCTGGGCAGGCTTAGATCCTCTAAGTGATTTACCACTTACCAGGACTCTTGTGCGGTCGGTACCACCCCTTATATGACAAATGGACTTGTCCAACATATAGCAATGGGTTAGTCAGGTGCAAACGATATCTCCATCTGCCAATCTTATTTGTGACGTCCATCTGGTGAGTGCATTTTTCACCATGCAGCAACAAGGTTGGCTTTTCGAAAGCGTGCACTCACGGACTATTTGGGCGCCAATTATTAGTTGTGGTGCGTGATAGCTGAGGTTAGTGCCCTTGCCTGTGGTGCTATAGGTCCAGGGTTCGATCTCTGGCAGCGGCGATAAAATTTCATTGTCTGCTGGCATCAGTTGCAGGATGAATGCCATAAAGTGCGCCGTCTTTCAAATCAGGACTTAAACTGAAAGCCGCCAGTGAAGGTGATTCATCCCATGTTCATGTTTAAGATCAAGATAAATGTATAGGTTTCCATCCTGCAAACCTGGTCAGAAATGTCCGATCGCAGTTAAAAAAAGAGAAAGAAAGAAAGAAACAAACTTCATGATCGATTTCTGAATAAAGCGATTGAAAGGAAATGCGAACAAGGACGATTCTGGTGAGCGTGTGCATTTGATCACCCGCTTTACACACCTGACCACTTATCACGAAAACACGCCTATATGATTTTGACCCCCTTGAACCCCACTTTTATACAGTAAAACTGGGGTATCCGGGGGTATACCTTATTTTTCTTATTTCTGCTCTAAAATATAGACTGTGGGTACTCGTTAGAACCGCCTCGATGAGGCGGTTCTAACAAGTGCCCACAATCTATATTTTGAGCAGAAATAAGAAAAATATCACAATTTTGTATCATAAAATTTTCATGTTTTCGGCGATAAAGGTGGCAATGTATTTGTATAGGCGTGTTTGCGTAATGTCTTTTCGCGCGGTAGGTCGCCATTTGGTTAAATATCTTGTATAAGGGCATTTTAGGTCATTCGAAAAAACAAAACAAAACAAAACAAAAAAAAATGTTTGAGCTAGGACATGGAAATATGAGTGACGGTTTAAAGACCATCTAAAATAAAGACCAATTCTGCTTTGAAAACCTTATTTAGTAGGTTTCAGTTATTCTTTTTAGCTCACAGGGCCGAAGACTCCGGAGGAGGCAGTGGTCAGCCGTCGGCGTCGTCTGAGTTTGCGTCAACATTTTTAAACGACATCTCTGAAACTACTTGGCCAATTGAAACCAAATTACGCGTGGAGCCTGTATGGTAAGGGAGAACAAAAGTTTGTCCGGAAGGACTGGGTCGCATGACCAATATGGCCGCCATGCCATTATAAAGTAAAAACCTTTAAAAATCTTCTCAGGAACCAAATGGCCGATGACCTTGAAACTTGGTGTACAGCATCGGGGAGTCGGACCGTATCAAGTTTGTTCAAATGTAAATAAAGTCAATAGAAAATCTACACATGTAGTAAACATAAGGACGAATGTTTTAGAACAGATTGTGTATGGGTTTAACCTGTGGGTAATTTTGTATCGTATCCCTGAGAATGGGAGAAAAGACATTGACGAAACAGTGGAGGAAATGGACATAGCAGAATGATGAAAATAAATGGAAGCATAGAAACTAACACTCTCCCTTTACTCTTGCCTGCTGCAAGGACAGCAGACCTTTCCTTGCGGCAGGCCTTGCCCAAACTGTTGGACTCCCCTAAGACGCGAATTATGTCTTTGATTTGTTCGTTTGATTTGAAGTCTAACGTCCCCGTCAACACTGTAAAAGGTCATTTTGGAGACGTTGCTTCCAGTTTTATGGGACTTTTACCCGACATTGAGATGGAATGTCATCTCAAGCCCTGCCGCCCAATGAAACCAATAGCGCTTATAAGCATGGACGGTCCGACTCGCACCGCATTGCCTGGGCAGGCTTAGATCCTCTAAGCGGTTTACCAGTACTCGTGTGCAAGTCGGTTTCAGCTCTGCGTGGAAGCATCATAAAAACCATTTATTTATTCAAGCCCCGATGGGCGGAGGCTCAAAATTTATGTTTTTAAGTTGTTATAACTTTCGATAAATGAAGAAAATGACTGATGAGTTTAAAAAATCCCATAATTATTGTGACCATGTCCGAGAATAAAATTGGTCGTCTTTGAAAAAACAAATTCCAAAGCATTTCCTTTAATTATACAACTGCATCTCATACAAAAATAAATAAATAAATAAATAAAGTTCAGTAAGTTGGTCGATATTATGAACATGCTTTAGAATGATATTGGACGAGTGTGGATATAAAATTTCAGCTGCATTTCCTATAATTAACCCATTGTATGCGGGAAACCCCTAAAGAGGTACCTCGGAAACAGTGCAGGCCCAGATCAGACGCCGCAGAACGCGGCGTCTGATCAGGGCCTGCACTATTTGCTAACAGAATTTTCCGTCAAAAATAGAATAAAAACGAAAATATAGGCCTGACACCCCTTATATGACAAATGGAATTGTCCAACATATAGCAGGGGAAGAGTCTACTAGCATACAATGGATTATATAACTGCATCTCATAGAAAATACATTAAATTGTATTATTATTATTTACTATTATTATTATTATTATTATTATTATTATTATTATTATCAATTTTACTTCACCTGGTAACAGTATCACACAGCACCCTCTATTCCTTGTTAGTAACTGCTGCCATAACTAATATTGTGGATAAGATATACAGCGGAGCGCACCTACGCATTGTCATGGACGGATTAAAATGTTAAGCCACGACGCGAGATAACGTCGCTTCGGACATGTGTGTATGATAAACTCAGAATTTGTCTTCTGATAATCACCTTCTTAATTGCATGATGAAGCGTTTTGTCAACGGGCAATCATATAGCGCACTCCGAAGACTCAGATCAGACTGTGCGTACTGATCTGAGTCTTCTATGACAGCGCAGATTTGTGTGTCGCGGGCATATATGAAAATAAACCAATCCTGATGTACAACATAAATTGTATGCATAAACCATTGCTTGCGCTGCACGCAGGCATTGGGTTTCGCATGTCTGTGCAATAAAAAAAAATAAACATGCTATGAATATCAAACGGTATTGCATGGCCCCAGGTAATGAGCTAGAGGGGAAGTGGGAGAAAAAGGCTCCCAATAGGCTCAAGTCAGTGTGTATAAAACAGACAGGAAAACATAAAATTCAACCCAAAACTCACTTGTCTCTAAATTTCTGGACACCATCACGTAAACAAGTCCGCGAAATGAACACCCCCTTCAATCCCACTTTATATAGAGAAAACTTGGGTTTACAGGGGTATACATTATATTCCTTATTTCTACTCCAAGACATAGGTTGTGGGAAAAATATCACAATTTTTTATCAGAAAATGTCCGTTTTTTGATATCAGAAAAAGCGCTATGTCTCACGTGTTTGTTATCGTAATGATCAATATTGTTAAGAAAACGGAAAAAGGAAAAGTTGATTGCTTTCATCCACTTATGTAAATTTGTTTTGGTGAAATGAGAATGGTAAAAAAAGTTCACGAACGTTTGTTTATATAGTAACGTCGATTAAACAAATTTACTGTATATAATGTGTTTTATGCTTAGCAGTGAGTGAGTTTTAGTTTTACGTCCCACCAACAGCTAAGGTCATACGGAGACGGGACCTCGGTTTAAAGACTCATCCGAAAGTCTGGAGAAGCCCGGGATCGATCCTGCGTTTACAAGGCGAGTAGCATAACCACTGCGCCACAGGGGCTTCTATTTATATATTATATTTTTATGCTTAGCAGTGAAATCAATGTATGTCTGAAACAAATTTCTTCAGTGTGAAATACAAATGATATTTTCATAGTAGCAGCCAGGACTACTGTTTTATTTGTTTTTTTGTTTTTTTTTTTTTGTTTTGTTTTTTTTGTTGTTGTTTTTTTTTTTTTTGTATAAAATAAAAAGAAAATTAAGTGTGTTTTTTTTTTTTTGTGTGTGTTTTTTTTTCTCGATAAAAACCAATATTTAATCGAATTTATTGAAAACATATTTCGTCAAGTGTGTTGAAAACATCAGAAATTTTCACGACGTGTTACGACGGCTGTTCAGTTCTATCGCCAAAGTCACGTATACAATAAAAAGACGATTTACCTTCTTTTTTTTTTTTTTTTTTTTTTTTGGAGTGTCCGTCCGTCCGTCCGTCAACGCCTCTTAGTTTCGTGTCCGCCCCATAACTTTGATATCGTTTGAGATATTTTCACGAAACTTCAACTATCAGACGACGTGCAGAACATATGAACCGTAACTCTGGTTTTCCTACTTTTGGAGTTGTTGCCCATTGAACATAGCCTTTTCTATCATAGTTTCGTGTCCGCTCCATAACTTCGATACCATTTGAGATATTTCCATGAAACTTCACAGATATGTAGAACATCATGAGGTGATGTGCAGAACACATATACCGTAACTCTGATTTTCCTACTTTTGGAGTTATTGCCTTTTGAACTGTGAATATAACTGTTGCTATCAGTTTCGTGTCCGTTTCATAACTCTGATACCAGTTGAGATATTTTCTCGAAACTTCACAGATGTGTAGAGCACCCTGAGACAATGTGCAGAACATACATGTATGAACTTCCTCCTTTTGGAGGTATCGCCCCTTGAACATTGATCATAGCCATTTTATCATGTAGTCTGTTTGAAACACTATATCTCCTTAACCTAATGATTGATTCTAATCAAACTCACATGGTTTGACCACTAGGATGGGGGAAAACAGCCAATATGTTTTGATGACCTTGACCTTATTTCCAAGGGCACTGGCCGCCAAAACCTGTCAATTTTGGGCCAAAGATGGGCTTGTCTGCACCCAGTCTCATGAACACACACATCAATGATATGTGTTCTAACTTGGTACAATATATCATTGCAACCAACCAAAGATTTGGTTAGATTTTGAAGACCTTGACTTTATTTTGAAGGGCACATACCCCCAAAAACTGAAAATGAGAATTGTAATTCTGGTTTACTTTCTTTTGGAGCCATGGCTCTATGAACATTGAAAATAGTCGTCTCAGACATGTTTTCCCCTCAACTTTATTAATGGGAAAAGTTACGTTTCCTTATTTTGAATTCCTTTTAGACTGTGATAAGGCACTTGATTGATGTAATTGTAGTGGCGGGACATCATGTAGTGCTTGCAGCTTTAATTGGTATTCATCTAAAAAAAAGTAAATATTCTTTATAGAGGATCTTACATGAGTGTTCATGTAGTATTGAATTTATTAAACGAGTTGAGGAAAAGGGATAAAATGCGAGGCTTTGCCGAGCATTTTATCCTTTTTTCTCAACGAGTTTAATAAATTCAATAGTACATGGGCACGAATGCAAGGTTCTATTTATCATATGACATTTAGAACGAATTTTATTGACGATTGTTTTACAAAACTCAATATTCCGCCATTAGTAAACGCGACGTCGTTAAGGACGTCGTACATGTAACGTCAAGGGGCGTATCTAACTAATTTGCATATTTAATCCACTAGTGGTTTATCGAATTTATTACATGGCGTTATTACATTCCCAGACGCTACGTCATATGATAAATATATTTCTTTTCTGTGTCATGTTAGAACACATAAGATTTTATTCGTTTTAAGTATGGACCCGATAATTTATAAACCGAGGGAATAAAAAAAAAAAACAATCGAATTAAGAAACGAGTGCGAAGCGGATTTTTTTTTATTTTTATACCTCCCGAGGCTTATAAATCCCATGAAACCGTTTCTTTTTTCGTGTTTTTACCAACCTCGGTTCATAAATCCCATATTAAAAATAGGAGAAATGAATATACTATAATGTTATTAATCAAGTAATTTCGTATTGGCCCAGTTACAGGTCCGAGGTCTGCTGTATTGGCACGAGGCCGAAGGCCGAGGCCAATACAGCTGACCGACGACCTGTAACTTGGCCAATACGAAATTACTTGATTAATGACAATTTTATTAATCGACACAATTAAAAACATGATTTATGATTTTTGAATATTGGCAGACCTTGTGTAATATAGGATAATCAATTAATAATATATATTATTACATGCACTTCATAGACTTTCATCACCATTTTGGATCTTGGCTCTGAATTTCGGTACAGTTGACTCTTTACTGTTCAGTCAGCGTAGCTATACATAAGCTGACTGAAAGTAAAACTGGACGGGTGCCATTTTGAAAACACTTTCTACAGTTCTGGATGAAAATTTAAGAAACAAAAATGTTTCAGTGATAAAACAGCTAAATATATGAAATAACAGAAAACAAAACGCACTTAATATTCAATTATTCTGTCCATGTTTTCTTTGTTTCGGCGTTGCATCCGACTCAAACATTACGCAAACACGCCTATACAAATACATTGCCACCTTTATCGCCGAAAAAATGAAAATTTCAAGATGAAATATTGTGATATTTTTCTTATTTCTGCTCAAAATATAGATTGTTGGCACTGGTTAGAACCGCCTCATCGAGGCGGTTAGATGAGGCGGTTCTAACGAGTACCCACAATCAATATTTTAGGGCAAAAATAAGAAATATATGGTATACCCCCGGAAACCCCAGTTCTACTATATAAAAGTGGGGTTCAAGGGGGTCAAAATTATAAAGGCGTGTTTTCGTGATGAAAATCACGCATATTGAACATTTGACAGCTCTCAGGCGCCACTGAGATGACGAAAAACTTCCGACGTGACTGAAACTTTCGAGCATTGAAATATAGCGATTTCACTGCAAAAGCGTATCTTGTATCTTGTAAAAAATGTAGTTCCAGCTGAAAAGATTTATTTCCCCGGTTCTTCGTAGCGAAAAGGAAAATACCAAGTTCATGTTCATCACGATAACAAGTCCGTGAAACGAGGTCCCCCCCCCCTAAACCCCACTTTATATAGAGAGAAGTGGTGTTTACGGGGGTATACATTATCTGCTTTATTTTTGCTCAAAACATAGATTGTGGATACTCGTTAGAACCGCCTCATTGAGGCGGTTCTAACGAGCACCCACAATCTATGTTGAAAGCAGAAATAATTAAGATGTTATCATTTTTAACCTAATATTTATCATTTTCTGACACCATGTTGGACGCCATTATTTCTTACGGACTTGTTTTCCTAATAAACAGAAATCATGGCATTTCTCTGTTTTGATTATATTTGATTACGGATAAATAAATCACAAATATTCTGGGGTTTCTGAGTTAAAAAGAAAAAAAAACGACAGCACGATTAAATTGGAATTGGTCGATCGGAAGAGATCATTAAGGATAGAATGTATTTATAACGGGTATCACTTGGTTTCAACATACACCTACGTGTATGAAATAAAATTCGAACTTTTATTTTCAACTTTGTGGCATTTTCATTACACCATCCAATTCAGAATCTTTTCGCATTTGGGTCGTGCCACCTTCCAGCATATGCGCCTCCGCGCAGCCCGATCAGAGTCATAGCTGTGCGCTTTTCAGATGCTTGTTGCCCAATGCTTCTGCAAGGAGACAAAGAATGCTGCATTTTGATTGAGTGGGTAAAAAGGTCGATTTTCGTCGTAGCTAAGCGAACAAGCTCGAAGCCCCCTTTTCGCTTGTCGCCGCCCATTTTGAACAATGAAGGGTTCCAATTTAACCAAAGTGCATTTTGTAATAACTGAAAGGAAACTGTAACTTTACTGATAAAGGGTTTATTTTCTGTAATTGACTTTTCTTTTGATAATATTGAAAGGTTACATGACGTCATAGATTTGATCCCAGTATTTTAAAACTTCTTTCATGCACAGCTGAATTGAGCATGAAATTCATAATGCTAATAATTATTAATGTACCAACATATGAGGATGTTTTTTTTTCACATATTTCCAGTTTCGCTCCAAAGTTTTCATTTAATGTATCAGATGATCAATGGCTGTCCATACGAAGATATTAAAATGCCAACAATTTTAGCATTTGAACATTTATCAGTTGGACAAATTTTGTGCCCAACCGAGTTGAGCATGAACCGAGTTTGTGACATTACCGTCCTAGTAAACCCCGCTCTATACTGGGAGCAGGGTATAATTGCGTTTTCAGCTCACCTGGGCCGAAGGCTCCAGGGGAGCTTATAGTATAGTGGGTCCACACTTTTGAGCAGCTATATCTCTGCAGCCTGCAGGCTGATCTCAATCATTTCTCATCTGTAGCATGCCTCTGGTGGGGCATTGATGACATAAGCTTTTAGCTCACCTGGGCCGAAGGCTCCAGGGGAGCTTATAGTATAGTGGGTCCTCCGTCGTCCGTCCGTCGTCCGTCCACACTTTTGAGCAGCTATATCTCTGTATCCTGCATGCTGATCTCAATCATTTCTCATCTGTAGCATGCCTCTGGTGGGGCATTGATGACATAAACCTTTTTTTTTTGAAATCGCTCTAAAACTTTGGTTCCTATGGCAACCACAAGGTCCCATAGACTTACTATGAGAAAATGCTTGTCATCACCGTAGCGCCTTCAGTTTTGATCGGATCTTTCTGAAACTTATATGTAAGGTGACTGGGGATAAAAACTCGGATGAGTTCGAAAACCGGCCAAGTTGGGCCATTTATCATAGAGTTACGTCCCTTTGATTGCTGAAAATGCCCATTTTTGACCTTGTCATCACCATAGCCCCTTCAGTTTTGATAGGATCTTTCTAAAACTTATATGTAATGTGGCTGGGGATAAAACCTCGGATGAGTTCGAAAACCGGCCAAGTCCGCCAATTTATCATAGAGTTACGTCCCTTTGATTGCTGAAAATGCCCATTTTTGACCTTGTCATCACCGTAGCCCCTTCAGTGTTGATCGGATCTTTCTGAAACTTATATGTAAGGTGGCTGTGGATAAAATCTCGGATGAGTTCGAAAACCGACCAAGTCGGCCCTTTTGTCGTAGAGTAACGTCCCTTTGATTGCTGAAAATGCTGATTTTTGACCTTGTCATCACTGTAGCCCTTTCAGTTTTGATCGAATCTTTCTGAAACTTATATGTAAAGTGGCTGGGGATAAAATCTCGGATGAATTCGAAAAGCAGCCAAGTTGGTCCATTTATCACAGAGTAACGTCCCTTTGATTGCTGAAAAGCCGATTTTTGACCTTGTCATCACCGTAGCCCTTTCAGTTTTGATCGGATCTTTCTGAAACTTATATGCAAGATGGCTGGGGATAAAGCCTCGGATGAGTTCGCATACCGGCAAAGGTGGCCTATTTATCATAGAGTTAGGTCCCTTTGATTGCTGAAAATGTTGATTTTTGACCTTGTCAACACTGTAGCCCCTTCAGTTTTGATCGGATCTTTCCGAAACTTATATGTATGGTGGCTGGGGATAAAACCTCGGATGCGTTCGAAAACCGGCCAAGTTGCCCCATTAACTATATAGTTATGTCCCTTTGATGGCTGAAAATGTCAATTTTTTACCTTGTCATCACCGTAGCCCCTTCAGTTTTGATCAAATTTTTTTGAAACCTATATGTAAGGTGACTGGAGATAAAACCTAGGATGAGTTTGAATACCGACCAAGTTGGCCCATTTATCATTGATTTACGTCCCTTTGATTGCAAAAAAAATCCAATTTTTGACCTTGTCATCACCATAGCCCCTTCAGTTTTGATCGGATCTTTCTGAAACTTATATGTAAGGTGGCTGGGGATAAAACCTTGGATGAGTTCGAAAACAGGCCAAGTCAGCCCATTTATCGTAGTGTTATGTCCCTTTGATGGCTGAAAATGTTGATTTTTGACCCTGTCATTACCGTAGACCCTAGAGTTTTGATCGGATTTTTCTGAAACTTATATGTACGGTGGCTGGGGATGAAACCTCGGATGAGTTCGAAAACTGGCCAAGTCGGCTGATTTATTTTAGAGAGTTACATCTCTTTGATTGCTAAAAATGCCAATTTTGACCTTGTCATCACCGTAGCCCCTTCAGTTTTGATCGGATCTTTCTTAAACTTATATGTGAGGTGGCTGGGAATAAAATCTTGGATGAGTTTGAATACTGGCCAAGTCTGATCGGATCTTTCTGAAACTTACATGTAAGGTTTGGGAATAAAACCTCAGGTGAGTTCGAAACCGGCCAAGTCGGCACATTTATCATAGAGTGACGTGCGTTTGATTGCTGAAAATGCCTATTTTCGACATTGTCATCACTGCTGCCCCTTTAGTTTTGAACGGATCTTCATGAAAATTACAAACAAGGAAGTCAGGCAGAAAGCTTGGAGGAGTTTGAAAACTCTTGTTTTTGAACTTGTCATCACCATAGCCACTTCAGTTTAGATCGGATCTTCTTAGCAAGTCAGGAATAAAAGCTTGAATGAGTTTGAAAACCGGTGAGGTCAGCCTGTGTATCATAGAGTAACATTCTACTTGATTTTCAGAAAATGCTTACCCTGTCATCACCATGTCCTCCCATAAAGCCTTCAGTAAAGGTTGGCACTTCCTTAAACTTTGAATCTGTTAGCTCAGGTGAGCGATACAGGAATCGCATGAAAACTTTGGTTGCTATGGCAATCACAAGGCCCCATAAACTTACAATGGGAAAATGCTTGTCAGCCCCTTCAGTTTTGATCGGATCTTTCTGAAACTTATATTTAAGGTGGCTGGGGATAAAACCTCGGATGAGTTCGAAAACCGGCCAAGTCGGCCACTTTATCACAGAGTTACGTCCCTTTGATTGCTGAAAATGCCGTTTTGTGACCTTGTCATCACCGTAGCCCCTTCAGTTTTGATCGGATCTTTCTGAAACTTATATGTAAGGTGGCTGGGGATAAAATCTCGGATGAGTTCGAAAACCGACCAAGTCGGCCCATTTATCATAGAGTAATGTCCCTTTGATTGCTGAAAATGCTGATTTTTGACCTTGTCATCACCGTAGCCCTTTCAGTTTTGATCGAATCTTTCTGAAACTTATATGTAACGTGGCTGGGGATTAAATCTCGGATGAGCTCGAAAAGCAGCCAAGTGGGAACATTTATCACAGAGTAACGTCCCTTCGATTGCTGAAAATGCCGATTTTTGACATTGTCATCACTGTGGCCCTTTCAATTTTGATCGGATCTTTCTGAAACTTATATGTAAGGTGGCTGGGGATGAAACCTCGGATGAGTTCGAATACCGGCCAAGGTGGCCTATTAATCATAGAGTTAGGTCCCTTTGATTGCTGAAAATGTTGATTTTTGACTTTGTCATCACTGTAGCCCCTTCAGTTTTTATCGGATTTTTCTGAAACTTATATGTAAGGTGGCTGCGGATAAAACCTCAGATGAGTTCGAAAACCGGCCAAGTCGCCCCATTTACTATATAGTTATGTCCCTTTGATGGATGAAAATGTCGATTTTTGACCTTGTCATCACCGTAGGCCCTTCAGTTTTGATTGGATCTTTCTGAAACTTATATGTAAGGTGACTGGGGATAAAACCTAGGACTAGTTCGACTACCGGCCAAGTTGGCTTATTTATCAAAGATTTACGTCCCTTTAATTGCTGAAAATGCCGATTTTTGACCTTGTCATCACCATAGCCCCTTTCAGTTTTGATCGGATCTTTCTGAAACTTATATGTAAGGTGGCTGGGGATAAAATCTCGGATGAATTCGAAAACAGGCCAAGTCAGCCCATTTATCGTAGAGTTATGTCCCTTTGATGGCTGAAAATGTTGATTTTTGACCTTGTCATCACCGTAGCCCCTTCAGTTTTGATCGGATTTTTCTGAAACTTATATGTAAGGTGGCTGGGGATGAAACCTCTGATGAGTTCGAAAACTGGCCAAGTCGGCCCATTTATCTTAGAGTAACATCCCTTTGATTGCTAAAAATGCCAAATTTTGACCTTGTCACCACCGTAGCCCCTTCAGTTTTTGATCAAATCTTTCTGAAACTCATATGTAAGTTGGCTGGGAATAAAACCTTGGATGGGTTTGAATACCGGCCAAATCGGCACATTTTTTACGTGCCTTTGATTGCTTAAAAATGTCTATTTTCGACCTTGTTAGCACTGCTGCCGTTCAGTTTTGATCGGATCTTCATGAAACTTACAAACAAATAAGTCAGGCAGAAAAGCTCGGAGGAGTTTGAAAACTTGTGAGGTTTGCCTATTGGTCACAGAGTAACATCCCTTTGATTGCAGCAGTTAATTGCTTTTTTTTAACTTGTCATCACCATAGCCACTTCAGTTTATATCGGATCTTCTTAGCAAGTCAGGAATAAAAGCTTGAATGAGTTTGAAAACTGGTGAGGTCAGCCTATTTATCATAGACTTACATTCTACTTGATTTGCAGAAATTGCTTACCCTGTCATCACCATGTCCATCCATTAATCCTTCAGTAAAGGTTGGCACTTCCTGATACTTTGAATCTGTTAGCTCAGGTGAGCGATACAGGACCGCCTTGGCCCTCTTGTTCTTTCTACTCAAAACACAGATTGTGAGTTTTTGTCGGGTTTGGCTATTATTTGGCCAAGTCAGTCTTGTTTGCTTCATGTACAGCAAATCAGGATTTTTTATATGACCGAACGGTCGTATTATTGTATGGGGTCGTCCGTCCGTCTGTCTGTCCGCCCGTCGGTCTGTAAACTTTTCGCTTTCCGGAAAACTCCTGCAGTTTTTATCCAATCAAGCTGAAACTTAGTAGATATTAAGACTATGAGGTGGTGTAGCGCTTATTGTTTCGAGGCTGGAGTCCGCCAAATATTTACAGAGTTATCCCCCTTTGAAAATTGTGTGAAGTATTTTGTTCCCGGATAACTCCTCCTGCAATTTTCATCGAATAAAGTTGAAACTTGGTTGACAGTTAGACTGAGGTGGTGTAGCGCATATTGTTTCGAGATTATAGTCCGCCAAATATTTGCGGCGTTATGCTCATTTAAAAATTTTGTGAACTAGTTCGTGTCTGGATATAGAGTCTGATAACAATTCATCCATCACGTTAACGAGTTGACATAACCACTCTTGTAAACCCCACTTTTTATTGAGAAAAGTGTAGTTTATCACAAAGAGTATAATCTTTTTTTCTGCCCAAAACATTTTGAGTTTTGGTTTGGTTTTAATTTTGATGGTCAAGTAAATACCATTCCTGGCCCAATAAGTAAGAGTGCTAACTCTTAATATTATGTCTCTTACCGCTTTGATTCGGGCCTTGCTCGGGCCACAAGTGAGACGCCAAAGTCTGGTAGTTTTTTACCGTCGCCTACCTCTGATTAACGATCGGTTCAAAATAAATGAAATAATCTTGAAAGGGTCGTAAAACCAGAACCATAAAAAATAGCATTTAGGTCACCTGGTGCCGATCAGTTTACTTATGTAGTATGTAGCTAACCAGCACAGGGTACATTTTTTCCGCCAGAAACTGACATTTGCTCTTCTTGACGTTTGCTTTTCTCACCGTAGAAAACATTTTACTATAAGTATTAAGAAAAAAGAGTATTTGAATGTTGCCGGGCCCGGCTGGGATCGAACTCGCGCCCTCCTGGTTACCAATTTGACGCGAATCCGACTGAGTCATCGAGGCCGGCTGCAAATAAAAATCAAAAATGAGTTCCTTTAAGAGCAATTAAAACATTCATAAGAAAGAAGATGGGTCATACTACGTAGTTTCGGCTAATAAAGCCTCATCAGTGGCCCTGCAATGATCCGGCAAAGAAAGCCAGAGGAAACATACTGCAATTTTGCGAATTTCGAATAGGCAGTCCATTCAAGGACTGATATAAATCAAAATGGGGTCCAAATAATTAAAAACCTGTCTAGAATATGAGTCTAAACCAATAATTTATTTCCGATTTCTCAGAATATTAACGCTGATCTCAAAGGACCAAAAGTAAAATATAAACTGCACTATGGTTGATGTACGGGGAGACGTTTTACGGCCGCCACACGGCACAACACCAGCTGCAGTGAAGGCAAATAAAAATCAAAAATGAGTTCCTTTAAGAGCAATTAAAACATTCATAAGAAAGAAGATGGGTCATACTACGTAGTTTCGGCTAATAAAGCCTCATCAGTGGCCCTGCAATGATCCGGCAAAGAAAGCCAGAGGAAACATACTGCAATTTTGCGAATTTCGAATAGGCAGTCCATTCAAGGACTGATATAAATCAAAATGGGGTCCAAATAATTAAAAACCTGTCTAGAATAGAGTCTAAACCAATAATTTATTTCCGATTTCTCAGAATATTAACGCTGATCTCAAAGGACCAAAAGTAAAATATAAACTGCAAAGCCGGCCTCGATGACGCAGTCGAATTCGCGTCTGCGTCTGGATATAGCTGATACTTCAGTTGTTTCTTCCAACAAGAACCGTACAAACAGCGAAGTCTCTGATCAGATTGTGCAGGCGAACAGGATGATCAGAGCCTTCACTGATAATACGTGCCCCCCTACAGGTTCTATCGTGTGCCGGCTCAGTTCCATTTTTACATTGTATTTTGCAGGTAAATACGTCGGGAACCGGCCCATTAAACTTCGCAAGAGTACATGGAGAGACAGAAATATAGATGTTGTGAAACGGAAAGAAAAGGAGAAAAAGAGACTTGGTTTAAAGTGACAGGATATATTCAGCCTATTTTCAACCAAATTGGCAAGGGGGAAATACTTCTGTAATTTCCTGTTTGCCTTCATGAAACTTCAGTCCCCCGCGAAAATGGGATCTTCCTTTAAACTAAAAGGGGATTGCTATTAAAGGAAAGAATTTGATTCTCCAAAGGATCAAATCCTTTCCTTTAAGAGTAGATTCGAATTAAAAAAGGAGGTAAGAATATTTCAGAAAGTGTTGGCTACCCCGCAAAGGTGTATACATTCTTTTTAAAAGGATTCTTCTCGGCAGGGGAACATATTACGCTATTTTGTGGCGCTCCATATCTATGCTGATAGATAAATTAATGTTTTCATGGAAACAAGTCTTCTGGGTACTCATCAGAACAGCTTGTCCGGACCTTGTAAGTACCACAGGACACGTTTTCTTGAATCAGAATGAAAACAGAATAAGAAAAATGCGAAGCATTCCATTTGTTGGCGCAGTAAAATTTGCTACAGTAAATTGCAGCAGTTCTAATAGTGCCAAGGTTCGCTCAGAACGTTCAAAGCAATGATTCTAGAATAAAAGCACGTGGGGAAAGGATCTTTTGTTCTGAGCAATTGGATATGTGCTTACACATTAAAGAAAAGTACATGCAGTATCATGTAAACCAATACGTTTTGTTTCTTTACCACTGCGTTAACAGTTTCTTTTTATTTTGAAAGGATTCATTATTTTGGTCCCCGCCAAGCGAATTTGTGTCTTCGAGCATTCCGTCATGACAAATTTTAACTGCGCATGTCCAGCCATTCAGAGGGGCCAGGGATATGGCTTTCTGTCTGAAGGTTCCTCTTGATTCACTGCTTGTATGCGCGAGCAGCGAATGTTCTGGCGAGACTGCGCAAATGCGCAGGCTCGCCTGAACCTTCGCTGCTCGCATAGGCGACAGGTACCAAAATCGCTTGACGGGGCCCATTTATTTTTGCTCCAAAACAACGATCGAGAGAACAGTGAAATTCCACTATTAAGACCAGCTGAAATTAAGACTAAATCTGCTTTTAAATGCTTATAGAGAAGAGTTCAGTTATTTTTACCTTGTGTTTACTAGACCCAGTGTCTACAAATAGAGACCACCTTTGGGACTGTTCAAAAGTGGTCTCAAGACCACTTTTGAACAGTCCAAAAGGTGGTCTTTACATAGGAATTTTACTGTTATTATTAGAACCGACTCGCACTAGTGTTAACCAGTCCATTTAATTCACAACCAACCAATCAGACAGCCTTCCCTGTCTACATAAATGAGCATTTTGTCAGCAGACATCCAAATATCCGCACAGTGAATACTCTGATCAGGCTGTTTGGATTTCCAGGCTGATCTGGGTCTTCAGTGGGCTCGCATTTTCAAAGACACCTTCCACATGGCACGGTCCACACATAAACTGGTTGCCCGGTCCATTATGTAGTTGCTTTAACTGACGTGACCGTCATAGTGTTAACTGGGATGTGGAGCTTAAATTAAACAATGGTATATGCCCAGCATCACTCAATGTTGAAAGGACGTTTGACTTGAAGAGACTTTGACAAGCGCAAGTAGTCATTTTGTATGAAATATATGGCCTATTCCATAAAACTCATTTATAATGACAATATGTGCGAGATTTTCATTACATGTACCATATAACCAGTTCATCATTGCCAACTCGGTGCAGAAAGTACATCGTAGATGCTTGTTAGAACCGCTTTTTCACCCATAATTTATGATTTTAGCCTCGCCTATGTGGGGCTTAGAGAAATTTGAGCTGATGCTTCAACGCAGAGCTGAGACAGACTGGTAAACCGCTTAGAAAGTCTAATCCCGCACAGGGAAAGTGGTGCGAGTGGGACCGTTCATGCATATAAACCCTATTGGTATCATTGGGCAGCAGGGCTGGAGATGTCATTTCATCTCAATGTTGGGAAAAAGTCCCACAAAATTGGAAGCAACATCGCCCGAATCCCCTAAATAGTGTTGACGGGGACGTTAAGCCTCAATTCAAAACGAAATAAAGTAAAATTCCGCTGTTAAGACCACCAAAAATCGAGGTTAATTCTGCTTTTAAAAGCTTGTTTAGGAAGTTTCAGTTATTATTTCTTTGTGTTTTCTACATACAGCGTCATCTGTTCAGAGACCACCTTTGGGACTGTTCAAAATTGGTCTTAAAGGCCACTTTTGATCAGTCACGAGGGTGGTCTTTATACAGGATTTTTACTGTACAATCTATGATGTTGACAAAAATAATATGCACCATAGCTCCACATAAGGCACTTTTTTTTTTCATACGAAAAGTACTGATATTTTTCATATTTCTGCACGAAAACATGTGGTAACCGAAGCGCAATGAATACCCACTGCAGAAAAAAGAAAATCAATATTTCGATACCCCGTCTTATCTGACGTTCTCATTGATATTTTTCATATTTCTGCACGAAAACATGTTGTGGTAACTCATTAGAAGTGCCTCGCCGAAGCGTAATGAATACCCACAGCATTAGAAATAAGAAAATCAATATCTGGATACCCCCTCTTATATGAGGCTCTGTGCACTCATTGTTAAACACACCTTACTCCATATACAGGGGGTTTCATTACGAAATCACGCCTATACAAATACATTGTAAACGTTTCCGCCAAAAAATCAAAATATTTTTGATGACAAATTGTGATATTTTTCTTATTTCTGTTCAAAATACAGATTGTGAGTACTCGTTAGAACCGCCTCATCGAGGCGGTTCTAACGAGTACCCACAATCTATATTTTAGAGCAGAAATAAGAAAAATAAGGTATACCCCCGGAAACCTAAGTTTTACTTTATACAAGTGGGGTTCAAGGGGGTCAAAATTATATAGATGTGTTTTCTAACGAGTGGCCACAATCTATATTTTAGAGTAGAAATAAGAAAAATAATGTTTACCCCAGTAAACCCCAGTTTTACTATATAAAAGTGGAGTTCAAGGAAGTCAAAGTTAAAATGGGCGTGTTTTCGTGATGCTACAATGGACTTGATCTCATGATACGTTCACGGACATGAACTCATTCGAGACAGTCCCCATAAATTTTACGGGCGTTAAATAATGAACCCAACCCCCCCCCCCCCCCACACACACACACACACAGGTTCGATTCATTGCTGAAAGCTTTATTTTTGTTTCTTTTTCTTCACGTTAATAAGTCCATATAATGAACAACCGGCAAAACCCATTTTTTAGCGAAAACTCGTGTTTACAGGGTTATACATTATTTTCATTTTGCTGCTTAAAGACATAGGCTGCGGACGGTCAGACGACTTAGTGAAATCACCGAAATCTAACGAAATCACCTCATAAAAATTACCGAAATCACCTTGAATAACCTATTTTTGTGCAAAAAAACATTATGAATTGGGAAAACTAATTAATTATTTGCATTTTGCATGTCATATCTCGCATAATTATGCTATTACATGTATTTCTGCTGAGCTCAGAAATGTGGAGGTGGAAAACCCGGTGATGCAGACGATCGCTGAAATCACCACAGATTTCACCAAAATCACCACTCCTATCATTTTATTGTATACCAAACTATCTATATTAAGGAGTAATAATGTTTATATTTTTTTCATTTTAAAATATATAAATGTATCAAAATATACTGTCAGGCTTAAGAATGTGGACTGACTTTATATTAAATACGATTTCTGAAATCACCACAAATTTTACTGAAATCACTGATAATATCGTAATGTAGCATTCTAAAATATGTCTGATTGGGAATAACAGTGTTGTTGTGGTAGTTTGCATGTCAAATATTCATAACTGTATTAACTTTAATGTGCAGTATAGGAGGTTTTAGGAATTCCGTTTATGTCGTCATTCTTGCGCATGCGCAAAGCACTGGCTGTCAGTTGAAACGGCCATCACTATTCAAATGTATTGGCGGAACTTAAAATGCTAACAATATTCAGACATTTTGAGGGAACATATACCCGTTTACATTGAAATAATGCCTCGAGAAGGAAAGAATGATAGTTTGCTTTTATAACCGAAATATCCTAAATCCGTTTTCAGTTGACGAAAATCTCTCCGTGAGTGACCCATGTCAACGGTTTGAGACACCGTTATTCACGAAAGCCATCCATCCATCCATCCATCCATCGATCGATCGATCGAGAAAACTGTCCAACGGTCTGTCTACATGTAGAATTTAAAATTGAATGTCCAACGGCCTGTCTAGAAGAGCAGTTGAAAATGTCCAAAAATGTTTACAAATTCTCCATCCCCAGTAAGCCGAGTTAAGGGGGTGCCCCCAATTGGCAAAGCTGATCATGACATAGTCCTTGTTGAGTATGACATAAAAGCTAAACGAATCAGACAAGTCCCGCATAAAATTTTTCTCTACAAACGTGCGGATATGGATGGTCTGCGAGACCATATGGCGCGATTTAAGGATTCGTTCCTTTCCTCTGACCTCTCACACATGTCAGTTAATGACCTGTGGTTCAGTTTTAAGTCCGAATTAACCACGGCAATGGAAAGGTTTATACCAACTAAAATGACCAAAACAAAATATAGGGCACCATGGATCGATAACACGATCAAGCATCTCATCAGAAGACGGAATAGAATGTATTTTCGTGCTCGCAAGTCTAGCAGCCCTGACGTTAAGAACCATTACAAACGGTTCAGAGCACATGTGCAAAAGGTTATAAGAGATGCATATTGGAAGCATGTTTCCAGCATCTTTACCTTTGAAGATGACAATATAGATCCCGATAGTCCCCAAAAGAATGGTAAAGTTAAAAAGTTTTGGTCATTCGTAAAGTCCCTGAAAAAGGATGCGTTTGGGATCACTTCGCTAAGGGAAAATGGAATTCTAAAAACAGATGCGCGCGATAAGGCTTATATTTGCAATAAACAGTTTCAATCAGCATTTACGCGTGAAACTGATGGTGAGCTACCATCTAAAGGTGCAAGTCCGTTCCCCTCTATGGTGGACATAACAGTTGACCCCAATGGGGTCGCTAAACTGTTAGGTAAGCTCAAGATACATAAGGCATCTGGGCCCGATGACCTGAATGCCAGGGTACTTAAGGAATGTAGTGCTGAAATATCTCCTGTGTTGGCCTTTATCTTCAATCAATCACTTGCCCAGGGCACTGTATCAGATGACTGGCGACAAGCAAATGTAACCCCGGTCTATAAAAAAGGGGAAACATATGATGCAGCAAATTATAGACCAGTGTCGCTAACATGCATCTGTTGCAAAACCCTGGAGCATATATTAGTAAGCAACATCAACAAGCACTTAGCCTTTGAGAGCATTCTTGCTGACTGTCAACATGGTTTCCGGAGTCAAAGGTCTTGCAAAACGCAGCTTGTTCAATTTTACCATGACATTGTGAGCAATCTGGATGGGGCCATAAACCGTGGCCACAAACAGACTGACTTGATCATCATGGACTTTGCTAAGGCCTTTGACAAGGTACCTCACAGAAGGCTATTACATAAACTGGAGTACTATGGGATAAGAGGATCCACGCATAGGTGGATTAGCTCATGGCTCTCTGGGCGCTCACAACAAGTTGTACTTGATGGCCAAGCGTCTGATCCAGTCCCTGTTTTATCTGGAGTCCCCCAAGGTTCGGTCCTTGGACCGGTCCTTTTCTTGGTTTTCATTAATGATCTCCCCGATAATATCAGGTCATCGGTCCGTTTGTTTGCTGATGATTGTGTCCTGTATAGGAACATATATTCTCCTTCTGACTGTCTTATTTTACAAGATGACCTGGATCAACTTGCACAGTTGGAGGCCGATTGGCAAATGAAGTTCAATGTGGCCAAATGTCACTCAATGAGAGTGTCACGACACCCTCCGGACAAGCAAGTTAAGTTTGACTATACTCTTCACCAGCAAGTTTTGGAGCATGTTCAATCCGCCAAATATCTTGGTATCACCATCACTGACGATCTTGATTCGGGTCAATATATCTCAGAGATTACATCTAAAGCAACTAGGACTTTGGGATTCCTTAGACGGAACTTGGCTTTTGCTTCTAGGCAGACAAAGGATGTTGCATATAAAACATTGGTTCGCCCTCAACTCGAATATGCATCACCCATTTGGCACCCCTATGTTAAAACTCAGACTCAGCAGGTGGAGAAGGTGCAGAGGACAGCTGCTCGATGGACCTGTAGGCGATGGCGAAATAGAAGTAGCGTCGGTGACATGCTTAATGAGCTAGAGTGGCCGTCCCTGGAGGCCCGTCGTGAGCAGTCGTCTTTAACCTTCTTCTACAAGATACACTCTGATTCAGTGTCTATTGATAAAGATAGGTACTTGACCCCTGTAACACTGTCGACCCAAACAAGGACATCAAAACTAAACGACTCACAATATCGTAGATACCAGTCCTATAGTGATGCCCTGAAGAACTCGTTCTTTCCTAGAACTATTCCCCATTGGAATAGTCTTCCCTCCTCTGCGGTGAATGCCAAGTTTGCAGAAGAGTTCAAAGCCCGCACAGTGTAAGATTGGGACTCGGAGGTATGCGTTTTAGGATACCTCTGTTATGCAGATTGTAAATAGTTTTAAGGACGCATCCAGTGCCTCTCTCTCTTTTTTTTTCAGCTAAATTCTAAATTTAGCCACCCAATCAACTGAGGTAATGGCCAGATATGACCGACTCAGTATAGATAGATAGATAGATAGATAGATAGATAGATAGATAGATAGATAGATAGATAGATAGATAGATAGATAGATAGATAGATAGATAGATAGATAGATAGATAGATAGATAGATAGATAGATAGATAGATAGATAGATAGATAGATAGATAGATAGATAGATAGATAGATAGATAGATAGATAGATAGATAGATAGATAGATAGATAGATAGATAGATAGATAGATAGATAGATAGATAGATAGATAGATAGATAGATAGATAGATAGATAGATAGATAGATAGATAGATAGATAGATAGATAGATAGATAGATAGATAGATAGATAGATAGATAGATAGATAGATAGATAGATAGATAGATAGATAGATAGATAGATAGATAGATAGATAGATAGATAGATAGATAGATAGATAGATAGATAGATAGATAGATAGATAGATAGATAGATAGATAGATAGATAGATAGATAGATAGATAGATAGATAGATAGATAGATAGATAGATAGATAGATAGATAGATAGATAGATAGATAGATAGATAGATCTGTGTACATGTGCAATTTTAATAAATTGAAGATTCATGTGGACAGGCTACGTTTGTTTTGGTTTAAACAATATTTTATTTCTTGCAAACATCATGTACAATTAAATACATTTGAAGTGACTAATAAGATCTGACAGTAAGTCTGAGGCTTATAAATATCATCTCCTAAAACAAACTGATTTTACATTTGAGTGATATGAACAAACAACCAGACAGACAGACGGACAGGCAAACAAATTGACTGACTAACAGACAAACGGACGGACATTTAGACAGACAAATAAACATACTGGCAGTCGAAATAAACTAATGGGTGGACTGACGGAGGGGCGTTGAGTTACGTTGGTTCGACGTCATGTCGTCAACACCCACCAACTCACTTCAATATCACATGACTGTTTGGATGAGAGAGAGAGAGAGAGAGAGGTTTGACTGACAAACCGACTGACTGAATGACTGACTAACAAACGAACGGACGGACAGTTAGACAGACAAATAAACATACTGACAGTCGAAAAAAAAAACACTAATGAATGGACTGACAGACGGGCTTCGAGTCAACGTTGGCTCGACGTCATGCCGTCGACAACCACTCCAACTCACTTCAATGTCACGTGACCATTGAGATGAGAGAGAGGTTTGACTGATCCCTGTATCCGAGAAGCTCATAACCCTTTTTGTACCAAATGGAATCTTCCTCCTTATATATAGCAGGTGTCCATTTCAAAATTTAGGGGTGTCAGGTTATGTTTTTCTTCAAAATTTATTTGGGAAATGGCCGAACTTTTTTGCAAACAGTGTAGGCCCTGATCAGACGCCGCGTTCTGCGGCGTCTTATCTGGGCCTGCACTGTTTGCCACTTACCCCTTTTGGGGTTTCTGGTACCAAATTGGTTAATGTAGGCCATGGACAGGTTGAACCAATCTGCAAATCTACCAGATTTTACTTTTAAATCTTGCTCTGGCGAAGGAGTGTTTCGTTCTCATGTTCTACGTTTGTTTTGAATTTAATGTTCCAATCCCACTGAGTCTTGATGGGTCCAAGCACTGGGCAAATGACATTTTATTAAAGACAAATGCTACGAATTCACCTTTTTTGTATGATCATCAAAAATTAAAGTTATGCCAGAGCCAACATTTTACCATTCTTGGATAAGGAAATGGATGGAATTTGTGGAACAGATATTGTTTTGGGTTCATTTCATTATTAAACATGTTCAGCTTGGCTATAAACTTCACTAAAACTGGAACATTGCAACTTTTGAAAATTTTAATTTTTCGGCATTTACTGAAGATCAGATCAACCTAAATGGTTACAGACTTACTTAAACGATTTGCTGCAATGCATATTATGGCCAGCTGCTATTTACAAGTAAAATCCAAGTTATCTGTGTGTGATTCACCAATTTTTCATAGAATTTATATGAATTTTTACCATGTATTTCATCAGGGGGTAGGGGAACGGTTTGTTTAATAAAACTGAAATTAGCACGGCGACCCCTAGTTTTCTTTAAAATTTCTATTCTCTGAAAACATCCTTTAGAGAAAAAACCTTGTTTTATGAAAATTTCAATGTAGCATTTTTCTGTATGGTCCAAAACATTGCAGACAATGAATTATTTTTAAAGATATTTTGGTTAATGACAAAATTTGTTTTGCCAAAAAAAATTCTGAGCTTGAAAAATAGGCTAAAATTAGGCAGCAGTATCTTTTAATATATCATTCTGACTGAAATAAATGTTTCAAAGCTAGGCAAAAGTCATTTTTGACATGCTGTTTACTAACATGGTTGTTTTTTGATATTTCTGGGAAAACAGTTTAGGGTGATTTCCTTCTTGTTCAGATAACTTAAGATTCAGCACGGTGACATATGTTTTTTATTTCAAATTTGGTGAGCCAGTATATGATGCTGAAAATATAGAGACTCTTAAACAGTTTTCAATGTGGGAAGTATTTCGTAGCATATGCCCTTAAACAACGCCGTATTATCGCCAACGTAACGTTCTGACGTTTCATCAACGTTGCAAACGGGCCTCCGTGGCCTAGTGGATAAGAGCGCTGACTCTTAGTCATTAGGTCTCTCACCGCCGTAGGTTCGAGCCTCGCTCGGGCCACGTGTGAGACGCCAAGTTTTGCAACGGAAGGTCAGGTGGTTTTTCTCCGGGTACTCCGGTTTTCGCCCACCTCTGATTAACGATCGGCTCGATATGAGTGAAATAATCTTGAAAGGGCCGTAAAACCCAAACCAAAAAAAAAAAAATCAACGTTGCAAAGTCAAATTCAGTGCATCGCTTTGAAGTTGGTTTGATGTATACACGACGTTGTTGACACTCTACATGTCGGTTGACGTGGCGTTTTCTAACGGCAAACTGTAATTTACATTTACCTGCGCTCCCTAATTGTTGGTGCGCTAAGAGAGAGAGGGAAAGGGAGAGATATACAATATATCGTTTTCGTAATGCGAAATTTCACATCTGGCAGCATATCGGTGATTCTCCCATTATCTTACATTAGAATTCGCCAAAAGTTTAAAAGAATTCCAGTGTTTTACGCTGTAATTAACACTTTATCTGTCGCACTACCTTTGAAGCAATACGACAGATGACGGCCAGGGCTTTTCCCGTTCTAGTTTTAGAACCGGAAGTACGTCACGAAAAAAGCTCCTATAAGAATCCCGCATAACATTCTATTTATCGAAATCACCAGAGATTTTACCGAAATCAACGCTCATATCGCAATACTGTATATGCCTAAATGTCTCTGTTAGGGGGAAATAATGTTGTTTTGTAGATTTCAGACAAATATTCATAAATATATTCATTTTTAATGTCCAGCCTAAGAATGCTGTCTCTGTATATTTTAAATATCTAACATGGTTTCATAGAATTCCGAGGTGACTGATGATTTGGATTAATACCTGATTTCCACGTTATATTAAGAAAAAACTCCAAAAAAACACCCAGTGAAAGTTTGGAGATTTTTTCTACTAATATTAATTCCAAAATATTATAAACTAGACCCCTACAATATATTTTAAATATTTAACATGGTTTCATATCAATAAAATGGTGATTTCGGTAATTTATGAGGTGATTTCGATTGATTTCCATTTTGTATTTAAAAAAAAAAAAGACACACCCGGTAAAATTTTGGCGATTTTTTCTTTAAATATTAATTCCCAAACATTATCAACTAGACACCTACAATATATTTTAAATATTTAACATGGTTTTATGTCAATAAAATGGTGATTTCGGTAATTTATGAGGTGATTTCGATTGATTTCCATGTTGTATTTAAAAAAAAGACACACCCGGTAAAATTTGGGCGATTTTTTCTAAAAATATTAATTCCGAAACATTATCAACTAGACACCTACAATTCACTTTATTTGCATTATCTGCTGGTTCCTAGTCTGAAGGTTATGAGTGTTGGAAAAACAGATAACCAGACCCCCCTGACCTTAAAAGGTCAGGGGGGTCTGGTAACATGTTTTTCCAATATTGACAATGTGCAAGCTGGGAGCCAGCAAATAATGCAAATATGGTGAATATATTTTAAATATTTAACATGGTTTTATGTAAATAAAATGGTGATTTCGGAAATTTTTGAGGTGATTTCGTTAGATTTCGGTGATTTCACTAAGTCGTCCGACCCGGCTGCGGATAATTATTACCGCCTCATTGAGGCGGTTCTAACAAGTACCAAGAACCTATGATTTGGAGCAGAAATAAGCTAAATAATGTATCCCGTAAACCCCAGTTTTCTCTGTATAAAGTGGGGTTTAGGCGGAGGTGGTGAGCTGTTTATTTTACGGACTTGCTCACGTGATGGTTAACAGTTCTAACAAGTGCAACAGTTAATACAATGGTATTTTTGCTGAAAAACAATTGTGGGTAGATTTTGCAGTTCAAAAGCTATTCACAGTTTTAGCAAAATATCAGCGTATTTGTTGCACATTAAATGATCAAGCTTCCAACAAATCGTGGGGCCCCCGGCATTCGGGGCTTTGAGAAATATATTGAGCTGCATGATGCTCCCGCACAGAGCTTAGAAGTTCTTAGAAGTTCTAAGCCTTTCCAGGCAAAGATGTGCGGGTTGGACCGTCCCTACATATATAAAATAGAAGTGAATGCAATGATCAGGAATCGATACAATCAACCCACAGCTCCCGTCAGAGACACCAAAGGGAAAGAAACACAAACATGAAAGAACTAGACCCTAATGGAAAAATCAATGGCGGAAAGCCAAAAGGACAGTTACTTTCCCATAAAATGGCCAATTGGCTATCCAATACAAAATAAAATAAGCGATACACACACTCAAAGATAAACCATAACAAAAATAAACCGCGATAGAAGAACCGCCTTGGAACGGCCAGCGAAACAAACTCCACTGGGGGGGGCATATATCGATTTAACGCGGCCACAATCCTCACCCTAACTTCTGTCGCGATGTAAACAAACAGATTGTTCAGTCCGCATGAAGGCCTCCTAACCAGCGCAACATCTCCGTGAACACAGAAATCAAACAACCAAGAGATGAAACAACGGTGACGACTCGACTGCAAGATACCACTGGAATGCTGGAGCAAAAGAAAACCAACAGTTAGACTCCGGTGGGCCGACCAGAGACAGAGCATCAGGCACCAACAAACATTACATAAAATTAGATTCTCTCTAATTCTCAGTAACCGTCATAGAATCTATAAACCTGTTGGTTTGTTTGGGCGGCAGAGCTTGACATGTTATTTCAGCTTAATGTCGTGTAAAACTCCCACAAAATTGGAAGCAACGTCTCCAAAATGACCAAAAAACTGATAAGGCTTAGTTTTGAAAACTCCTTTGACTATTTTATTACTGATGGCACCACTTCCGTTAGCTTTGTTTCGGAACCCTTAATCCAAAAAAGCTAACGGAAGTGATTGCATCAGTAATAAAATACCCAAAGGAGTTTCCAAAACTATATCAAAAACCTAATCAATCACAACAAACCGTTCTTTCGGGTAGGATGCGTTTTCAGGGCCGCGGAAACATTCAAATGCCATTCCAATACCCAAGAAAGGAGACCGAATTCCCTAATAACTATCGCCATTTAGCCTTGTTGAGCAATGCATCACAAAAACAGGCCTGTATTATTTTGATCCCCTTGAACCCCACTTTTATATAGTAAAACAGGTTTGTAGGAGTAAACATTATTTTTCTTATATCTGCTCTAAAATATAGATTATGGGTACTCGTTAGAACCGCCTCGATGAGGCGGTTCTAACGGGTACCCACAATCTTTATTTTGAGCAGAAATAAGAAAAATATCACAATTTTTCATCTGAAAATTTTCGGTTTTTTTTGGCGGTAAAGTTTACAATGCATTTGTAGGCGTGTTTTCGTAATGTGAGAACCAAGAACGTATTGCTTTTAAGAATCTGTATAATCATTGAAACGAAAATAGTCTATTGTATAAATATCAGTCTGGTCTTCTTCTTCTTTCACTTGCTTGATACCAATCTCAGAAGGTTGCAAGCCAAATCCAAAGAGCACACTGAAGTGCTTGATGAGTACCTCTTTACTGATGACATAACAATAGGTGCTACGACAGAAGAGAAGACGCAAAAAGATATGGTTCAATTTTCTGACTCTGTGATAGCTATACCCTCACAATCCGCAACAAAAAGACTGAGGGAGTCTGGCAAGCCTTACAAAGGGCCGACATTACAGTGAAAGGTCAAGGATTGCAAGTTGTAGACAAGTTCACATACCTTAGGAACACACTGTCAGGAGTCGTGCACACTGATGCTGAAGTCAATGCCAGGATTGTCAAAGCTAATGCAGCATTTGGTCGTCTAAGTAGTAGTGTCTGGGACCGAAGTGGAATCCGGCTTGACACAAAACTGAAATAAAAACCTAAAAGCTTGCCTTTGGAAACAGAGAACACATAAAAGAAAAAAATCCGAGACTAGGTTTTATTGAGTCTCTTCATACACAGCAATGTGAGACTCGGTTTTATTCAGTCTCTTCATACACAGCAATGTAGTTTGCCCCCCCCCCCTCCCTCCCCCCCCCCCCCCCCAGCGCACTGGCTTAAGCGGTATTCGATTTTCAATGTAACCAGAACGGGCTCAATGATCCCACAGTCTAGAGAGCTGTGGTGCTACCAATAATATTGCATGAATATGAAACACGAACAGTTCTCCAACGGCACGCCAAAAGGCTGAATCACTTCCATACAAGTTCTGAACAGGGCAGGGATGCAAAGTGTGCACACTCTTCAGAAATTAGCACAGTTAAGATGGACAGGCCATGTTACCAGAATGCCTGAGGAACGTTTGCCAAAGAAAATTCTCTATGGAGAACTAGAAATGGACAAACGCGCCCATGGCGGTCAGAAGAAGAGCTACGAAGACACCCTCAAGGACTTCCAACAGTCCAACAGAATCGCGGGAACAAAAGGCACAGGACAGAGCAAAGTGGCGAGGACTTATTAGAAAGGGTGCTAGTGAATACGAGGCAAAATCAGTGAAGCTGAGCAGAAACGCTCACAGCACAAAGACAGAGCTAAGACATCACAAACAGAGCTGTCTTCCTCTAGCCTTTATTGTTCTATCTGCAACAGACAGTTCAGAGCTAGAATCGGTCTCATCAGCCATATTAGAACACACAAACAGTAACATTTCTCAAATGTGATTAATCATTTTTGCACCAGGAACCCGTTTCTAAATTTAGGGGTGTCAGGTTGTGTTTTCAGCAAAATTTATCTGGAAAATGGCTGAACTTTTAGCAAACAGTGGAGGCCCTGATCAGACGCTGCGTTCTGCAGCGTCTGATCTGGGCCTGCACGGTTTGCCAAGGTACCCCTTTAGGGTTAAGACGGGTCATTGTCAGTAATGACAGACGAACTATATTATATACCAAAATATCTGTCAGAGGCTTGATGACCACTAGTTTTCTTGTATGGTATTTTGTGACATCTCCATGGCTTTTGGCAGAGTGTGGCACAAAGGTATGATTTTTAAACTAAATCAGTATTGTATTGAAGATTTTGATTTTTCGTTTGATTTTAGGTTTAACGTCCCTGTCAACACTGTATAGGTCATGTTAGTGACGTCGCTTCCAATTTGGCGGGACTTTTATCCGACACCGAGATGAATGACTTCTCAAGCCGCCGTCCAATGAAACCAATAGGGTTTATACGTATGGACGGTCCGACTCGCACTACTTTTCCTGGGCAAGCTTAGAATCTCTAAGCAGTTTACCAATACTCATGTGTGGTCGGTTTCAGCTCTGCATGGAAGTATCATGCAGCCCCATCTATTTCTTCAAACCCCGACGGGCGGGTGCCATGTATTGAAGGCACTTTCTTTTGTGGATAAGTAATTACCTTGCAGACCGAAAACAAAACGTAGTCATGAAGCAAAGCTATATTTAAAGCTTTACAGGCTAGACTGCCTCAATGCTTGTTCTGTAGGGCTGGCTAATCGGAGCTGAAAAGATAATCGATTATCAGTCATGTCATTGCGATCGATAATCGATTAGTAATCGCTAAGATTTTTGTCATTATTTTACCTGTCTGGCTTTCTGTCTGAGCATGACTCTTCCCATATGTTGCACTTTACCATATGTATATTTGAACAGACAGGCCTGAGCAAACAGTGTAGACCCAGATGAGACGCCGCATAATGCGGCGTCTCATCAGGGTCTTCACTGTTTGCCACTCATCCAGCTATTTTAGGCATAACTTTGGGTAGTAAATTGTACCTATCAAGTAATCGATTAAAAGCAAATCAGAAATGATTATCATTTTTGTGGAATTTATCGATCGATTAATCGATTATACGATTAATCGTGGCAGCCTTATTGTTCTGGGACCATTGTTGTTTTTAGTCTATGTAAATGACATTCATGTATACTCAGAATATGGCTGTGTTGCACTATCAAAAATAAGGGGAAAAAACAGAAACTTAATTTATCATATGACGTCGCGTCTGAGAGTGTAATAACGTCATGCATTATTTTCGATAATCCACTAGTGGATTAAATATGCAAATTAGCTAGATACTTTCCGTAACGTTACATGTACGACGTCCTTAACGGCGTCGCGTTTACTAATGGCGGAATATTGACATTTTTGTAAACAAACGTGAATAAAATGCTTTTTAAATGTCATATGATAAATAGAATCTTGCATTCGTGCTCATGTATTATTGAATTTATTAAACTCGTTGAGGAAAAGGGATAAAATGCTCGGCGAAGCCTCGCATTTTATCCCGTTTCCTCAACTCGTTTAATAAATTCAATAATACATGAACACTCATGTAAGATCCTCTATTTCACGTATAAGGTGAACTCTGGTTTAGTGCCATCTTAAATAGCAGATCTAATTCCCCCAAGGGTAATAGAAGTGTCTAATTACACTCTTGGAAACAAAAATAACTATTCAATTCCGTAAACCCGAACTGAAATTCAAAACAGTCTGGTTTTCTTTCATGCATTTCTTTGTGGAACTCCATAGAGCCTAGTTGAAGGGAAAGAACTGCTGTCTAATTCAAACTTAATTTTTCCAGATCGAATATCAGTGTCCCAATTTTTCCAGATAGAATATCAGTGTCCCAAACGTACCACCTTACTACCATCATGGGAATCGATTATATCGCTATTGCATGCATGACTGCGCAATAACTGTAGTAATTTAAATAACGATTTATTCAATAACCATTTACGCCCGGATCCCAATTGTAGCTGTGAGAATGGTACCGAAAATGGTCACGTTCAGTGAACATTACTTTTTCCAGTGTACCAAATATACACACTAACATGTAATTCTTTTCAACTCGACAAGAAATTTCCATCCCCTTAATTATGTCTCCCACGAAAAATTTTTTTCGGAGAGACATATTGTTTTCCCCCCGGGCGTCTGACTGTCCGTCTGTCACACTTTCGTGTCCGCTCTATAACTTGAAAACCGTTAGAGCTATCTTCACGAAACTTTGTATAAATATTAATCAGCATTAGACGACGTGCAGTGCGCAAGAACTATAACTCTCGCATTTATACTTTTTGAATTATCTCCCTTGGAAGTTTGTCGGTATGTATATATGTATGGGCAAATCGTGTCCGGTCAATAACTTTCTTATTTTCTGATGGATTTTAAAATTACTTGGCAGAAATATTAACAACCATAAGACGATGTGTGGTGCGCATGAGGCAGGTCGGTACCTCAAAGGTCAAGGTCATACTTAGAGGTCAAAGGTAAAAAAGGGGCCTTTTTTTCGTATTTGGTCAATAACTTTCTTATTTTGAGATGGATTTTAAAATTATTTGGCATAATTATTAACAACCATGAGACGATGTGTGGTGGGCATGACCCAGGTTGGTACCTCAAAGGTCAAGGTCATACTAAGAGGTCAAAGGTCAAAAAAGGGGCCTTTTTTGTATTTGGTCAATAACTTGCTTATTTTAAGATGGATTTTAAAATTACTTGGCATAATTATTAACAACCATGAGACAATGTGTGGTGCGCATGAGGCAGGTCGGTACTTCAAAGGTCAAGGTCATACATAGAGGTCAAAGGTCAAAAAAGGGGCCTTTTTTTCTTATTTGGTCAATAACTTTCTTATTTTGAGATGGATTTTGAAATCACTTGGCAGAAATGTTAACCAATATAAGACGATGTGTTGGGTGCATGACCCAGGTTTGTACCTTTGAAATTGCTAGACAGAAATGTTAACCACCATGAGATGATGTGTTGCACACATGACCCAGTTTGGTACCTGAAAGGTCAAGGTCATTCATAGAGGTTAAAGGTAAAAAGGGCCTTTTTTGTGTTCTGTCAATAACTTTCTTATTTTTAGATGGATTTTGAAATTACTTGCCGGAAATGTTAACCACCATGAGACGATGTGTTGTGTGCATGACCCAAGTTGGTACCTCAAATGTCAAGGACAAAAGGTCAAAGGACAAGAGGTCAAAGGACAAAAAGGGGCTTTTTAGCTCACCTGTCTCGTAGTGACAAGGTGAGCTTTTGGTATCACTTTTTGTCCGTCGTGCGTCCGTGCGTGCGTCCGTAAACTTTTTCTTCAAACAACATCTCCTCCTAAACCACTGATCGGATTTTGACCAAACTCCACAGGAATGGTCCTTAGGTGGTCTCCTTTCAAAGTTGTTCAAATGGTTCCGGTCTGTTGCACATCTAGGTCACAGGAGCTAAAAAATAGATTTTTTTACTGAAAATTTTAAAAATCTTCTTCTCTGAAACCGCAAGGCTCAGGTCTTTGATATTTGGTGTGAAGCTTCATCTAGTCTACCTCTACCAAGATTGTTCAAATTATAGCCCTGGGGCCAAAAATGCCCCCGCCCCGGGGAGCTTTGGTTTTACATAGGCTTATATAGGGAAAATCTTTAAAAATCTTCTTCTCTGAAACCACAAGGCCCAAGTCTTTGATATTTGGTGTGAAGCTTCATCTAGTAGACCTCTACCAAGTTTGTTCAAATTATAGCCCTGGGGCCAAAAATGCCCCTACCCCGGGGGCCTTTGGTTTTACATAGACTTATACAGGGAAAATCTTTAAAAATCTTCTTATCTGAAACCGCAAGGCCCAAATCTTTGATATTTGGTGTTAAGCTTCATCTAGTGGACCTCTACCAAGATTGTTCTAATTACAGCCCCAGTGCCAAAAATGCCCCCGCCACGGGGGCCTTTGGTTTTACATAGGCTTATATAGGGAAAATCTTTAAAAAATCTTCTTCTCTGAAACCGCAAGGCCCAAGTCTTTGATATTTGGTGTGAAGCTTCATCTAGTGGGCCTTTATCAAGATTGTTCAAATTATAGCCCTGGGTTCAAAAACGCCCCTGCCCCGAGGGCCTTTGGTTTTACATAGGCTTATATAGGGAAAATCTTTAAAAGGCTTCTTCTCTGGAACCACAAGGCCCAGGTCTTTGATATGTGGTATGAAGCTTCAGCTAGTGGACCTCTACCAAGATTGTTCTAATTATAGCCCTGGGGCCAAAAAAACCCCGCCCCGGGGGCTTTTGGTTTTACATTGGCTTATATAGGGAAAATCTTTAAAAATCTTCTTCTCTGTAACCACAAGGCCCAAGTCTTTGATATTTGGTGTGAAGCTTCATCTAGTGGACCTCTATCAAGATTGTTCAAATTATAGCCCTGGGGGCAAAAATGCCCCTGCCCTGAGGGCCTTTGGTTTTACATAGGCTTATATAGGGAAAATCTTTAAAAATCTTCTCTGAAACCACAAGGCCCAAGTCTTTGATTTTGTTTGATTTGAGGTTTAATGTCCCCGTCAACACTGTAAAGGTCATTTTGGAGACATTGCTTCCAATTTTGTGGGACTTTTACACGACATTGAGATGAAATGACATCTCAAGCCCTGTCGCCCAATGAAACCAATAGGGTTTGTTAGCATGGACGGTCCGCCCCAAGTCTTTGATATTTGGTATGAAGCTTATCTAGTGGACCTCTACCAAGATTGTTCAAATTATAGCCCTGAGGCCAAAAATGCCCCCGCTCCGGGGGCCTTTGGTTTTACATAGGCTTATATAGGGAAAATCTTTAAAAATCTTCTTCTCTGAAACCACAAGGCCCAAGTCTTTGATATTTGGTGTGAAGCTTCATCTAGTAGACCTCTACCAAGTTTGTTCAAATTATAGCCCTGGGGACAAAAAATGCCCCCGCCCCTGGGGCCTTTGGTTTTACATAGACTTATACAGGGAAAATCTTTAAAAATCTTCTTTTCTGAAACTAGAAGGCTATTTGGTATGAAGCTTCAACTAGTGGACCTCTACCAAGATTGTTCAAATTATAGCCCTTGGGCCAAGACTGTACTAGAGACACTGATTCTCAGGTGAGCGATTCAGGGTCCTCAGGGCCCTCTTGTTTTAGTGTTCAGTCAATAACTTTCTTCTTCCTGGATAGATTGTGAAATTACTTAGCAGAAATGTTAACCATCATGAGACGATGTGGTGCACGCTAGACCCAGGTCGGTACCTCCAAGATCAAGGTCATACTAAGAGGTCAGAGGTAAAGAAAGTTTTTTTTTTTGTTTTTTTTTTTGGTGTCCAGTCATTAACTTTTTTTATTTCTGGATAAATTTAATAAAGTAACCATGCAGAAATGTTCACCGTCATTAGACCATGAGTCATGTGCAAGACCAAGGTCCATACCTCCAATGTCAAGGTCATACCTAGAGGTCAAAAGTAAAAAGGGACAGTCAATAACTTCCTTATTCTTTGATGGATTATGAAATTACTTGGCAGAAATGTTAACCATCATGGGACGATGTGTTGTACCTCAAAGATCAAGCCATACTTAGAGGTCAAAGGTAAAAAGGTGCTTTTTTGTTTACTGCCAATAACTTTTTTTATTTTTCTATGAACATTTTTAAAGTTACTTTGCAGAAATGTCCATCTTCATTAGATGATGTGTTGCACACAAGACCCAGCTCAATACCTCTAATGTCAAGGTTATACTTAGCAGTCAAAAACGGGGGAGACATCTGTGTTTTTGTAGAAAAACACATTCTAGTGTTCAACTGCTTTTCATAACCTTAGTGTTGATAACAATATTATTTTGCTCGACGCTGTCCATAACTTTATTAAAACTTCAAATCGATTTCAGAGCTAAATCCTAAAAATATCAAAATAAACCTATTTTATTGGCATAACAGATGTGGAATATATAAAATTAGTAAATGGTGTAAAGGCCGGAAGGCCTTTACCACCCAACTCGAAGAGTCTGTCTTTCTCCCTACAGTAGTCTTCTTATATGCATACTCGCATATTGAATGGTATACATTGTTTGTTGTTGTCATTACTAGGGGAAGGGCCGTAACTAATATTGTGAGAACTAGTGGCCCAACCCCATTGCTGACTTTGATGCAATAAAATATGTTTAAACGGAATGACCTAAATAGTCCTGACGGGGGTTTTAAACCTCAATTCAAACAAACAAGATCAACAATTCGTTAAATTACGCCTTTGTTGGTTTTGTTCTAGATTCTTTGAGCTTTCTGATGGTTTCATATAGCTCTTACGACAGATTTATGTTGAATCGTGACGGACTTATTTTATTGGTCTGTTTAAACCATTGTATGCTAGTGGACTCTTCCATTGTTATATGCTGGAGATGTCCATTTGTCATATAAGGGGTGACATGTCTAATTTTTCATTTTTATTCTATTTTTGACGGAAAATTCTGTCAGCAAATAGTGCCGGCCCTGATCAGGCGCCGCGTTCTCCGGCTGACTTGGGCCTGCACTGTTTGCCAAGGTACCCCTTTAGGAGCTTCCCGCAAACAACGGGTTAATGTTACTTTGTTATGTCTCCTGGAATAGTTACTTTATTTATTTACTAATGTATGCGGTTTTTCCTAGTTTATGTCACCTATTTTAGATTTTTTATATATATTTAATTTTTACGTCCAATAAGTCACGATCTGCATGACTGAAAATTTTGCTACAGCAAATCGAATAAGCTGCGAAATATTCAAACTATAGACGCAAACGGGCAGATGTTATCAGGTCTAAGAAAGTTGTTTATTTAAAGACTGTCTCTTAATTTAAAGACACATTTTTTCTCTCTATATAAAAGGGTGATTTTGTCCGGGAGGAATTATGTCAGGTAGGGGGTAGGGGGGGGGGGGATTTTGTCCGACATGGCATACAGCGAGGGGGATTTTGACCAGGGGGATTTTGTCTGCCTTTACAAAAAGGAGTGATTTTGTCCGGGGGATTATGTCCGGGGGGATTTTGTCCGGTTACCGCCCACCACTCGCTTCGTCTGGCAGCTAAAATTGATGAAAACAGCAGTAAAATGTCCGAAAACGAATGACGTTAGTGCGAAACTCATCTTATGTTCGACCCCTCCCTTTCTGCATTTGTGGTCTTGTTGTTTTGTTTGTTTGTTTGATTTGGGGTTTAACGTCCCCGTCAACACTGTAAAGGTCATTTTGGAGACGTTGCTTCCAATTTTGTGGGGCTTTTACCCGACATTGAGATGAAATGACATCTCAAGCCCTGTCGCCCAATGAAACCAATAGGGTTTATTAACATGGTCGGTCCGCCTTGCACCGCGGTTCCTGGACAGGCTTAGATCCTCGAAGCGGTTTACCAGTTCTAGTGTGCAGGCCAGATTCAGCTCTGCGAGGAAGCATCATGCAACCCATATATTTCTTCAAGCCCCTATGGGCGGGGCGCTCTTGTTTTATTTCTTAATTATTTATTATTTATTTATTTCATTAAAACGATATTTATAGACAATATGCAGTCTTTATAGTCTTTCAAAACGCAGTGAGACGTGATTGCACTTTTAATTTTTGACTCGTCCGTGTTTTAGGTAAGTCCCATTAGTTGGTAGTTTACGTTGGGCGATAAACTTTTAGTGAGATTCGTAGTGTATCGCATTTTCTACTTGGCCACAACTTCTACATAATGGCATTATCAAAAATCTTGCTTAGATGTTAAAAAAGCTGTGAAAAAAAGATATTCGAAACCTGCCTCCCCTAAAACATGGAATAGTCTTGTCCCGCTTGAGCTTTGAACTCTCAAAGGTCGTTGATAAACTATAGCAACGCATGTTTTATTAATGAGGTGAAGACTGCGGCTACGTATGAGAATGTGATTTTTTCGTGTTTCATCATTTTGTCTGGCTGCCATACAGGCAGGGGACCAAGGCAGGGTTATCAATTACCTGGGGATATAGGTTTGACATGTCACATCTGTTCATGACTATGTCCTGTTTTGGTATTAACGGACAAAACCCCCCGGACATAATCCCCCTCCCCCCGGACAAAATCCCTACCGGCCCCGATAGCTCAGTTGGTAGAGTGTCCGCTCCAGGGAACGGGAGGTCACGGGTTCGATCCCGGGCCGCGACATACCAAAGTCGTTAAGAATGGTACTAGCTGCTCCTCGCGTGGCACTCAGATTTACGGGGAAGAGCTAGGACTGGTCGACCCAGTGTCAGGATAATGTCACTGGGTGTGGTATCATGTAATGTGTCTGGGACATGATACTTTAGCGAGGCAGCACTATAAAAGTGAGCATTAAGCTCCCTGTCGCAACCAGACACCGTCGTGATATGACTGAAAAATTGTTGAAAGCGACGTTAAACCCGAATTCACACACACACGGACAAAATCCCACCTTTTTGTAAAGGTGAACAAAATGGTAACCGGACAAAATCCCCCCGGACATAACCCCCCCCCCCTTTGTAAAGGCGGACAAATTCCCCCTCGGACAAAATCCCCCTGGACAAAATCCCCCTCGCTGTATGCCAGGTCGGACAAAATCCCCCCACCCCCAACCGGACATAATCCCTCCCGGACAAAATCACCCTTGCTCTAAATTAGTGCAGTTAATTATCCTGCCACCACCCACAATCTATGTTTTTGAGCAGAAAAATGAAACATATTGGAATTTTTTATCGGAATATGTCAATCTTTGGAGATAAAATTTTCAATAAATTTGAACAGGCGTTTTTCGTAATGGTATAAAATAGAAGTAAAGGCAATTATCAGGAATCAATACAGATCAGATCAGGAATCTAAGATCAGGGGTTTAAATGTGTCTGGAACTAGGGTAGGTTAGCTGACCATGTCAGATATAATCTTAATGGATTGAGAGGTTCATAAAACCCCAAAGCACATATGTATAATTACAAAAAGTTAATACAAGTATGACCTTTTTCACTTTGATCTTACCAATCTCACAGAAAAGGATCCTTAATTATCCTGATCAGCATTGAACAAACATTATTAAGTCATTATTGGAATTTGGAATCTGCAGTTTTCAAAAGGATGCATGTATATACAGACTGATTTTCAAGAATCAGTAATTGTGCATGTTGAGGCGTGGGGGATATTGTCCATTCTTGTAAACAGCAGGGGGTATTATGTCCGGGGGGGGGGGGGGGTTGGGGTTGGGGGAGGGATTTTGTCCACCTTTACAAAAAGGGGGGGGGGGGGGGGTGTCCAGGGGGGTTATGTTCGGGGGAGATTTTGTCCGTGATTCGTGGTGGGCATGTTGACAAAGTGATAAAAGCGTTATGCACATTCATTCCTTAGCTCATTGAACATATGAATCCTATTACAAATCTGATTTTCTGAGAACTCTTCAATTATGGTTGAAGATTTTGTTTGATCTGAGTTTTAACGTCCCCGTCAACACTGTATAGGTCGTTTTGGAGACGTTGTCCCCAATTTTGTGGGACTTTTACACGACATTGAAATGAATTGACATATCAAGCCCTGCCGCCCCAAAACAACCAAACGGATTTATATGTAGGGACGGTCCGAGTCGCACCACTTTGCCTGGGCAGGCTTAGACCCTCTAAGAGGTGTACCGGTACTCGTATCATATGCGGTCGGTTTCAGCTCCTTTCTCAAAGCCCCGATGGGCGGGGTCCCTCTGGAGCATTTGTATAATCAACTTCAGACTAGGAACCAACAAATAATGCCAATGAAAACTCCAATTCTTCCGACATGGCAGTAAAGTGTCATATCGGTGACTCGATTAAGTGAAAATGTGTGTGTGGAACACCGTGTGCTCCATCGTCATAATATAATGCAGTGGCTGCCAGTGACCTCAAAAGCATTTAATAAGGATAATAATAGTTACAATAATTAATCCCCGCCGCGAAGCGGAGCGGGGATTATAGGAATGGCCTTCGTCCGCCCGTCCGTCCGACTGTCCGTCCGTCCGTAAGCGCCTCGCAGTTTCGTGTCCGCTCCATAACTTTGATACCATTTGAGATATTTTCACGAAACTTAACAGATATGTAGAGCACCATGAGACGACGTGCAGAACTATTAACCATAACCCTGATTTTACTACTTTTGGAGTTATTGCTCTTCGAACATTGAACAGCCATTTCCATCACAGTTTCGTGTCCGCGCAATAACTCTCATACCATTTGAGTTATTTTCACGAAACTTCACAGATATGTAGAATGTAGAGCACTATGAGACGTCGTGTAGAACATATGAGCCATAACTTTGATTTTCCTACTTTTGGAGTTATTGCCCCCTAAACATTAAATATACTCATTTCTATTATGTAGTCTGTTTGAAGCACTATATCTCCTAAACTTATTGATGGATTCTGACTAATCTTGCATGGTTACATCACTGCGATAGGGGAAAACACCCTTTAAGTTTTTGATGACCTGGACCTTATTTTCAAGGGCACAGGCCTCAAAAACTCTCAAATATGGGCCAAAAATGTCGTGTTTGCACCCTATCTCATAAACGAATCAATGAAAGTTGGTCAAACTTGGTACAATATATTATTGCAACCGACCAAAGATTTGATTAAATTTTGGTGACCTTGGCCTTATTTTAAGGACACAGTCCCCATAACGGTCAATTATGGCCTGTCTGCACGCTTCCTCTTGAATAAATAGATGACATTTGGCCAAACTTTGTACAATATATCATGGCAACCTACCAAAGATCTGATTTACTTTTGGTGACCTTGACCTCATTTTCAAGGTCACATGCCATCAAAAACTGTCAATTTTGGGCCAGAAATGGCTTGTCTGCACCCTTTCACATGAACGAATCGTGATATCTGTAAACAGGAGATATTTTCCGTAAACTTCACACAAAGTTTAAGCACCATGAGGGGATCTGCAGAAAATAAGAAATGCAATTTTAGTTAACTTACTTCCTTTCGATTTTGCGAAGCTGCAATCCTCGCCCTTACTTCCGTCGCGATTCAGACAAATAATTTGTGCAATCAGTGAAACGAACTCCACGAAAGTGAACGGTCAATGAAACGATTTCCACTGGGTGGGGGGGGGGGACCATCCTCGTCCTTCCGTCGCGATTTAGACAAATAATTTGAAGGCCTCCTAACTCATCAGTGCATCCGAGAACACAAAAATCATACAACCAGAGAGATGAAACAACGGTGAGGACTCGACAGCAAGAAACCATTGGAACATAAAAAAAAACAACAGCTAGACTCCGACTGCGTGCGATCGTTTTCTTTTTTCATTTTAGACGTTAGGTGGATGGGAATGTAAGGTAAAAATATGTAACGTCCATCGAACAATGAACAACAGCGTGAACGTCAAATAAATGACCAATCGACAGGCAACAGCCATTTTAACTTTTTAGGCCATTGCCAGTTGACTGGACTAGACCTTTCCAATTAAAATTTAATAACAGTCATTGATTGATTGATTGATTGATTGATTGATTGATTGATTTCAGGTTTAAAAGTCCCCCTCAACACTGTATAGGTCATTTTAGAGACGTTGCTTCCAATTGTGTGGGATTTTTTAACCGACATTGAGATGAAATGACATCTCAAGCCCTGTCGCCCAATGAAAACAATAGAGTTTATGCGCATGGACGGTCCGCCCCGCACCGCTTGGCCTGAGCAAGCTTAGATCCTCTAAGCGGTTTACCAGTACTCGTGTGCGCTCGGTTTCAGCTCTGCGTGGAAGCATCACGCAGCCCATCTATTTCTTCAAGCCTCAATGGGCGGAGGTCGTAATAACAGTCATATGAAAAAGCGTGATTTCCAAGGGTGTTTATTACATAGATTAATTAATTGACTATCCTGTATTGTTCCGAGGTCATCCGTAATAACACTGAGGTAAAAAAAAAACAATAATCATGTTTTTAATGGTGCCAAGTAATAAAATTGTCATTAATCAAGTAATTCCATATTGGCCTAGTTATAGGTCCTCGGTCTGCTGTATTGGCCTCGGCCTTCGACCTCAGGCCAATACAGCAGACCTCGGGCCTGAAACTAGGCCAATATGGAATTACTTGATTAATAACATTATATTATTGTTGCGAATTGGACATTTTCATTACAAAAACACGCCTATACAAATGCATTGTAAACTTTTCCGCCGAAAAAAAAAAAAATAGATGAAAAATTGTGATATTTTTCTTATTTCTGCTCATAATATAGATTGTGGGTACTCGTTAGAACCGCATCGTTTAGGCGGTTCTAACGAGTATTTGTTCAATTTGAGGTTTAACGTCCCCGTCAACACTATAAAGGTCATTTTGAAGACGTTGCTTCCCAATTGTGTGGGCATTTTACCCGACATTGAGATGAAATGACATCTCAAGCCCTGTCGCCCAATGAAACCAATAGGGTTTATAAGCATGGACTGTCCGACTCGCACCGCTTTGCCTGGGCAGGCTTAGATCTCTTGAGCGGTTTACCAGTACTTGTGTGCGGTCAGATTCAGCTCTGCGTGGAAGCATCATGCAGTCCATTTATTTCTTCAAGCCCCAATGAGCGGGGGCCGAGGTTCTAACGAGTACCCACAATCTATATTTTAAAGCAGAAATAAGAAAAACTAGAATTTGTTTTTCTACAAAAACACAGCTGTCTCCCCCTTTTTGACCTCTAAGTATGACCTTGACATTGGAGGTATTGACCTGGGTCTTGTGTGCAACACATCATCTAATAAAGATGAACATTTCTGCAAAGCAACTTTAAAAAGTTCATAGAGAAATAAGAAAGTTATTTACCGTACACAAAAAGCCCTCTTTACCTTTGACCTCTAAGAATGGCCTTAACCTTTGAAGTACAACACATCATCACATGATGGTTAACATTTCTGCCAAAAAATAAGAAAGTTATTGACTGTACGAGAAAAATGTTCCTTTTTTACCTTTGACCTTTAGGCATTACCTTGACATTGGAGGTATGGACCTTGGACTTGCACACAAATCATCGTCTAATGAAGGTGAATATTTCTGCAAAGGTTACTTTAAAAAGTCCATCCAGAATTAAAAAAGGTTATTGACTGGACACAAAAAAAGACCTTTTCGACATTTGACCTCTTAGTATGATCTTGACCTTGAAAGTACCGACCTGGGTCTAGCGCGCAACGCATTGTCTCATGATGGTTAACATTTCTGCCAAGTAATTTCACAATCTATCCAGGAAAAAGAAAGTTATTTACTGAACACTAAAAAGGCCCCTTTTTTACCTTTGACCTCTTAGTATGACCTTGACCTTTGAGGTACCAACATGGGTCATGCAAGAGACACATCGTCCCATTGTGGTTAACATTTCTGCCAAGTAATTTTAAAATCCATCTACAAATAAGAAAGTTATTGACGTTTGAACTCTAAGTATGGCCTTGACCTTTGAGGTACCAATCTGGGTCATGCACGCAACACATCGTCTTATGGTGGTAAAAAATTCTGCCAAGCAATTTCAAAATCCATCTAAAAATAAGAAAGTTTTTGACCAAACACAAAAAAGTCCCCTTTTTTACATTTAACCTCTATGTATGACCTTGACCTTTAAGGTACCAAACTGGATCATGCGCGCTACACATCGTCTCATGGTGGTTAACATTTCTACTAAGCAATTTCAAAATCCATCAAACAATAAGTAAGTTATTGACCAAACACGAAAAAATAGCCCCTTTTTGACCTTTGACCTCTATGTATTACCTTGACCTTTGAGGTATCAACATGAATCATGCGTGCAACACATCGTCCCATGATAGTTTACATTTCTGCCAAGTAGTTTTAAATTCTATCTAAAAATAAGAACGTTATTGACAAAACACGAAAAAAGGCCCCTTTTTTACCTTTGACCTCTAAATATGACCTTGACCTTTGAGATACCAACCTGGATCATGCACACAACACATCGTCTCATGGTAGTTTACATTTCTGCCAAGTAATTTCAAAATCCATCTTAAATAAGAAAGTTATTGACTGAACACAAAAAGAACCCTTTTTACATTAAACCTCTATGTATGTCCTTGACCTTTTAGGTACCAAACTGGGTCATGCGCGCAGCACATCGTCTTATGGTGGTTAATATTGCTGCCAAGCAATTTCAAAATCCATCTAAAAATAAGAAAGTTACTGACCAAACACAAAAAACAAGGCCCTTTTTTACCTTTGACCTCTATGTATGACCTTGACCTTGGAGGTAACAACCTGATGCATGCGTGCAACACATCGTCGCATGATAGTTAACATTTCTGCCAAGTAATTTCAAATTCTATCTAAAAATAAGAAAGTTATTGACAAAACACGAAAAAAGGCCCCTTTTTACCTTTGACCTCCAAGTTTGACCTTGACCTTTGAGGTACCAACCTGGGTCATGCATGCAACACATCGTCTCATGGTGATTAACATTTCTGCCAAATAATTTCAAAAAACCATCTAAAATAAGAAAGTTATTGACCAAACACGAAAAAAAGGCCCCTTTTTTACCTTTGACCTCTGAGTATGACCGTGACCTTTGAGATACCAACCTGTGTCATGCGCGCCACACATCGTCTCATGGTGGTTAATATTTCTGCCAAGTAATTTCAAAATCCATCTGAAAATAAGAAAGTTATTGACCGGACACGATTTGCCCATACATACCGGCATACATACCAACAAACTCCCAAGGGAAATAACCCAAAAAGTATAAATGCGAGAGTTGTAGTTCTTGCGCTCTGCCCGTCGTCTAATATTGATTAATATTTATATGAAGTTTCGTGAAGATAGCTTGAAATTGTTTTCAAGTTATTTAGCGGACACGATTTTGTGACAGACGGACAGACAGACAGACCAACGGACAGACGCCCGGGGGAAAAACAATATGTCTCTCCGAAAACATTTTTTTCGGGGGAGACATAATAAGGTTTACCCCTGTAAACCCCAGTTTTACTATATAAAATGGGGTTCAAATGGGTCATTATTATATTCTTATGCGATAATGTAATATAGAGTTTGTAGGTGCTGTTGAGAAACGCCCGCCTAGGTGAGGCGGATCTAATGGGTGCCGATAGTCTCTTTTTTTACCAATATTGAGAAACCCCACTTTCTCTATAAAAAAAGGCATTTTCAAGGGTGTTAATTAAACGTATGAGTTTACGTTATGGCTTTTCCAGTCGGCCGGCTAAATCTAAAGCTGTTCGCCCCCGCCCATCGAGGCTTGGAGAAACAGATTGGGCTGCAAGGTGCTTCCACACAGAGCTGAATCTGACCACACACGAGTACTTGTAAACCGCTTAGAAGGACTCAGCCTGTCCAGGCAAAGCAGTGTGAGTCATACCGTCCAATGCATATAAGCCTTCTGGTTTCACTGGGCGGCAGGCCTCGAGATTCATTTCATCTCAATGTCGGATAAAAGTCCCACAAAATTTGAAGCAACGCCACCAAAATGACCTAAAAAGTGTTGACTGGGACGTTAAACCCCAATTCAAACGAACAAACAAACTGAAGCGGTTAGTAGTTCAAACGTACTTGTTTTCGTGCGACAGAGCTTAAATCGGTTAGTAGATCAGCTGGGGATTATTACACTTTTTGTCAGCATCTTTTCTTTTGTTCTACATTTGATTTTTGTGAAAGCAGATTCTGAATTTTGCAGTACATCGTGTCTAATTGGAAAAAATCGTGATTTTTGCTGCTCATTAGAATCTTAAAATGACATTTACAAAAAGTCCCCATGATATTACACCACTTGCAACAAAGCCTACTGTTTTCCACTGTTTGATAATGTCTTGAGGAACGCATCTTTAACATATTTTGGCTGCGCGAAGAGTTATGTGCTACCAGCGAAGACTCAGATCAGACTGCGCGTCCTCAAACACTAACTCACTCCCTCACTCACGAAAAAGGGTTAATTCGAGCCACGGATGGGTTAAAAATAATAAGAATACTTGTTGGATATTTTTTGGTTTTCTATAATACAGTGAAATTCCACTATTAAAAGCATTCATTCTGTAACAGTAGAACACACCGTGTGTTCATAATTGTTTTATTGCCCCCCCCCCCCCCCCTGATATACTGACTATAGCAGATCAAAGGCGGTCCCTAATAGGGTGATTAGTAGCTCTTGTTGAATCCCCTGACTGAGACACTTAAGGGGAAAATCAATAATGTACACCACTCATCGAGGCGATTCTAATGAGTACACATATCATACATTTTCAAGATAAAAGGAGAAAATCTCCCTCAGTTATCCCTCACTATTTCTTGTCTCGAGAAATTCCCTAGGCTCCGGAACGGGTTCGACTCAGCCATGGTAAACGAGCCAGCGAAGTTCGTGCCAGTGAAGTCTCACTGAATCATTAAAGGAAATGATTATTATCAAAGTGTAACATAGCTCTAGCGAAGAACAGCTATAGTTGGTAGAAAACTTGAATGATACATTGTCGGGTGAAACTCACCTTAAAGAGGATTGGCTTTTACAAGAAGTTGGTGATGGCGATACTTTCTTCTGGAGTGGACACAAGAAAGAAGAGCGATGTTAAGCAGGAGTAGGCTTCACCTCTAGGTCACACCTTGTCAGTGAGCTCTCAGGACTTTCAAAAGGCATAAATGACCGCCTGGTGACGCATATAATTATTTCTAATGCCTATGCAACCAAAAGTGGTTAAACCGCGTTCTATGAGTGATTTCTGTAACACCCCGGACAGACTTGGGGACTTTGGTGAACGGTTGCAATCTAACCTCGGAAGACACTAACCTCATTACTCATTATTGTAAAAAAATTAAGAACGCGTAATTAAAAAGAATTTCAGTTTATCAAATAGTGACCAAAAATGTGACACAGCGCTTCGCGTTATTTATCAACAAAGTTATGTCCCTCGCCTACAGCGATACAAGAAACAAATACGCTGTATTGCAAAATCCATTTTAAAGAGGGCTGCCATACAGAACTTTGCATTCAACTGCTACTAAAGAATGTTTCAAACTACATACGAATTACGTCCAATAAACGAATGCGACGTCTGATCGGGCGCTACTCTGTGTGTTAAAAACTTTTTTTTATTTTTAATAAAACTACAATTCTAACACAGCGCGCCTATATAGGCAATGTTATTCTGCACATCACGAAAACACGCCTATATAATTCTGACCCCCTTGAAACCCACTTTTATACAGTAAAACTGGGGTTTACTGGGGTAAACCTAATTTTTATGTCCCCGCCATTCGAAGAATGGTGGAAGGGCAAATAGCGTTGCCCCTGTCCGTCCATCCGTTCGTTCGTCCGTCCGTTCGTTCGTCCGTCCGAAACTTAAACGCAGTCAATAACTTTCTTATTTCTGGAAGGATTTTGAAATTACTTTGTAGAAATGTTAAACATCAAGAGACGATGTGTCACTTGCAAAACTCAGGTCTGTACCTCAAAGTCAAGGTCATACTTACAGGTCAAAGGTAAAAAAAAGGTCCGAAACTTAAACGCAGTCAATAACTTTCTTATTTCTGGATGGATGTCGAAATTGCTTTGTACAAATGTTAACCATCACGAGACGATGTGTCACGTGCAAAACCCAGGTCCGTACTTCCAAGATCAAGGTCATACTTCGAGGTCAAAGGACAAACTTAAACACAATCAATAACTTTCTTATTTCTGGATGGATTTTGAAATTACTTAGCAGAAATATTGGCCATCATGAGACAATATGTCTCACACAAAACCAAGGTCCTTACCTCCAAGGTCAAGATCATACTTAGAGGTCAAATGTGAAAAAAGGTTCAAAACTTAAACACCCTCAATAACTTTCTATACGAACATTGACATATTTTAAGGCGGGGGCATCCGTGTCCTATGGACGCATTTCTAGTCTTATTTCTGCTCTGAAATATAGATTGTGGGTACTCGTTGGAACCGCCTCAATGAGTCGGTGAACGGGAGGTCACGGGTTCGATCCCGGGCCGCGACATACCAAAGTCGTTAAGAATGGTATAAGCTACTCCTCGCTTGGCACTCAGATTTACGGGGTAGAGCTAGGACTGGTCGACCCAGTTTCAGGATAATGTGACTGGGTGTGGTATCATGTTATGTGTCTGGGACATGATACTACAGTGGGGCGGCACTATAAAAGTGAGCATTGAGCTCCCTGTCGCAACCAGACACCGTCGTGCTATGACTAAAAAATTGTTGAAAGCGACGTTAAACCCGAATTCACACACACACACACACACACACACACACACACACACACACACACACACACACACACACACACACACACACACACACACACACACACACACACACACACATACACACACACACACACACACACACACACACACACACACACACACACACACACACACACACACACACACACACACACACAATGAGTCGGTTCTAACGTGTACCCACAATCTATATTTTGAGAAGAAATAAGAAAAATATCGCATGTTTTCATCTTAAAATTTTCGTTTTTTTTGGCGGTAAAACTTACAATGTATTTGTATAGACATGTTTTCGTGATGATAAATCGCAGAGGAGAATAGTGTAACGCGAAGGACCGCCGTTTTATGACGTCACTTCTATATCCTTTGACGTTTGACGGTGTTGCGTCATTTTCTCGCGTCGATAACGTTACAAAAGGACATAAATGCGTGTTATAGTAAATATTTGTGGCGGGATTTCTTATAACAATGGCGAAAGGTTGGGACTGAGAATTTGAAGGAAACCGCAACATTTTTGCAGGTTTTCAGTGTGTTAAAATCGAAATACAGTAGGACTTCGATAATTCGAACACCTTCGGGACCATGACATTTTGTTCTAAATAGGGGTAGTTCGAGTTATTGAGGATAACTGGTACTGCTAGCTGAGACATAATGGGGATGACCTAAGGATATATTTTCGACTTATTCTAAAATAAATGTATGCTGTGTACGTATTAGAATCACCTCAATGATTCGCCTTAACCCTTCTCTTGCTGAATATTCAATTAAGCCACACCCATTTCTGAGTTTGAACCAATCAGATAACTTGATGTAATTTATTCTAACAAAGCCATAAACTTAATGTCAAACAGTGTAGATCCTGATCAGATGGCTTCTTCAGAAGCCATCTGATCTGGATCTACACTGTTTCCAAAGGTAGGGGTTGTCGTGAACAGCATGATAAGAGTTAAAGTTATAATGAAACAAACCTCCATAAATTGACCTGAATACACGGATTACAGGAACTATAGGACCAATTCTCTAGGGACCAAAGAGTGAGCTCGTATTAGCCATGGTAAACGAATTATCCATTTTCGAGTTATCGAAGTTTCGCTGTAGATTAGCTCAAGTATGTAAATTGTTGAGTAATAAATCACAGTTGTCTGTCATTTGTAAGTAGACAAATCACTCGCGCTACGCACACGTGCTTTGGTCTATACTTATAGCTGACCTCCAAGCTGTGTGTGTGTGTGTTTGTGACCTCCAAGCTGTGTGTGTGTGTGTGTATGTGTGTGAGTGTGTGTGTGTGCGTGCGTGCGTGCGTGCGTGCGTGCGTGTGTGTGTGTGTGTGTGTGTATGTGAATTCGGGTTTAACATCGCTTTCAACATTTTTTCAGTCATATCACGACGGTGTCTGGTTGCGACAGGGAGCTCAATGCTCACTTTTATAGTGCTGCCTCACTGAAGTATCATGTCCCAGACACATTACATGATACCACACCCAGTCACATTATCCTGACACTGGGTCGACCAGTCCTAGCTCTACCCCGTAAATCTGAGTGCCAAGCGAGGAGGACCTCCAAACTGTGATTTATTACTCAACAAATTACTGATTGAGCTGATCTATTTCTTAAATAAAACAAAAAAAAAAGATATTCATACAATTGAAAATGTGGGAAGTTATTATTAAGTGGAAGGTTCAAGAAAAGGCGTGAGACGAGGAATACTTTGATTAGCTTATGCATCTGCACAGCATGACCAGTCTTTATCTTGTAGAGCCAGTCTCTGAATTATCCGAAGATCGATAAAAAACGTACTGTTGCAAAGCACGCTTATATTCAAATATATTGAAAATTTTACAAATTTCTGCTGAAAAAAATCTGATATTTTTCATATTTCTACTTAAACATAGATATTGGGAACTCATTAGAACCGCCTCGGCGAGGCGGTTCTAACGAGTACCCACAATCTATGTTCTTGAGCATAGATATTGGGAACTCGTTAGAACCGCCTCGGCAAGGCGGTTCTAACGAGTACCCACAATCTATGTTCTTGAGCAGAAATAAAAACTAGTTTGCAAACTCATTCAAGCTTTTAACCCTAACGTATATGTAAGTTTCAGGAAGATCCATTCCAAACTTTGTGACTTATGATGATGACAATGTCAAAAATGGGCATTCAAAGGGACATAACTCTATGATAAATAGGCCAACTTCACCAGTTTTTCAACTCATCCAAGCTTTTATCCCTGACTTACTTGTTTGTAAGATTCACAGAAGATCCGATCAAAACCGAAGGGGCTACAGTGGCAAGGTCAAAAACAGGCATTTTCTGCAATCAAAGGGACGTATCTCTATGATTAATAGGCTGACCTCATCAGTTTTCGAACTCATCCGAGCATTTATCACCAACTTACTAACATGTAAGTTTCAAGAAGATTCGATAAAAACTAAAGGGGCTACTGTGATGGCAAGGTCAAAAATAAACTTTCTGCAATCAAGGGGTGTGTGTGGGGAGGGGGGGGGGGAGGCGCTAACTCTGATAAATAGTAGATAGGCCGAGCTTATCTGAGTTTGAACTCATCCGAGTTTTTATCCCTGACTTACTTGTTTTTACGTTTCAAGAAAATCCGATCAAACCTGAAGAGCCAGCGGTGATGGCAAGGTATAACATGAGTATTTTAAGCCAAGTAGGGGACATAGCTCCATGATTAAAAGTTTTCGAACTCGTCCGAGCTTTTATCCCTGACTTACTGACATATAAGTTTCAAGAAGATCCAATTTAAACTGAAGGAGTTACGGTCAAAATAGTTATTTTCTGCAATCAAAACAACGTAACTCTTATGATAAATAGGCTGACCTATCAGTTTTCAAACTCATCCAAGCTTTTATCTCTGACTTACTTACATGTAAGTTTCAAGAAGGTCCGATAAAAACTGAAGGAGCTACGGTCACGACAATGTCAAAAAAGGCATTTTCTGAAATCAAGGGGGACATAACTCTGAAATATAGGCCGACCACACCAATTTTTGAACTCAGCCAAGGTTTTATCCCTTACTTACAAGCAAGTTTCAAAATGATCCGGTGAAAAATGAAGGGAGTATGGTGATGACAAGGTCAAAAATAGGCATTTCAGCTGTCAAGGGGACGTGACTTTACTATAGATAGGCCGACCTCGTCAGTTTTCGAATTCATCCGAGCTTTTATCCCTGACTTACTTGTTTGTAAGTTACAAGAAGATCCGATCATAACATTTTCAGCAAAGTAGGGCGCATAACTCCTTGGGTAATCAAGCGACAACACTACTTTTCCAATTCATCCAAGTTTTTACCCTTACTTACTTGTGTATATGTTTCAGGAAGATCCGATCAAAACTGAAGGGGCTATGGACAAGATCAAATACTATAGGCATTTTCATGGATCAAGAGGACGTAACTCTATGATTAATGGGCTGACTTGGCCGGTTCTCGAACTCTTCCGAGTTTTTATCCCCAACCACCTCACATATAAGTTTCAGAAAGATCGGATCAATGAGAATCATTTTCCCATTGTAAGTCTATGGGATATTGTGGGGCTATATCATTCAAAGTTTTAATCCAATAATGCCGTGAATGCCCCACCAGAGCCATGCTACAGATGAGAAAAGATTGAGATCAGCCTACAGGCTGCAGAGATATAACTGATCAAATGTACTGACGGACGGACGGCGAATGACCCACCATATAATAAGCTCCCTTGGAGCCTTCGGCTCAGGAGAACTAAAAAATGTATATCCCTGTAAACTCCAGTTTTACTATATAACAATGTGGTTTAAGAGGGTCAAAATTATGTAGGCACATTTTCATGATGGCGATTTGGCCAATGCCCAGACTGATGAGGGCCTTTGCATATCATGTAAGAGCCCTTTTTCTTATCCAAGGTAGACATTACGAAAACACATCCGTGTGACAGTGCATTTTTTCATATCTAAAAATGGGTCATTTTTCAGATGAAATTAAGTGATATTTGTCTTATTTTTACCCAATACATAGGTTGTGAGTGCTCGTTAGAACCGCCTCGATGAGGCGGTTCTAACGAGTACCCACAACCTATGTCTTTGAGCAGAAATAAGAAAAAATATGTATACCCCTGAAAACCCCAGTTTTCTCAATATAATGTGGGGGTTAGGGGATGTTAATACACGGACATGTTAACGTGATGTTGACTGTCTAGAAAATGGTCCAGAAAAAAAGGCTTGGACTATTTCGTATACCCCTTGCATTCCTGTACTTCAAGCAAACAGTGTAAGCCCTGATCATATGCCACGTTCTGCGATGTCTGATCTGGGTCTACACTGTTTGCCAAACCTATCACAGTATGATTCTAGTCAACACTAGTCAATAAACACGCTTATTCAAACATTGTCAATTTTACCGCCGAAAAAAACGAAAATGTTCAGATAAAAAATTGTGATATTTTTCTTATTTCTGCTCAAAATATAGATTGTGGGTACACGTTAGAACCGCCTCATCGAGGCTTTGTTTGTGTGTTTGATTTGATGTTTAACGTCCCCGTCCACACTGTAAAGGTCATTTTGGAGACGTTGCTTCCAATTTTGTGCGACTTTTACCCGACATTGAGATGAAATGACATCTCAAGCCCAATGAAACCAATAGGGTTTATTAGCATGGACGGTCCGCCTCGCACTGCGGTTCCTGGACAGGCTTAGATCCTCTAAGCGGTTTACCAGTACTAGTGTGCGGGTCGGATTCAGCTCTGCGTGGAAGCATCATGCAGCCCATATATTTCTTCAAGCCCCTATGGGCGGGGGCGCGCCCCATCGAGGCGGTTCTATATTTTATAGCAGAGATAACAAAAATAAGGTTTACTCCCTGTAAACCCCAGTTTTATTACACAAAAGTGGGGTTCAAGGGGGTCGAAATACATCGGCATGGTTTTGTGGTCGGACTAACGACATAGTTAACGTATCGTTTAAACCTTGATCATTTTTGCAGCAGCTACTCACATTTTCTTCAGCAAAAATACTAATCGTTAAAGTTTTGTCTTGGTTTAAATATAGGAAAAACAGCTTATGGGCGTTATAAAATATTCATAACAAGTCGGTTTGTTTATGAAAACGACACAGTATTAGTGTGAAATATAAATGAACCCCCTACAGGCAAAACTTGAATTCGAAGTTTGCGAGCCGATAAGAGACAAAGGAGCCTGCTCAGCACACAAACGAGCCTGCTAAGTACACAAATGAGCCTGCTCAGCACACATATGAGCCTGCTAAGCACACCAACGAGCCTTCCCAGCACACACACGAGCCTGCTAAGCACACAAAAGAGCCTGCTCAGCACACAAACGAGCCGGCGCAGCGACACAGACTAGCAAATGCTACAGAAAATACATCAGGTTCAAAAAGACCCCCTAAACCCCACTTTATATATAGAAAAGTGGGGTTTACGGGGGTAGTCAATATTTTCCTTATTTTTGCTCAAAAGCACAGATTATGGGTACTCGTTAGAACCGCCTCAGTAAGGCGGTTCTTACGCGTACCCATAATCTATGTTTTGAAATAAGAAAAATATCAAACATTTTCATTTTGGTTTTTATTTTTTTTTTTTTTTTTTGGTTTTGGTTTTACGGCCCTATCAAGATTATTTCACTCATCGAGCCGATCGTTAATCAGAGGTGGGCGAAAACCGGAGTACCCGGAGAAAAACCACCTGTTGACCTTCCGTTGCAGAACTTGGCGTCTCACACGTCTCTACGGCGGTGAGAGACCTAATGACTAAGAGTCAGCGCTCTTATCCACTAGGCCACGGAGGCCCGTATACATTTTCAATCGAAAAATTTTAGTTCTAGAGATAAGATGGACGCCATTTTAGCGCACGGGTGTGTTGTCGTAATGGAGTTGTTGTACCATCAAAGCAACGAACACAAAGATGGTGATCAGACTGCGCATGCTCAACTCATTACGATAACACACTCGTGCGCTAAAATGGCGTCCATCTTATCTCTTGAACTAACATTTTTCAGATGAAAATATTTGATAATTTTCTTATTTCTGGTCCAAATATAGATTGTGAGTGCTCGTTTGAACGGTTCTAACGAGAATCCACAATCTAGGTTTTTGAGCAAAAATATGAATACCCCTGTTAACCCCACTTTTTCTCAATGTAAAGTGGGGTTTAAGGGATCTTCATTTCACGGGCTGGTTAACCTGGCGTTCGCAAATGCAAAAATCCAAATCACACTGAGATATTGCTCCCAACTTTGTTTTTAAGGGGTCTAGCGAAATTTGCTGAAATCAGAATTCATGAAAATACATAACATACCAGCCATGGCCGCTAGCCCCCGCCCATCGGGGCTTGAAGAAATAGATGGGCTGCATGATGCTTCCAGGCACAGCTATAACCTTCCCGCACACGAGCATTGGTAAACCGCTTAGAGGATCTAAGCCTGCCCAGGCAATGCGGTGCGAGTCGGACCGTCCATGTTTATTGGTTTCATTTGGTGACAGGGCTTGAGAAGTCATTTCATCTCAATGTCGCGTAAAAGTCCCACAAAATTGGAAGCAACGTCTCCAAAATGACCTTTACTGTATTCACGGGGACGTTAAATCTCAAATTAAACAAACAATAAACCAGCCATGGTCGACAAAAAAACAAAAAACAAAAAAAAAATAAATAAATAAAAATAAAATAAAAAAAACAAACACACACACAAAAAAAACACGATGATCCAATCCTGCGTCTGCGCAAATCCTTGCAGATATATCTGAAATAAATTTTGACTGCAAAGCCAGAAAGACAAAATCTGCTACAAAATGAAGTTGCAGGTCCGAAGCTGTTCATGCGCAGATGGTCTGTGGCATACAGCCGCAGATATTTTCGTTAGTAAGTTTCCTAGAATAAGTTTTAATGACAGTCTCAAACGCCCCAAGTACGTCATAATGTCAATCCTACCATAAAAAGAAGTTTCAGGTCTGAGCCTGTGCCCGCACAGAGGTGTATGACATACTGCCGCAGATATTTTCGTAAGCAAGTTTCCTGGAATAAGTTTAATGACTGCAGATCTCTCACACACAATCAACCCGTGTCGAGAAAATCTAGCACAAAATGATAGCCCCTTCTAACCGGGGCTTGGGGAAATAGACTGGGTTGCATGGTGCTTCCAGGCAGAGCTGAAAACGACCGTTGATCGCTTAAGGATCCAAGCCTGCCCAGGCAGAGGTGTTTAATCGGACATTACTTGGGTATAAACCCATTAGTTTCATTGGGAGGCAGCGCTTGAGATGTCATTTCATCTCAATGTCGGGTTAGAGTCCCACATAATTGGAAGCCCCATTTTCGTGCCCAACATCCTATCTATATTCTTTGGAAGTTTCCCCTGTATCCCTAATTTCCCGATAGCAAACACATTCGTCTGAGTCAGCGTCAGTGAAAATAACATTAATGTACAGGGAGAATCGCAGCGGGCCAAGAACAGTCCCCTGTGGGACCACAGATAAAAAACTGGTGCCCATACTAAAGATTCACCATAAACAACAACACACACGCTGTTTTCTGTAGCAAAGGAAGGAATCTATCCATTTGAGAGTCTTCCTCCCAATTCCATAACCAAATATTTCGGATTTAAGTAATTCATGAGATGGGGTGTCAAAAGCCTTCTCGAAGTCGAGAATACATGGGCCCCGTCAAGCGATTTTGGTACTTATCGCCTATGCGAGGAGCGAAGGTTCAGGCGAGCCTGCGCATCCGCGCAGTCTCGCCAGAACCTTCGCTGCTCGCTCATACAAGCAGTGAATCAAGAGGAACCTTCAGACAGAAAGCCATATCCCTGGCCGCTCTGAATGGCTGGGCATGCGCAGTTAAAATTTGTCATGACGGAATGCTCGAAGACACAAATTCGCTTGGCGGGGCTCAAATGTGCCCACCTGTCCCCCTTTGTCTAAGATTTTTACCCAATCGTTAATAACCGTGCTCACCTGAGTTTCACAACTGTGCCTTTTCCTACATATAAATGCATGTTGTCTGTCTGACAAAAGTTTATGTTCATCCAAGTGGGCCATGATGTTTGTGCAGACTATGTGTTCAAGCAATTTACACAGAATACATGCCGGGGACACCGGGCGATAATTACGAGCAAGAGCCTTGTCCCCTTTTTGAAAAGAGGGCAAATGTTCGCTAGGAGCCATTCTTTGGGGATTTCACCCGTATCGAGAGATTGTTGGAAGAGATGTTCAAAAACTTGACCTAACTAATTTGCTAGTTCCTTCAGGACTCTACGATGAAGCTCATCTGGCCCTTAAGCTTTAGACAGGTTCAAGCCTTACAGTAACTTGATCACTCCCGCCGATGACACAATATTTTCCATGAAAGGGGCCGATCTTCCAGTCAATGGAACCTCCATGAAGTCAGTTTTATCAAACGCATCATTGAATTGACCAGATACTTCCCCTGTCCTTTTAGAGTGCCATTCAGCAACCCCGTTCCCCCCAGTTTTTATTAAGGGGTGGGATACCTTGCCTGTCTTTCTTCCGGCTATTGACATATATGTAGAAGTATCTGGGATTTGCCTTTACATCACCTATCAAGTTATTCACATATAAAGTATGCTGAATTTTGATGTCATTCTTAATTTCTCGTCTCAGGTTTTCAAATTTTGCCCGGAGTTTACCACTTCCCAACTTTTTTGCCTAAGCATGAATCTTATTTCTTCTCCGAATCTTTCTTCTTATTTCTGGTGTGATCCAAGGAATCGAAGATGCAGACCTGCTAGTTTTGGAGGGGATATGATATTCAGATGTAGCTTGAATGAAAGAAGTTATCAAATCAAAGTTCTCCTGGACAGACCGAGCGTCTGAATGACCATTAAAGTATTTGTCCTTTGCAAACCTGAGCGCATCCTTCCTCATAGTTTAATAGTCACCCTTTTGATATAAGTACACCTTTCTACGCGGTTTCTTTACAGGTGGCATGAAGATTTTTTAAAAATCCGGAAACAATATCAGGATCACTTAGTTTGTCTGGAGACTGAATATCTTCAAATTGTCCTGGTAAAGTTGTAAGAATCAAATCCAAACCAAAGTATTCTTATCACCAGTAAGGAAGTTAACAATTTGTTCTAAGCCATCAGCATTCATAATGTAAATCAATATTTGTCCTTCTGACGGACTCTGTATCGTGCCTTGTTTGCTGAGCATATCGGGCCAAACGATCTCTCTGAACTTGAAGGCACCTAGAAAATGTTTTGCGGGAATTTTTTACCCTTATTCTGAGATTGCATTGGGAATGAATCAAGCTGACCTTTAAATAACTGGAAGTTTTCGACTGTGCCGTTAGGTGTTCGATACCAACTTGCTATAAAGTGAGAAGTTTTGTTTGCAAAGCCTTAACCCAAACAGATTCTGAATCGTTTTCCAGTTCCATGAATGGCATATGAGAGATGTCTCTGTGAACGAGCAACAACACCCCGCCGCCTTGAGGGTTTCTATCTTTTCTGTAGACACTGTATTCACAAGTTTCAGGGGAAAACTCCGAAGTCATAACTGAACTGTCAATCTTTGTTTCCTGCATAGCCACAATATGTGGTTGGTGAGTATCGAGGAACGCTAAAAGTTGAAGTATTTCTTCCTCTTATACCATTAATATTTATGTTGCAAAGTTTCAAAACTTTTACAAAATTCGCCTTTCTCATGTCAGTACTTAGACGGAGATTTAACTCCTTTTTCCTTTGACAGAGGTTCAAATTTGTTTCTCTTTTCCAGTTCTAAGAACGTTTGTTTGTCTGTTTGTATGGGAGTTTAACGGCCCAGCAACACTATTATAGGTCATTTTGAGCCGGTCAGTTAACCTATCCACCCTTTGCCTGGGCAAGCTTATACCAGTACAGTGCACATCCATTCTTACTTAACAAGTACAGTGTACATTCTTTCGCCAGAAGCTGCCCTTCTTGAATCAGTGGAAGGGAGAGAATGACCATAGAAAAGATTTCATGATCAATCTCCACGAAATAATGCCGCCGACCCCGGCAGGATTCGAACCCGCGTCCTCCTGATCACAAGTCAGACGCGCATCCAACTGAGCTACCGAGGCCGGCTCGTTGAAGAACGAGTCAGAAAAATTGAAAACCTCGCAGTTCGGGCATATCCATGAACAACTGGAATTTACTTATTTGCCATGCTCAGCATATGAAAGGGATGCACAATCTGGCATTTCACACTGGTCACACTGAACTGCCCTATGTTCATTCAGAACATCACCGCTGCATAGGCCTCAGTCAGCTTTGCGATCTTTGCAATACCAAGTTCCAACTCCAATTTCAAGCTCTAGCAATTGGTTTTTATCCAATTCAGAACAGGAGGAATGAAAACGCTTTTCACAGTCCTCACATTCTATCAAATTCTTAGTCTTTGCAATATTGTTTGCACAGCCCACAGCAAAACCTTGGACAGGGGGTAGTTTCAATGTGTCCGGTCATGATTAAAAGAATGACAAAATTTGTTAATCTGAGGAATTGAAGTTGCGTAAGCCCTCCGAACATCTTCTGTTCCCTAACTTCCTAGTTAAAGCCAAGTACTGAGAAACTCTATCGTAGTGTTGCTCTTTTGCAGTCCTGCACTCCTGATTTCCGCGAGTCGGGCCGTCCATGCTTATAAACCCTATTGGTTTTATTGGGCGACAGGGCTTGAGATGTCATTTCATTTCAATGTCGGGTAAACGTCCCACGAAATTGGAAGCAACGTCTCCAAAATGATGGGGACGTTAAACCCAAAGCAAACAAAGACCTGATTTCCATCATCCGGGTGCGTTCTATTACTTAATTTCCAAAGGGTGAACCAAAGAACCAAGACCATGGGTAGCAGGGAGACCTTCATTTTAGTATACTGGGCAATTGTGTGTCAAACAATACAAAATTAAGAGCTCGGTACACTCATATATCTGACCACTTGATTTCCAGCCGTCTCCAGTCCACACTCGCTGAAAACACAAGGCTCTTCAGAATGAGACTAACAATTCTGATTCCAAATTTTTAACAGCCAGTGCAGAAAGGACTATTCAGTACCCTGGTCAAAATATATATAGCTCAACACACTCAAATATCTGACAACTCACCCGCTCTTTAGAAAAATGAATGTGACAAGCCTCCAAAGAATATTACAATTTTGAGTTTACCCCAACCACTAGTGCGGTAATGGCGGAAAAGAATGTCAACACTGTAAATTAACCTACAAATGAAAGAATTAAAAATCTACGATAACCTCAGCGACAGTCAGGAAAGGCTGTGATTATTTGGAGAAAATTGCAAAATCTAAATTTTCTTTCACAGTCTAAAGAAATGGCTACTGCTCTAAATGCAAGGGCGTCTTTTTATTTGCACGATCAGTTCATGCTGTGACACCACGTCTGATATCTACGGAACCCGGAAGGGGACATTATATTTTTAATAAGTTGTGCGCACAAGATAATATCTTGTGCGGACAAGATATTATCTTGTTCGCACAACATATTATCTTGTGCGCACAAGAAACTTGTGCGGACAACATAATATCGTGCTCACACAAACATATTATCTTGTGCGCACAAGATATTAAGTTGTGCGAACAAGATATTATCTTGTCCGCACTAGATGGTATCTTGTCCGCACAACATAGATCTTGTGCGGACAAGATAATATCTGGTGCGCACAAGATATTAAAAATAAAATTGAATGTCCCTTCCAGGGTAGATATCGGTATAATTCTTTTTTCTTTTCTTTTTTAGTTTAAACACAGACTGGCGTATGAGCTGCAGCAGTGCGTCTCATGATGCATGTCTAACCAGCACGCACTACATGCATTCCTAGAAAAATATTACAAAATTATCCTTAATATGCAATGTATTTGAATTCCACAGAGGCGAAAAAGAGGTTCGAGTCCGAGCGAGTCACTGAGAATGCCCATCGGGGCTTGACGAAATAGACTGGGCTACATGGTGCTTCTATGCAGAGCTGGAACCGACCACACATGAGTACTGGTAAACAGGTTCTAAGCCTGCCCAGGAAAAGTGATGCCAGTTGGACCGTCCATGCATAATGACCCTATTGGTTTCATTGGGTGGAAAGTGCTTAAGATATCATTTCATCTCGATGTCGGGCAAAAGTCCCACAAAACTAGAAGCAACGACTCCAAAATGACCTACACTGTTCTGACAGGGATGTTAAACCTCAAATCAATAAACAAGGGCAGGTAACTCCAAAGTCGTTTGTCTCATGCAGCCGAAATTCGAACTCTATGTAGACTGTATGTCCCTCCTGGTTATCTGCAAGTTTGATGAAGATCAGATCAGAAATGGCGGAGAAAAGTTGGTAACGTCGTTTTTCCATTGTAAGTCTATGGGAAAATTGTTCGCGCTCTAAGAGCTGTAACTTCAAAACAGAATGTCAGATTCAAGCCAAAGTCAAACTCATTTGAGGTTTTATGCTTGTTCTCGTTTACTGAAAGTTTCAAAAAGATCAAATTAGAAACGGCTGAGAAAAGGTGGAGACACTATTTTTCACTAATATTCATGCTCAAGGGCAGGTAATTCCAAAGCCTTTTGTCTCATGCGACCCAAATTCGAACTAAACATAGACTGTAAGCTCCTTCTGGTTATCTGGAAGTTTGATGAAGGTCAGGTTAGAAATAGCCAAGCAAAGTTGGAGACATCGTTTTCTCATTGTAAGTCTATGGGAAAATTTTTCACCATCAAGGGGATGTAACTGGAAATCCGGTGGTCAGATTCAAGACAAAATCGAACTCATTAGAGATTTTATGCTTATCCTCGTTTACCAAAAGTACGAAACAAAACGATCAGATCAAAAACGGTTGCGGAAAGCTGGATACTCCATTTTTCTTTAATATTTATGCTCAAGGACGGGTAACTCAGAAGTCATTTGACCTGGGTGACCCAAATCAAACTCAACATAGACTGTATGCCCCTCCTAGTTATCTGCAAGTTTGATGATCTGATTTGAAATGGTCGAGAAAAGCTGTTGACGTCGTTTTCTTATTGTAAGTCTATGGGAAAATCTTTCACGCTCAAGGAGATGTAACTGGAAAACCACTGGTCAGAATCAAGTCAACTTAGAACTCACTCGAGATTTTATGCTTGTCCTCTTTACCAAAAGTGACAAAATGATCCAATCAAAAACGGCTGAGAAAAGCTGGAGACACCATTTTTCACTTACATTTATGCTCAAGGGCAGGTACCTCAGAAGCTGTTTGTCCCGTGATGCCCAAATTTGAACTCAACATAGACTGTAAGCCCCTCCTGGTTATCTGCAAGTTTGATGAAGATCAGATCAGAAATAGCGGAGAAAAAGTGGAGACGTCGTTTTCCCCATAATAAGTATATGGGAAAAAAAATTCACGCTCAAGGGGATGTAACTGAAAAAAAGCTCGTCAGATTCAAGCCAAATTCGAGCTCGTCCAAGATTTTATGCTTGTTCTCGTTTATGAAAAGTTACAAAAAGATCAGATCATAAACGGCTGAGAAAAGCTGGAGACACCATTTTTCACTTATATTTATGCTCAAGGGCAGGTAACTCCAAAGATGTTTGTCCCATGCAACCCAAATATTAACTCGACATAGACTGTAAGCCACTCCTGGTTATCTTCAAGTTTGATGAAGATCGGATCAGAAATGGCTGAGAAAAAGTGGAGACGTCGTTTTCCCAATTATAAGTCTATGGGAAAATTTTTCACGCTCAAGGGGATGTAACTGGAAAACCGCTGGTCAGATTCAAACCAAATTCGAACACTTCCGAGATTTTATGCTTGTCCTCGTTTATGAAAAGTTACAAAAAGATCAGATCATAAACGGCTGAGAAAAGCTGGAGACACCCTTTCACTTATATTTATGCTCAAGGGCAGGTAACTCCAAAGCTGTTTGTCCCGTGCAGCCCAAATTAGAACTCGACGTAGACTGTAAGCCCCTCCTGGTTATATGCAAGTTTGATGAAGATCGGATCAGAAATGGCCGAGAAAAAGTGGAGACGTCGTTTTCCCCATTTTAAATCTATGGAACCTTTTTGTTTCCATGGCAATCACAGTTCTGATCAAAACTGGTCCAAAAACCTAATGCAGCCAATCCCCCACCCCAGTGATGCTGCACATAAAATTTGATGGGAGTGACCATTTAGTCACTTAGATATATAAGTTCAAAGGTGTGGACGACGGACGGACGGACGCCGGATGCCTACCTATACTATAAGCTCACATTGTGAACCTTCGGCTCAGGTGAGCTAAAAAGATCAGATCATAAACGGCTGAGAAAAGCTGAAGACACCATTTTTCACGTATATTTATGCTCAAGGGCAGGTAACCCCAAAGCTGTCTATCCCATGCACCCCAAATATGAACTCGACGTAGACTGTAAGCCCCTCCTGGTTATCTGCAAGTTTGATGAAGATCGGATCAGAAATACCGGCCCCGATAGCTCAGTTGGTAGAGTGTCCGCTCCGGGGAACGGGAGGTCTCGGGTTCGATCCCGGGCCGCGACATACCAAAGTCGTTAAAAATGGTACTAGCTGCTCCTCGTTTGGCACTCAGATTTACGGGGTAGAGCTAGGACTGGTCGATCCAGTGTCAGGATAATGTGACTGGGTGTGGTATCATGTAATGTGTCTGGGACATGATACTTCAGTGAGGCAGCACTATAAACGTGAGCATTGAGCTCCCTGTCGCAACCAGACACCGTCGTGATATGACTGAAAAATTGTTGAAAGCGACGTTAAACCCGAATTCACACACACACACACGGATCAGAAATGGCCGAGAAAAAGTTGAGACGTCGTTTTCCCCATTATAAGTCTATGGAACATTTTGTTTCCATGGCAACCAGAATTCCAATCTGATCAGCCCAAAAACCTTATGGAGCCTCTCCCCCTACCTGATGATGCTTCTCATGAAATTTGATCAAGATTGGCCATGGGGTATTAGAGATATAATACTAATTTGAAATTGTATACGGACGCACGCAAGCACGCACGACGGACAAAATGTGATCACAAAAGCTCACCTTATCACTACGTGACAGGTGAGCTAAAATGAGGGCATTAATTTACAAGAAAATGAGCGCAGCTGAGATAATTAATTTGTTTTGTTTGCTTGTTTGATCTGTTTAAAGTCCCCGTCAACACTGTATAGGTCATTTTGGATATGTTGCTCCCAATTTTGTCGGACTTTTACCCCACATTGAGTTTAAATAACTCTCAAGCCCTGTCGCCCAATGAATAGGTTTTATAAGCATGGACGGTCCGACTCGCACTGCTTCGTCTGGCCAGGCTTAGATCCTCTCAGCGGTTTAGCAGTACTCGTGCGCGGTCGATTTCAGCTCTGCGTGGAAGCATCATGCAGCCCATCTATTTCTTAGCCCCGATAGGCGGGGGCCAAATAAATAATTTGTTAAGGCAGTAAATATTACCCATGTGTGTTTTGTGGTTTTACCACCAAATCAACAGTTATGGCCATGTCGGGCAGGCCAGTTACCTTCTCAGATCTTGGTGAGATCGCCCCTCGACAATATCTGACAACAACCGATGAGCAACGGCCGAGTTCACAAGCAACCGTCGACCTCAAGCAGTCTCCCGAGAGATGTACCATCAGGAGAAGGAAAGATGGAAGAGAAAAAAAGAAAGAAAACACAACTAAGAAATGCAGCTCCCATTTCGCACCTGCTGCAAGCACACCAGTCCATTGTCCAACGCGCGTCACTGAAAGCTGCACAGCACCCAACCACCCACCCAACTTCCCACGTAACCTCTGTGTAAACAAGTTTAATATCAGTCTACGATCTTCAATCTGATGCGGTTCAGACTGTTTAAATACGAATCGAATCTTTTGCAGGGTCACAATCTTTAGTGCTGCATACCAAGTGCCAATGCGGCTGACAGTTTGGTTCCAGACAGGATGGGTTTCATAAGTGTTTTACCATACATGGGCGTAGCGACCACCTTGGTCATTTAACCCAGACTACGGGAACAAACTTACGTACCCAATCCACTAAAGGTTCCGTCTGAAATTGGCTTCCAATGCAATTTTAAAATGGCTGACTCAATCTACCCAATCGAATGGAAGGTGTGTCGTAATTGCATATCTATTAGTTTTATGTGTCAGATGTGTTTGAATATTTATTATTTCACCTGACAATCATCGTCAAATGGACTTAGTCTGTAATGTCATTTCTTTGCCAAATTTTCACAGCATTTCCTGACTGCCCGCCCCCGCCCATCGGGGCTTGAAGAAACAGATGGGCTGTATGATGCTTCCACGCAGAGCTGAAACCGACTGCACACGAGTACTGGTAAACTGCTTGGAGGATCTAAACCTGCCCAGGCAAAGCGGTGTGAGTCGGACCATCCACACTTATAAACCCTATTGGTTTCATTGGGCGACAGGGCTTGAGATGGCATTTCATCTCAATGTTTGGTAAAAGTCCCACAAAATTGGAAGCATGGTCTTCAAAATGACCTATACAGTGTTGAAGGGGACGTTATGCCTCAAATCAAACAAACACACAAACTTCCCGGACTGTCGCAGTAGCATGCAGCCTGCTGGAGAAAGGTCCGAGATGTATGGGCTAAATTGTGTATTACAATCGAGAAAAAAAAATCGATGATTCAGATTTTCTGAACGGAGTTTTTATTATTATTATTATCACGTTTAGGTCATGGGAAGAACTGAACACTGTATGAGGAGTTGCATGTTGACTAACAAAAGGCCGTAAATTGTAAAAAGTAGTCAAATGTTCTGAAAATGCCCTAAGGCCGCCACACATACCCCAAAACGGGTAGGCAAACAGTGCAGGCCGCAGAATGCGGCGTCTGACCAGGGCCTACATTGTTTGCAAAAGGTTCAGCCTTTTTCTAAATAAATTCTGAAGAAAACCATATCCTGTCATCCCTAAATTTTGAAATGGACTCCTACTATATATAGGAGGAAGATTCCATTTGGTACAAAAAGGGTTAACATCCGCTGTGGTGAAGTTAAATGTTCTGAAAAGGGGGAAATCCTTTGGAAGCAAAGACGACAGAACAGAACTGAAAACTATGGATTGTACAAGATTTTTCTGGGCCAGACTCGCTAGTTTCAACCAATCAGGCCTCATCAGTAACCCGCAAATATTTCCGGAATTCCGCAGTGAAACCGATGATCCCAAAGGATTAGGAAAAAATTCTGTTCCGTTATAATAAGCCAGTCAAGTACACCTTGATATAACGCGACACCCTTATCATTACAGGTGGTTCAGATTTGAGTTATCACTACAGCTGGTTCAGATTTGCGTTCTCACAACAGGTCGTTCTGATTTGCGTTCTCACAACAGGTGGTTCTAATTTGCGTTCTCACAACAGGTGGTTCTGATTTGCGTTCTCACAACAGGTGGTTCTGATTTGAGTTCTCACTACAGGTGGTTCAGATCTGCGTTCTCACAACCGGGGTTCTGATTTGAGTTTACAATGCAGGTGGTTCAGATTTGTGTACTCACAACAGGTGGTTCAGATTTGCGTTCTCACTACAGGTGGTTCTGATTTGAGTTCTCATTACAGGTGGTTCAGATTTGCGTTCTCACAACAGGTGGTTCTGATTTGAGTTTACAATGCAGGTGGTTCAGATTTGTGTACACTACAGGTTATCAGACTACGCGTGGTTCAGATATGCGTTCTCATTGCAGGTGGTTCAGATATGCTTTCATATTACAGATAGTTCCGATTTGCGATCTCACTACAGGTGGTTCAGATTTGCATTCTCACTACAGGTGGTTCAGATTTGAGTTGTCACTACAGGTGGTTCAGATTTGAGTTCTCACTACAGGTGGTTCAGATGAGTTCTCACTACAGGTGGTTCAGATACGAGTTCTTTACAGGTGGTTCATATTTGCTTTCATATTACAGATGGTTCTGTTTTGCGTTCAAACAACAGGTGGTTCAGATTTGTGTTCTCACTACAGGTGGTTCAAATTTGCGTTCTCACTACAGGTAGTTCAGTTTTGCGTTCTCACTACAGGTGGTTCAGTTACAGGTGGTTCAGATTTGTGTTAATACAGGCGGTTCAGATTTGCATTATTACAGGTGGTTCAGATTTGCGTTATTACAGGTGGTTCAGATTTGCGTTCTCAATACAGGTGGTTCAGATTTGCGTTCTCATTACAGGTGGTTCAGAATTTACATTTGTTCTGATTTGAGTTTACAATACAGGTGGTTCAGATGTGTGTTCAGATTACGGGTTGTTCAGCTATGAGTACACACTAGGTGGCTAAGATTTGAGGTCAGACTACAGAAGGTTCAGATGTACATTCTCACTATAGTTTGTTCAGATTTGAGTTTACACTACAGATGGTTCAGATATTCGTTCGCACTAGATGAGTCATATTTGCTTGTACAATAAATGTGGGTCAGACTACAGGTAGTTTCTATTTGCATTACAATATAGTTGGTTCAGATGCTTTGTTTGTTTGATTTGAGGTTTAACGTCCCCGTCAACACTGTAAAGGTCATTTTGGAGACGTTGCTTCCAATTTTGTGGGACTTTTACCCGAAATTGAGATGAAATGACATCTCAAGCCCTGTCGCCCAATGAAACCAATAAGGTTTATTAGCATGGACGGTCTGCCTCGCACCGCGGTTCCTGGACAGGCTTAGATCCTCTAAGCGGTTTACCAGTACTAGTGTGCAGGCCGGATTCAGCTCTGCATGGAAGCATCATGCAGCCCATATATTTCTTCAAGCCCCTATGGGCGGGGGCCGTGGTTCAGATGCAGTCGAACAGATGTGGTTTAGATTTGTGTTGGTTCAGATTTTGGTTCACACTAAAGATTGTTCAGATATTGGTACACACTAGAGGTGGTTCAGATTCGCGTTCATACTACAGATGGTTCAGTTTTGAGTTTATGCTACAATGATCCAGATTTGCATTCACACCGTTTACAATAGAGTTGGTAAAGGTTTTTGTGTTCTCACCATTAACAATAGTGGTGGTTCAAATTTGTTCTCGCCATTTACAAAAGTAGTAGTTCAAATTTGTTCTCACCATTTACAATGGTGGTTTAGATTAGATTTGTGTTCTCACCATTTACAACAGAGGCAGTTCAGATTTGCATTCATACCATTTACAATAGAGATGCTTCAGATTTGTGTTCTCACCATTTATAATAGAGTGGGGGGTGTGGGGGGATGGTCTCACCATTTACAATAGAGGCAGTCCAAATTTGTGTTCTCACCATTTACAATAGAGGGTGGTTCAGATTTGTGTTCTCACCATTTACAATAGAGGGTGGTTCAGATTTGTGTTCTCACCATTTACAATAGAGGGTGGTTCAGATTTGTGTTCTCACCATTTACAATAGAGGTGGTTCAGATTTGTGTTCTCACCATTTACAATAGAGGGTGGTTCAGATTTGTGTTCTCACCATTTTTAATAGAGGGGGGGGGGGGGGGTGGGGGGATGGTCTCACCATTTACAGTAGAGGCAGTCCAAATTTGTGTTCTCACCATTTATAATAAAGGTGGTTCAGATTTGTGTTCTCACCATTTACAATAGAGGGTGGTTCAGATTTGTGTTCTCACCATTTACAACAGAGGGTGGCGGGTATCACCATTTAAAACAATGGTGGTTCAAATTTGCGTTCACACTAATTACAATAGAGGTGGTTCAAATTTTGCATTTAAACTATTTACAATAGAGGTTGTTCAAATTTGCATTCACATCATTTACAATAGAGATGGGTCAGATTTGCATTCACACTATTTACAATATAGGTGGTTCAAATTTGTGGTTACATCATTTACAATAGAGATGGGTCAGATTTGCATTCACACTATTTATAATAGAGTGAGTGAGTGAGTTTTAGTTTTAAGTCCCACCAACAGCTAAGGTCATGCGGAGACGGGACCTCGGTTAAAAGACTCATCCGAAAGTCTGGAGAAGCCCGGGATCGATCCTGCGATCCCTGGTTTACAAGGCGAGTAGCAAAACCACTGCACCACGGAGGCTTCTTATTTATAATAGAGGTGGTTCAAATTTGCATTCATATTATTTACCACGGAGGTGGTTCAGACTTGCGTTCACACAACAAATGGTTCAGATTTGCGTTCACGCTGCACGTGGTTCAGATTTGAGTCCAGATTACAGGTGGTTCATATTGCGACTCAATTTACAAAATGACGTGAACAGTGTTGACGGGGAAGTTAAACCTCAAATCAAACATAGCTCCCGCCCATCGGGGCTTGAAGAAATAGATGGGCTGCATGATGCTTCCACGCAGAGCTGAAACTGACCCACACACGAGTACTGGTAAACCGCTTAGAGGTTCTAAGCCTGCCCAGGCAATGTGGTGCGAGTCGGACCGTCCATGCTTGAAAACCTTATTGGTTTCATTGGGCGGCAGGGCTTGAGGTGTCATTTCAACTCAATGTCGGGTAAAAATCCCGCAAAATTGGAAGCAACGTCTCCAATATGACCTTTACAGTGTTGATGGGTACGTTAAACCTCAAATCAAACAAACAAACAAATCCATTCAAACAAAACAAAAAATACATTTTGATTTCGTTATAATTACAGGTTGGACAATGAACACAAATGCAGCATCTGATCTGGGCCTACATTGTTTGCAAAAAGTTCAGCCATTTTCCGAAAAAATTTTGAAGAAAACAAAACCGGACATTCCATACTGCTATATATATATATGGTGGAAGATTCCATTTGGTACAACAAGGGTTAAACTAGTTAAAACTAGAATTTGTTTTTCTACAAAAACACAGATGTCTCCCCCGTTTTTTTACCTCTAAGTATAACCTTGACATTGGAGGTATTGAGCCGGTGTAACGGTCAGTTTCTTCCCCCGGCCCGGTTCTTCCCCGGGGAAGAACTGGGCCGGCCTGTTTCTTCCCCGGGGGAAGAACTGGGCCGGCCCGTTTCTTCCCCGGGGGAAGAAACTGACTAGTCAGTTTCTTCCCCACCCGGTCAGTTTCTTCCCCACCTGAATTTTTTTCAGAACCATAGTCAACGAATAATTTTCAGCTCACAATTTGTTGTAAATGAGAAAAGAGACCATTCTGAATTAGTTCTGAGTCCATTTAGCTTGAATGACAAAATTTGCTCTATACTACACCATTCATGGAGATGCAATAAAATATGCATCCCAATTCCAGCATCTTTGATGAATTTTCATTACTTTTTAAGACAAAAATTAGTATTAACTAAACAGATATAATAAGCCACAAATGTTTGACGCTCAAATATAAATAGAATTTGGAGACTGGGGGTGGGGAAGAACTGGGCCGGCCCAGTTCTTCCCCACCCCAGAATTTTCTGTCTACTAATAATTCTTGCGATAAATTTCCTTTGCTTTTTAAGACAAAAAATGGTATAAACTAAAAAGATATAAAAAGCAACAAATGTTTGGAGCTCAAATCTAAATACAGTTTGGAGACTGGGGGTGGGAAAGAACTGGGCCGGCCCGTTTCTTCCCAACCCCAGATTTTTCTGTTTACAAAAAATTCTTGTGATAAATTTTCTTCGCTTTTTAAGACAAAAATTCGTATAAACTAAAAAGCTATAATAAGCAACAAATGTTTGGAGCTGAAATCTAATTAGAATTTGGAGACTGGGGATGGGGAAGAACTGGGCCGGCCCGTTTCTTCCCAGCCCAAGATTTTTCTGTTTACAAAAAATTCTTGTGATAAATATTTTTCGCCTTTTAAGACAGAAGTTTGTATAAAGTAAAAAGATATAATAAGCCACAAATGTTTGGAGCTCAAATCTAATTAGAATTTAGAGACTGGGGGTGGGAAAGAACTGGGCCAGCCCATTTCTTCCCAACCCCAGATTTTTCTGTTAACAAAAAATTCTTGTGATAAATTTTCTTTGCTTTTTAAGACATAAATTGGTATTAACTAAAAAGATATAATTAGCCACAAATGTTTGGCGCTCAAATCTAAATAGAATTTGGAGAGTGGGGGTGGGGAAGAACTGGGCCGGCCCGTTTCTTCCCCACCCCACAGTTTTCTGTTTACAAAAAATTCTTGTGATAAATGTTCTTCGCTTTTTAAGATAAAAGTTGGTATAAACTAAAAAGATATCATAAGCAACAAATGTTTGGAGCTCAAATCTATTTAGAATTTAGAGACTGGGGGTGGGGAAGAACTGGGCCAGCCCATTTCTTCCCCACCCCAGATTTTTCTGTTAACAAAAAATTCTTGTGATAAATTTTCTTTGCATTTTAAAACATAAATTGGTATAAACTAAAAAGGTTTAATAAGCAACAAATATTTGGAGCTCAAATCTAAATAGAATTTGGAGACTGGGGGTGGGGAAGAACTTGGCCAGCCCATTTTTATTTCCCCACCCCAGATTTTTCTATTTAAAAAACATTATTGTGATAAATTTTCTTTTATTTTTAAGACATAAATTGGTATAAACTAAAAAGATATAATTAGCCACAAATGTTTGGCCCTCAAATCTCAATAGAATTTGGAGACTGGGGGTGGGGAATAACTGGGCCAGCCCATTTCTTCCCCACCCCAGATTTTTCTGTTAACAAAAAATTCTTGTGATAAATTTTCTTTGCATTTTAAGACATAAATTGGTATAAACTAAAAAGATACAATAAGCAACAAATATTTGGAGCTCAAATCTAAATAGAATTTGGAGACTGGGGGTGGGGAAGAACTGGGCCAGCCCATTTTTATTTCCCCACCCCAGATTTTTCTATTTACAAAACATTATTGTGATAAATTTTCTTTTATTTTTAAGACATAAATTGGTATAAACTAAAAAGATATAATAAGCCACAAATGTTTGGCACTTAAATCTAAATAGAATTTGGAGACTGGGGGTGGGGAAGAACTGGGCTGGCCCGTTTCTTCCCCACCCCAGAGTTTTCTGTTTACAAAAAATTCTTGTGATAAATATTCTTCGCTTTTTATGATAAAAGTTGGTATAAACTAAAAAGATATCATAAGCAACAAATGTTTGGAGCTCAAATCTAATTAGAATTTGGAGACTGGGTGTGGGGAAGAACTGGGCCGGCCAATTCTCCACTCCAGATTTTTTGTTTACAAAAAATTCTTGTGATAAATTTTCTTTTTAGACAAAAATTGGAATAAACAAAAAAGATATAATAAGCAAAAAATGTTTGGAGCTCAAATCTAAATAGACTTTGGAGATTGGGGGTGGGGCAGGACTGGACTGGCCTAGTTCTTCCCCACCACAGACAACTTAAACATCATTACTGATTTAATTGTACATCACTACACAAGGGTGGGGAAGATACAGGTCGCCCCAGTCGGCCCTGTTCTTCCCCACCCCAGACACCTTCAACGTCATAATTGACTTAACAGTACAACACTTACCAAGGGTGGGGAAGAAACGGGCAGCCCAGTCCTTCCCAACCCAAGACATCTTCAGCAATATAACTGAAATAACTGTACAACATTACCCAAGGGTGGGGGAAGAAATGGGCCACCCCAGTTCTTCCCCACCACAGACATCTTCAGCGATATAACTATCATAACTGTACAACACTGCCCAGGGGGTTGGGAAGAAATGGGTTGGCCCAGTTCTTCCCAACCCCGACACCTTCAATGTCATAATTGACTTAACAGTACAATACTTACCAAGGGTGGGAAAGAAACGGACTGGCCCAGTTCTTCCCCACCCAAGACATATTCAGCAATATAACTGACATAACTGTGCAACACTACCCAAGGGTGGTGAAGAAACAGGCCGGCCCAGTTCTTCCCCAACCCCGAGTCTCCAAATTCTATTGAAATTTAAGTGCTAAACATTTGCTGCTTATTATATCTGTTTAGTTCATACCAATTTATGTCTTTAAACGTGAAGGAAATTTATCACAAGAATTTTTAGTAAACAGAACATCTGGGGTGGGGAAGAAACGGGCCGGCCCAGTCCTTCCCCACCCCCAGTCTCCAAATTCTATTAAGATTTGAGCTCCAAACATTTGTTGCTTATTATATCTGTTTAGTATATACTAATTTATGTCTTAAAAAGCAAAGGAAATTTATCACCAGAATTATTAGTAAGCAGAAACATCTGGGGTGGGAAAGAACTGGGCCGGCCCAGTTCTTCCCCACCCCCACTTTCCAAATTATATTTAGACTGGAGCACTAAAGGGTTGTTGCTTATTATATCTGTTTAGTTAATACCAATTAACCCTTTACCACTCAGATACGTGTTTTTACGTGTCTGCACCCCCCCTCCCCATTTTAAGCCCCAGAAGCACCTAAAAACTGCATTTCTATCCCTGGATAGTTATGTTTGCTTTAGGATTTGTTTGGCAAAAAGTGACCTGTTTTTTCGCGCGCCTCCCCACTAAAAATATTCTGGGGGGGATTGAAGGGGGGCGACGCCCCCCTCACATCCCGAAAAATTTTGGGTGTATGGCCCAACCGGCCGCTAAAATTTATATCTGAGGGTGTCGTGGGTCAAAAATGCCTGAAAATTGATGCTGATAAAGCATGCTGCAAACAGTGAAAATATCCAGTGCCAAACACCTTAATTGTTGCCTTGACAGCTGTGTGAAGATTAAAATGCGGTCAAAAATTCATGTGAAAACACACTTTTTGTCAACTTTGAGATGCCCCCTCTTTACTAGGACAACAATGATCAAGTCATGAAAGGTTGCATTTGAAAGGCTACTGCCCAATGAACATTCATACCGAGTTTGGTGTAAAACAGACCATCCATCATGAAACAATGGCTAGTTGAAGTTGTTGTCAGGTGCAACACTGTGAAAATCAGCAATATTCACAAAATCCCTGAGTGGTAAAGGGTTAATGAAGAAAATCCCAACTGACAAAAAATAATGTTTTTTCATCATTTTATTGCAAGAAACAATATTTCAGATATAATTAATGTAATTTAGACTAAAATTCAGTATGTTTCCAGATTTCAGTTAACCCTTTACCACTCAGATATGTGTTTTTACGTGTCTGCACCCCCCCCCATTTTAAGCCCCAGAAGCACTTAAAAACTGCATTTCTACCCTGGATAGTTATGTTAGCTTTAGGATTTGTTGGGCAAAAAAGTGACCTGTTTTTTCGCGCGCCTCCCCACTAAAAATATTCTGGGGGGATTAAAGGGGGGCGACGCCCCCCTCACATCCCGAAAAATTTTGGGTGTATGGCCCAAACGGCCGCTAAAATTTATATCTGAGGGTGTCGTGGGTCAAAAATGCCTGAAAATTGATGCTGATAAAACATGCTGCAAACAGTGAAAATGGCCAGTGCCAAACACCTTAACTGTTGCCTTGACAGCTGTGTGAAGATTAAAATGCGGTCAAAAATTCATGTGAAAACACACTTATTGTCAACTTTGAGATGCCCCCTCTTTACTAGGACAACAATGATCAAGTCATGAAAGGTTGCATTTGAAAGGCTACTGCCCAATGAACATTCATACCGAGTTTGGTGTAAAACAGACCATCCATTATGAAACAATGGCTAGTTGAAGTTGTTGTCAGGTGCAGCACTGTGAAAATCAGCAAAATTCACAAAATCCCTGAGTGGTAAAGGGTTAATGAAGAAAATCCCAACTGACAAAAAATAATGTTTTTTCATCATTTTATTGCAAGAAACAATATTTCAGATATAATTAATGCAATTTAGACTAAAATTCAGTATGTTTCCAGATTTCAGTTAACCCTTTACCACTCAGATATGTGTTTTTACGTGTCTGCACCCCCCCCCCCCCATTTTAAGCCCCAGAAGCACTTAAAAACTGCATTTCTACCCTGGATAGTTATGTTAGCTTTAGGATTTGTTGGGCAAAAAAGTGACCTGTTTTTTCGCGCGCCTCCCCACTAAAAATATTCTGGGGGGATTAAAGGGGGGCGACGCCCCCCTCACATCCCGAAAAATTTTGGGTGTATGGCCCAAACGGCCGCTAAAATTTATATCTGAGGGTGTCGTGGGTCAAAAATGCCTGAAAATTGATGCTGATAAAACATGCTGCAAACAGTGAAAATGGCCAGTGCCAAACACCTTAACTGTTGCCTTGACAGCTGTGTGAAGATTAAAATGCGGTCAAAAATTCATGTGAAAACACACTTTTTGTCAACTTTGAGATGCCCCCTCTTTACTAGGACAACAATGATCAAGTCATGAAAGGTTGCATTTGAAAGGCTACTGCCCAATGAACATTCATACCGAGTTTGGTGTAAAACAGACCATCCATTATGAAACAATGGCTAGTTGAAGTTGTTGTCAGGTGCAGCACTGTGAAAATCAGCAAAATTCACAAAATCCCTGAGTGGTAAAGGGTTAATGTCATAAAAAGCTAAGAAAATTAATCATAGATACTGGAATTGGGATGAAAATTTCCTTGGATCTCCATATATTGTATGGCATAGAGAAAATTTTGCCATTCAAGCTGTAAAGACCCAAAACTAATTCAGAATGTTTTTTTTTTTAATTTTTAACAATTTGTGAGGCATAAATTACTCGTTCTCTATGGTTCTAAAAAAATTTCAGGTGGGGAAGAAACTGACTGGGTGGGGAAGAAACTGACTAGTCAGTTTCTTCCCCGGGGAAGAAACGGGCCGGCCCAGTTCTTCCCCGGGGAAGAAACTGACTGGGGGGAAGAACCGGCCTGTTACACCGGGTCTTGTGTGCAACACATCATCTAATGAAGATAAACATTTCTGCAAAGTAACTTTAAAAATGTTCATAGAAAAATAAAAAAGTTATTGGCCATACACAAAAAGGCCTTTTTTTACCTTTGACCTCTAAGTATGGCCTTGACCTTTGAGGTACAACACATCGTGTTATTATGGTTAACATTTCTGCCAAGTAATTTCAAAATCCATCTAAAAATAAGAAAGTTATTGACAGAACACAAAAAAGGCCCCTTTTTTGACCTTTAACCTCTATGTATGACCTTGACCTTTCAGGTACCAAACTGGGTCATGCCTGCAACAAATCATCTCATGGTGTTTAACATTTCTGCCAAGCAATTTCAAAATCCATCTAAAAATAAGAAAGTTATTGACCAAACCCGAAAAAAGGCCCCTTTTTTGACCTTTAACCTCTATGTAAGACCTTGACACTTGAGGTATCAAACTGAATCATGCATGCAACACATCGTCTCATGATAGTTAACATTTTTACCAAGCAACTTCAAATTCTATCTAAAAATAAGCAAGTTATTGACAAAACCCGAAAAAAGGCCCCTTTTTTTAACCTTTGACCTCTAAGTATGACCTTGACCTTTGAGGTACCAACCTGGGTCATGCACGCAACACATCGTCTTATATTGGTTAACATTTCTGCCAAGTGATTTCACAATCCATCTCAAAATAAGAAAGTTATTGACAAAGCACGAAAAAAGGCCCCTTTTTTTACCTTTGACCTCTAAGTATGACCTTGACCTTCGAGGTACTGACCTGCCTGATGCACACCACACATCGTCTCATGGTTGTTAATATTTCTGCCAAGTAATTTCAAAATCCATCTCAAAATAAGAAAGTTATTGACAAAACACGAAAAAAAGGCCCCTTTTTTGACCTTTGACCTCTAAGTATGACCTTGACCTTCGAGGTACTGACCTGCCTGATGCACACCACACATCGTCTCATAGACGTTAATATTTCTGTCAAGTAATTTTTAAATCCATCTCAAAATAAGAAAGTTATTGACCAAATACGAAAAAAAGGCCCCTTTTTTGACCTTTGACCTCTAAGTATGACCTTGACCTTTGAGGTACTGACCTGATTCATGCGCACCACACATTGTCTTATGGTTGTTAATATTTCTGCCAAATAATTTTAAAATCCATTTGAAAATAAGAAAGTTATTGACCGGACACAATTTGCCCATACATATATACATACCAACAAACTTCCAAGGGAGATAATTCAAAAAGTATAAATGCGAGAGTTATAGTTCTTGCGCACTGCACGTCGTCTAATGCTGATTTATATTTATACTAAGTTTCGTGACGATAGCTCAAACGGTTTTCAAGTTATAGAGCGGACACGAAAGTGTGACAGACAGACAGACGGACAGACGGACAGACAGACAGACAGACGGACAGACAGACGCCCGGGGGAAAAACAATATGTCTCTCCGAAAAAAATTTTTTCGGGGGAGACATAATTCCTATATTTAGACCACCTTTCGGACTGTTCAAAAGTGGTCTTTAAGACCACTTTTGAACAGTCCCAAAAGTGGTCTCTGACCAGAGGACAGTGCATTCATGAAACACAAAGAAAGAATAACTGCAGCCTACTAAATAAGCTTTTAAAAGCAAAATTAGTCTTAATTTTAGGTGGTCGTAAAAGCAGAATTTCACTGTATTAGTTTGTGTCGAGATTGATTATGTCCCTGTCAAACACTACATGTATTTATGTCATTTTGGAGAAGTTGCTTCTGATTTTGTGAAACTTGCACCCAACACATAGATGAAACGACAGGAGATGACATCTTTAAGCCACAAGGCTTACTGTCAGATCCTTTAGCCACATCGTACTTATATCCTATGTGTATTGTAAATGTATCAAAAGCTCGAAATAAAATATTGTTTAAACCAAATGACATATCAAGCCCCTACGATCAAAAGAAACCGCTAAGGGCTCAAGGGACGACTGGACTCATACCACTTTGCGTGGGCAGCCTTAGACTTTCGAAGCCGTTTACCAGCACTTGAATGTTTTGCTGGTTTCAGCTCTGCGTAGAAGCACCATGCAGCCCCGATGGGTGTGGGCGACCTTCAACTACAGAGGACCCTCGTTATAACGACAGTACTTGTTCTTTTATATTGTGCTGTTATTATAAAGAATCCAAGTTCGGAGTATGACAGGTAACAACAGGCCTCATACTGACCAAGCTTTTCCATACCTGAAAGGTCCAATTTTTTGCAGTCTTAACCCATATCTTGCTAACACGACAGCCATTACCTTTGCAAACAGTGTAAACCCAGATTAGATGGCTTCTTCAGAAGCCATCTGATCAGGATCTACACTGTTTGTAATGCAGTTTGTGAACTGAATAAATACATATCAAGTAACTTGATAGACTGCTAGTCAGAAATGGCTACGGCTTATTTAATTCATTCAGCAGAATAAGTCCAGAAAATTGGAGGAAAAAATTAAAATCTGGTTGTCTGAGATCAAGAAAACATCAAGCTCCAAAAGCCTGAAATCCTGCAAATGTCTGAAAAATATAAGGCCTGTAACAATGGGCCTTTTCCCCTTCATTACTCCAGGAAACAAATGTTATAGACATTTGTTAGAATTACCCCAGTGAGGTTATTCCAACAAATATCTATGGAATTTGGTTCTTGAAGTGTTAGATTGCAAGAATCTTTTATGAGTATGGATTCGATATGGGCATTTCCAACCCAAGGGAAGCCAATGCCAAATGCAAACCAATACTTATCTTTGCACAAAGGATTTCCACTGAAATTGTTGTACAGTCGAACTTCGATGGCTGGAACCCCTTTGGGACCATAAAATTGTATTCGAGACAGTGGTAGTTCGAGCCACTGAGGGTGACTGTCAGGAGGCATAACGAGATACTTTTGAACATCTTTTTGATGTTATATAGTGAAAAAGTATGCTGTGTGTACTCATTAGAATCGCTTCACCGAGGCGATTCTAATGAGTACATACAGCATACATTTGCAAGACAAAAGTCTAAAATCGCCTTAATTAGCCCCCACTATTTCTTATCTTGAGGATTTTCCTAGGGACTCAAGTAGGAGTTCGACCCAGCTATGGTAAACGAGCCATCGGTGTTCGGGCCATCGAAGTTCTACTGTAATAACGAGTTTCGTCGTTATATGTGGGAACAAGAGGGCCCAATGGCCCTATATCGCTCACCTGTACCAGAAAATCATTAATGTAGGAGACCACTTGACATTGCTACATACTAAATATCTAAGCTCAGGCAAAGCGGTGTCCATGCGTATAAACCCTATTGGTTTCATTGGACGACAGGGCTTGAGATGTAATTTCATCTCAATGTCGGGTAAAAAGTCCCACAAAATTGGAAGAGACATCTCCAAAATGACCTATACAGTGTTGACAGGGATGTAAAACCTCAAATCAAACAAAATCTGTGCCTTATGGTTTTGGAAAAGAAGATTTTTTTTTTAATTTTTTTTTTTCCAGTATAAGTCTATAGAAGCTAATGAGCCCTGGGGCTTGGCCAATTTTGACCCAAAGGGCATGGTTGGCAGGATTTATGTAGGTGACCATTTTGTGTTGCTATATACTAAATATCTAAGGTCTGTATTTCATGGTTTCAAAGAAGATGTTTGAAGCTTTTTTCCATTATAAGTTTGTTGGAGTTAAGGGGCCACAGGATTTGGCCAATTTGGACAAAATATATAAAGTTCTGTGCTTCAAAGTTTCTGAGAAGAAGATTTTTTAAGCTTTCTTCCATTTAGAGTCTATGGGAGCTAAGGGGCACCGGGGCGTGGCCCATTTGGACCCCAGGGGCATGATTAGCAGGAAATATGTAGGTGATCACTTGCCGTTGCTACATGCTAAATATCTAAGCTCTGGGCCCTATGGTTTCAGAGAAGAAGATTTTTGAGGCTTTTCTCCATTTTGAGTCTATGGGAGCTAAGGGGGTCCCAGGGTGTGGCCCATTTGGACCCGAGGGGCATGATTGGCAGGATTTATGTAGGTGACCACTTGTCATTGCCACATGCTAAATATCTAAGCTCTGGGCCCTGTCGTTTCAGAGAAGAAGATTTTTGAAGCTTTTTTCCATTATGAGTCTAGGGGAGCTAAGGGGCCCCGGTCCATTTGGACCCCAGGGGCATGATTGGCAGGATTTATGTAGGTGACCACTTGCCATTGCCACATGCTAATTATCTAAGCTCTGGGCCCTGTGGTTTCAGAGAAAAAGATTTTTGAAGCATTTTTTCCATTATGAGTCTATAGGATCTAAGGGGCCCCGGGGCGTGGCTCGTTTTGACCACAGGGGCATGATTGGCAGGAATTATGTAGGTGACCACTTGCCATTGCTACATGCCAAATATCTAAGATCTGGGCCCTGTGGTTTCAGAGAAGAAGATTTCTGAAGCTTTTTCCTATTATGAGTCAATGGGAGCTAAGGGGCCCGCGGGCGTGGCCAATTTGGACCCCAGGAGCATGATTGGCAGGAATTATGTAGGTGACCACTTGCCATTGCTACATGCTAATTACCTAAGCTCTGGGCCCTGCGGTTTCAGAGGAGAAGATTTTTGAAGCTTTTTTCCATTTTGAGTCTATGAGAGCGAAGGGGCTTGGGGGCGTGGCCCATTTGGAACCCAGGGGCATGATTGGCAGGAATTATGTAGGTGACCACTTGCCGTTGCTATGTGCTAAATATCTAAGCTCTGGGCCCTGTGGTTTCAGAGAAGAAGATTTTTGAAGCTTTTTTCCATTTTGAGTCTATAGGAGCTAAGGGGCCCCAGGGCGTGGCCTGTTTGGACCCAAGGAGCATGATTGGCAGGAATTATGTAGGTGACCACTTGCCGTTGCTGCATGCTAATTACCTAAGCTCTGGGCCCTGCGGTTTCAGAGGAGAAGATTTTTGAAGCTTTTTTCCATTTTGAGTCTATGGGAGCGAAGGGGCCCGGGGGCGTGGCCCATTTGGAACCCAGGGGCATGATTGGCAGGAATTATGTAGGTGACCACTTGCCGTTGCTATGTGCTAAATATCTAAGCTCTGGGCCCTGTGGTTTCAAAGAAGAAGATTTTTGAAGCTTTTATCCATTATGAGTCTAAAGGAGCTAAGGGGCCCCAGGGCGTGGCCTGTTTGGACCCCAGGAGCATGATTGGCAGGAATTATGTAGGTGACCACTTGCCGTTGCTACATGCTAATACCTAAGCTCTGGGCCCTGCGGTTTCAGAGGAGAAGATTTTTGAAGCTTTTTTCCATTTTGAGTCTATGGGAGCGAAGGGGCCCGGGGGCGTGGCCCATTTGGAACCCAGGGGCATGATTGGCAGGAATTATGTAGGTGACCACTTGCCGTTGCTATGTGCTAATTATCCAAGCTCTGGGCCCTGTGGTTTCAGAGAAGAAGATTTTTGAAGCTTTTTTTTTCCATTATGAGTCTAAAGGAGCTAAGGGGCCCCAGGGTGTGGCCTGTTTGGACCCCAGGAGCATGATTGGCAGGAATTATGTAGGTGACCACTTGCCGTTGCTACATGCTAAATTTCTAAGCTCTGGGCTCTGTGGTTTCAGAGAAGAAGATTTTTGAAGCTTTTTTTTTTTTCATTATGAATCTATAGGAGCTAAGGGGCCCCGGGGCGTGGCCCATTTGGAACCCAGGGGCATGATTGGCAGGAATTATGTTGGTGACCACTTGCCGTTGCTACATGCTAAATATCTAAAATCTGGGCGCTGTGGTTTCAGAGAAGAAGATTTTTGAATCTTTTTTTCCATTATGAGTATATAGGAGCTAAGGGGTGTGGCCAATTTCGACCCCAGGGGCATGATTGGCAGGAATTATATAGGTTACCACTTGCCATTGCTACATGCAAAATATCTAAGATCTGGGCCCTGTGGTTTAAGAGGAGAAGATTTTTGAAGCTTTTTTTCCATTATGAGTCTATGGGAGCGAAGGGGCCCCGGGGCGTGGCCCATTTGGAACCCAGGGGCATGATTGGCAGGAATTATGTAGGTGACCAACTGCCATTGCTACATGCTAAATATATAAGCTCTGGGCCCTGTGGTTTCAGAGAAGAAGATTTTGAAGCTTTTTTTCCATTATGAGTCTATGGGAGCGAAGGGGCCCTGGGGCGTGGCCCATTTGGAACCCAGGGGCATGATTGGCAGGAATTATGTAGGTGACCACCTGCCATTGTTACATGCTAAATATCTAAGCTCTGGGCCCTGTGGTTTTAGAGAAGAAGATTTTTGAAGCTTTTTTCCCATTATGAGTCTATGGGAGCGAAGGGGCCCCGGGGCGTGGCCCTTTTTGAACCCAGGGGCATGATTGGCAGGAATTATGTAGGTGACTACTTGCCATTGCTACATGCTAAATATCTAAGCTCTGACCCCTGTGGTTTCAGAGAAGAAGATTTTTGTAGCTTTTTTTCCATTATTAGTCTATGGGAGCGAAGGGGCCCTAGGGCGTGGCCCATTTGGCACCGATGGGCATGACTGGCAGGAATTATGTAGTTGACCACTTGCCCTTGCTACATGCTTAATATCTAAGCTCTGGGCCATGTGGTTTCAGAGAAGAAGATTTTTAAATGTTTTCCCATTATAAGTCTATGGGAGCTATATGTTGCCATGGCAACCAGAATTCCAATCTGATCAGCCCAAAAACCTTATGCAGCCTTTCCCCCTTCCTGATGATGATTCACATGAAATTTGATCAAGATTGGCCATGGGGTATTGGAGATATACTTATTTGAAATTGTTTACGGACGCACGGACGGACGCACGCACGCACGACGGACAAAAAGTGATCCCAAAAGCTCACCTCGTCACTACGTGACAGGTGAGCTAATAAAAAGGGCTGGCTGTATTTAGTGTTTAATAAGCAAACAACTAATTACTTTCCAGGTACATGTATGTCAGATAACATGTACCGTAATGATCTAGGGACAGACAGGCCTAAGCAAACAGTGCAGACACATATCAGACTGCTCCTGAAGGAGTGGACCCTCGGCTTAAAGAAATATTTGGGCTGCAAGATGCTTCCATGCAGAGCCGAAACCGACCGAACAAGAGAACTGGTAAGCCGCTCAGAGGATCTAAGCTTGCCCAGGCAAAGCGGTGCAAGTAGGACCGTCCATGCTTATAAGCTCTGTTGGTTTCATTGGGCGACAGGGCTTGAGATGTCATTTCATCTCAATGTCGGGTAAAAGTCCCACAAAATTGGAAGCAATGTCTCCAAAATGACCTATACAGTGTTGATGGGGATGTAAAACCTCAAATCAAACAAATCCTGAAGGAGCCATCTGATCAGGGTCTACACTGTTTGCCATTCCATCTGCACCTTGTGGACTCCTTGCTGGGTCTTGAAACAAATTTGTTAACCCTTGTCCTGCTTATCCCGGATATGCCTTATCTTTGAAACACTGTAGATCCAGATCAGATGGCTTCTGACGAAGCCATCTGATCAGGATCTACATTGTTTGCCATTCAGATTGTGAATTTGTTGCAATAATTTGCATCAAGTAATCTGACTGGTTGATAATCAATAGTGGGTGTGGCATATATAAATATTCAGCAGGACAAGGGTTAAAACTTCAGGAGAATTACAGCAAGTCCTCAAGCTGTCCGAATTTTTATGGGTTTTACAGTGGATAAAAAAAAAGAACACAATCACTGGCTGATCCTATGGATTTTTCTCTTATATTTTTCTCACTATCACACCAATAATGACCAAATTTCAACTTCCTGATAATTTTATAGTAATATTAGTAAAAAGTTCCTAGTGAATAGTCCCGTGTTTAGTGAATCTTGTAACCAGGATCGTGATGATAATCGTGGAAACAGCCTTTAATATTGTATCCTATGAGGCTGCCCTTGCCTATACACTCCCCGACGTAGAACCACATCAGAATCTCCACACAGATCAATGTGTTCATCCAGGCATCCTGAAAAATGAAAAAGTACACACACTTTACATTTTTGTACCGAATGGAATCTTCCACCTTATATATAGCAGGAGTCCAGTTCTTAAATTAGGGGTGACAGATTGTGGTATCTTCAAAATTGATTTGGAAAATGACTGAACTTTCTGCAAATAGTGAAGGCCCTGATGAGACGCCGTGTTCTGTGGCATCTCATCTGGTCCTGCACTGTTTGCCAAGGTGCCCGTTTTGGGGTTTCCGGTACAAAATGGGTTAAGCTTTAACAATATTTTGTACTGAATGAAAACTTCCATCTTATATACAGCAGGAGTCAATTTCTAAATAAATTCAGTTATTTTCAGAAATTTATTTAGAAAAGACTGAACTTTCTGCAAACAGTGAAGTCCCTGATCAGATAGATGCCGCTGTCTGTGGTGTCTGATCTGGACCTGCACCGCTTGCCAATGACCTGTTTTGGGGTTTACCAATAAAATGGGTACAAGAACATGTATGCATAGACTATTAGTATCTCAAAAATTTGACAATGGCAAACAGTGAAAACCCATATCAGACACTGCATGATGTGGCATCTGATCAGGGTCTTCACTGTTTGCATAGTAACTATGGGATTTTTGCAAAACTTAGAACAAATAAAATAAACCTGACACCCGTAATATTGCAACTGGATGTGTCAAAGTCTACCAGGTGGGAGATTCTACCTAGTTAATTACTAACCTATTGTATAATAGTGGACTCTTCCATTGCTGTATGTTGGACAAGTCCATTTGTCATATAAGGTGTATCAGGCCTATTTTTCTGTTTAAATTCTATTTTTGACAGAAAATTCTGTTAGCAAATAGTGCAGGCCCTGATCAGATGCCCCATTCTGGGGCCTCTGACCTTGGCCTACACTGTTTGCCAAGGTACCCCTTTAGGGCTAATTATTGTGGCACTTACAAGAAGTTATAATAAGCCTTAGTGGCTCAGACACATTTTTTTAGTTTAACAGCCCAGTCATCACCATTTAAGATAATAAAGCTGGTGAGTCTACATGTATCTAACAATGCTTTTCCTATGCAGGCTCTTACATACGCCGGTAACCAGTACAGGTATATTCTTTCACGAGGAACTGACAACTACCCGTCTTGACTCGGGGATAGGGAGAGAAAAAACTATATGAAAGATTTCATGATAAATTTCTACATAAGAATGCTATCAATCTGGCGGGTATCAAACCCATGACCTCCTTATCACCGGTCAGACAAACATCTGACTGATCTACAGTCAACCCTCTTTATACCGACATTTGTTTTAACGGCAAAACCTCGTAATAACAGCAATTTGAATGGAATGACTACTTAGCTAAAGGCTTAGCCACGGTTCAGAGCGGCGTGGGCTTCCCTCGGTTTTGGAAATGCACAAATAGAGTCCATAGTCATGAAAGGTTCTTGTAATCTAATACTCAAAGAAACAAATATTACAGATATTGTTAGAATTGCCTTAACATTTGTTTCTTGTAGTAATGATGTGGAAAAGACCTTTCATAACCTGTCATACTCCTAACTGGGATTCTTTTTAATGGCAAATTCATTATAACCGCACAATTAAAAGGAACAAATACTGTCGTTATAACGTGGGTCCACTGTACTAAGGCCGGCCGTCCGACTGGTGATAAAGGTCAAGTTGTTCAAAGGTGCATTATTGAGCTACCGGGTCTCAAATTTTTTTTTCTGGTTTTTATCTTCAATGCATACTCCTTTGTCATGTGTACACTTTTGGAGCCAAATACAGCTTCAGAACTTTGTGAAAATGGTCGTTTTCATACTTGTTTACCCTTCGCTCTGAACATGTGTTCGGAATTTCTGTTCTAAAAATAAATCCGTCACTTTACACATCCTGGCGACAGTATCTCTGAGTGTCAATACTTATGGCATGGTATTCAGCGTCATATTTTTTGCCAATTCAGGCATGGCCTAAGCAAACAAGGCCAAAAATGAATGTCGCCTAACGTCATATATGGGTATTCTATTTATGTCACGAACTAAAAATAGATCTAAGTAGTGTTCGAAACCTAGTCAGGGAATCCCTCTCAAATTCTTTTACCTGTCATCATAATTGTTCGCATTTTTGCATAAAATGCATTCATTTAAATTGTTTTAAAGAAAAATACCGGCTACATGTATTTAATTTTTGGAAGCATTTTTTTCCAGATAGCTCAATAATGCACCTTTCAAAAGTAACTAGAGCTGTCAGAGGATCTGACTATACCCCCACTGCAGCATTATCAGAGGAGAAAGACTTGTACAGGTGAAATATAGTTAAACTCCTATATTAAGACCACCTTTGGAACTGTTCAAAAGTGGTCTTTAAGACCACTTTTGAACAGTCCCAAAGGTGGTCACTTTCTAGAAGACACTGAGTGTAGAAAAATCATAGAATAAAAATGACTGAACCCTTTTAAATATGCTTTTTAAAGGAGAATTAGTCTTGATTTTATGTAATCGCAATAGCAGCATTTCATTGTATTTTGAATTCATTCTTACCAGATACAGTCGAACTTCAATGGCTCGAACACCTTTGGGACTTCAAAAATCTGTTTGACACAGGGGTAGTTCGAGTCACTGAGGTTACTGTCATACTTTTATACATCTTTTCGGTGTCGCACTTTTATACATCTTTTCGGTATTCTATAATGAAAACGTATGCTGTGTGTACTCATTAGAATCGCCTCATCGAGGCGATTCTAATGAGTACACACAGCATACATTTGCAAGATAAAAGACTAAAACCTCCTTAATTATCCCCCACTATTTCTTATGTAGAGGATTTCGCTAGGGGATCAAGAATGGGTTCGACGCATCCATGGTAAACGAGCCATCGGCGTTCGAGCCATCGAAGTTCTACTGTAACATCATTGTAGGACGTGATACATGGCAACATAAAACTTATCACATTCCCACAACTTATACTTCAAAGCTGACACTTTGCAACATTTGTTTAGAGAAGTACCTGTTGATAATATTATTTTATTCTTAAAAGAAATTAGACTTTTTCATAAGATTTAATTTTGTTTCAGATTTTTATGCAATATCATTCTGACTTTTTTAACTTTTAATATCCTCAGTCGCCCCCGCCCATAGGGGCTTGAAGAAATATATGGGCTGCATGATGCTTCCACGCAGAGCTGAATCTGGCCCGCACATTAGTACTGGTAAACCGCTTAGAGGGTCTAAGCCTGTCCAGGAACCGCGGTGCGAGGCGGACCGTCCATGCTAATAAACCCTATTGGTTTCATTGGGGGACAGGGCTTGAGATGTAAATTCATCTCAATGTCGGGTAAAGTCCCACAAAATTAGAAGCAACGTCTCCAAAATGACCTTTACAGTGTTGACGGGGACGTTAAACCTCAAATAAAACAAAAACAAAAATATCCTCATAATTCTACATAGTTTTTGATCATTAACCGATTGACGCTTATGACCAACAAAGAGGGTTGGCACGTCATTAAACTCGAAAACATCATCATCATCACATAAAACTTAGCAAGGAATTTAACTCTATGAGTTCCATGACATAAGTCCTGATTACGGTATACACTCTACTATGCACAGTTCATCAACTCACGGTTCATTTGTGTACCAGGTTTCAACTTTGTAACTCTGTGTGTGTGTGTGTGTGTGTGTGTGTGTGTGTGTGTGTGTGTGTGAATTCGGGTAAAACGTCGCTTTCAACAATTTTTCAGTCATATCACGACGATGTCTGGTTGCGACAGGGAGCTCAATGCTCACTTTTGTAGTGCTGCCTCACTGAAGTATCATGTCCCAGACACATTACATGATACCATACCCAGTCACATTAACCTGACACTGGGTCGACCAGTCCTAGCTCTACCCTGTAAATCTGAGCGAGGAGCAGCAAGTACCATTCTTAACGACTTTGGTATGTCGCGGCCGGGATCGAACCCGTGACCTCCCGTTCCCCGGAGCGGACACTCTACCAACTGAGCTATGGGGGCCGGTTTCAACTTTGTAACCCTTACAGTTCTTGACTATAGGTGTAAGTTTCATAGCAGTAGGACAACAAACATAAAAGTTATTAAGTTATAAAGCAAAAAAAAACATTTTAATTTTTTTGAAAACCTAGCAAGGGACATGGGATCTACATTGTTTGCCACTCATCCAGCTCTTTGTAGCGCAACATTGGATAGTAAATTTTATCATATGACGTCACGTCTGAGAGTGTAATAACACCATGTAACACCATGTATTATTTTCGATAATCCACTAGTGGATTAACAGGGCCTGACAAATCCATTGCCCAGCTGCCCGGGACAAGTCCAAATTTTGGCTGGGCAAGTGATTTTTATTTCACTTGACCAGAAAAATGTATAGAATATACAGGGAATATTGTAATTCCGAAGCATTTCAAGATGCTTTGGAATGCCGGGCAAGTGGCTGAAACTTGGATTTGTCAGACCCTGATTAAATATGCAAATTAGCTAGATACGTTCCGTAACGTTACATGTACAACGTCCTTTGGACGCTGTGTTTACTAATGGCAGAATATTGACATTTTTGTAAACAATCGTGAATAAAATGAGTTTTAAATGTCATATGATAAATAGAATCATGCATTCGGGCTTATGTATTATGTATTTGTTCAAATTTTATAACAAGTATGGTAAGAGTTGAGGTGTCTGAATACTATTGTCTCCTTCATCAATACCAGGGGTCGGGTATGGGTTGAAAGAATTCAATGCTAGGAAGTTGGGAGCAGACAACTTGTACATGTATGGACAAATAGAAGTGGAGGCAATGATCAGGAATCGATACAATTCACCCACAGCTCCAAGCCTGAATTTACAGGAAATCAAGCTCGAAGCCATGACAATCGTCTCCCTTGATTTCGCAAAGTCTACACATTACCTCCCTGAACAACAATTTTGAATGGAGATATCCATAGTAGTTAAAGGATAATTAAGGGGAATGGATACAGCTATACAGCTTCAGGGGAGGCAACTCCTGCGAAAGTTATTTTTGTCTCCCATGTCAATAGGGGTCAACTCTTAAAGGATAGAAATCTTTCCATGGAGAGAATACCCCTTTTTCTGTGGGACAGGATTTATGGAAAAGCGAACAGATGGTCCCAAAAGTTGTATCCCTTTGAAAAATGGGCAAAAAATCTGTCCGGTGTTCCCATTCCCCTTTGGGGATATTTTTTTTCTTTTTTCCTTCATAAAAGCCTGTGTTGTGGGTACTTGTTATAACTGCCTTGCTAACAGGTACCCACAATGTAGGTTTCTGGGGAGAAAAAAGGAAAAATTATTATCCCTTTAAATAGGGATAGTTTTCCTTTTTCCTTCATAAAAGCCTGTGTTGCAGGTACTTGTAAGAATTGCCTCAGACACTTTTGCTAAGGCCTGTCTGTCCAAATACATAAGGTAAACACGGTACTTTTGAAGAAGATACAGTTCAGTTCCTTCCCTTGAAAGTTTTGTCAACTCCCTTAACCCTTATCTGGTTGAATATTCATTTAAGCCACACCCATTTCTGTCTATCAAGCAATCAAATTACTTCATGTAATTTATTGCTACAAATTCATAAACTGAATACCAAACAGTATAGATCCTGATCAGATGGCTTCTTCAGAAGCCATCTGATCTGGATCTACACTGTTTCCAAAGATAGGGGTTGTCGTGAACAGCAAGATAAGGGTTAACCCTTATCTGGCTGAATAAATTTATTTATAATAATATTAACCCTTTTTGTACCAAATGGAATCTTCCACCTTATATATGGCAGAAGTCCATTTTGAAATTTAGGGTTGTCAGGTTGTGTTTTCTTCAAATTTTATTCGGCAAATGGCGTAACTTTTTGCAAACAGTGTAGGCCCTGTTTGCCAAGGAACCCATTTAGGGCTTTCTCGTACTGAATGGGTTAAGCCACACCCAATTCTGACTATCAACCAATCAAATTATTTGATTTAACGTTTCCATTCAAATTTGCAAACTGAATGACAAACAGGGTAGACCAGATGGCTTCTAATCTGGATCTACACCGTTCACGAAAAAAGGGGCTGTCATAAACAGCGGGTTAAAACAATAACACATACCTTTACAGGCAAAGTCTTCCATTTTCCCGTCTGACCTGATTTCACAACTTGTCGGAACCTGGTTCCTACCTCTGGGAATTCTGCGAGGGTAGGGGGTCTCAACTCAACCTTGGCATACTTCCAGAATATCTGTCCTTTACCCTGAGACCATCCCAGGAAGCCTAAAAATATATTACACATGTTGGTTTTTAGGGATAGTCGGCAACATACATGTACCTGAATAATCTGAATAAATCATTACTTCTGTTATGATCCTAAATATTGGGACTGATAGGCCTAAGCAAACAGTGAAGACCCAGATCAGACTGCTCCTGAAGGAGCAGTCTGATCAGGGTCTACACTGTTTGCCATTCTGTCTGCATCTGTTGGACTCCTTGCTGGATCTTGAAACAAATTTGTTACAATTTTAGGAGAATTGCGGTGTCCGAATTTATAGGATTTTTACGGTATTAATTAGCCAGTATTAGGGAAATGGGTACAATAGGCTTTTCTTTCAGTGAACATCTTTTATTCCTCAGTTTAGTTTGAAAAAAATAAGGTCTACTGTTATCCATTTTATATGAAAAACCCAGCAACAGTATACATGTATGGGCAAACAAAGCGTACCCAGGACAGACACCATAGGACATGGTGTCTGACCAGGGCCCTCACTCGCCATTGTTTGCTAAAAGTTCAGACCATTTATCTTTAACAGTATTTCAACAAAAAACGCAATCTTTGACCTCCCTAATTTTTTAATTGGATTCCTGCTATATATACTATATACATGTATAGGGGCAGAAGATTCTTTTCCTATATAAATGCATTGTAAATTTTACCGTGAAAAAAAAGGAAAATTTTAAGATGAAAATTTGTGGTATATTCTTATTCATGCTCAAAATATAGATTGTGGGAACTCGTTAAAACCACCCCATGGAGGCGGCTCTAATGAGTAACCACAATCTACATTTTAGAGCAGGAATAAGAAAAATAAGATTTATCCCTGTAAACCCCAGTTTTACTATATAAAAGTTGGGTTCAAAGGGGTCAAAATTATATAGGCCAATTTCATGATGACATGTATAGGGGCAGAAGATTACATCCATTCAGGACAAAAAGGGTTAAAAGGAAGAGATTTGCTAAATTTGGAGTTAACCCATATAGAGGATGTGCTTTTTGTTGTTGTTGTTGTTTTTTCCTTTTAGATGAGACCTCTTTTGACAAGGACTGCAATCAATTTAGAAAATGTTTGCCCATTTTAAAGGTGCATTATTGAGCTACCGGGTCTCAAAAATTATTTTCTGGTTTTTATCTTCAATGCATACTCCTTTGTCATGTGTACACTTTTGGAGCCAAATACAGCTTCAGAACTTTGTGAAAATGGTCGTTTTCATTCGTGTTTATCCTTCGCTCTGAAAATGTGTTTGGAATTTCTGTTCTAAAAATAAATCTGTCACTTTACACATACATGGCGACAGTATCCTCTCTGAGTGTCGTTACTTATGGCATGGCATTCAGCGTCATATTTTTTCCGATTCAGGCATGGCCTAAGCAAACAAGGCCAAAAATGAATGTCGCATAACGTCATATATGGGTATTCTATTTTTGTCACGAACTAAAAATAGATCTAACTAGTGTTCGAAACCTAGTTAGGGAATCCCTCTCAAACTCGTTTACCTGTCATCAGTAATTGTTTGCATAAAATGCATTCATTTGTATTGTTTTAAAGAAAAATACCGGCCATATGTATTTTATTTTTGGAAGCATTTTTTCCAGATAGCTCAATAAAGCACCTTTAAAGGATTATTCATTTCTCTAACATGGTTTACCATGTTCAAGGATTTTTAAAAAGAAATGTGAATGTTACCGGTATGGATTCCTGCTATATAAGATCCCTGCTACACTACCTGTATGGCTTTACTTGGCGCATAGTGACACCCTAACAAATGAAGTTCAAGGCCAGATCCCCCTCCCTCCCCCCCCCCCCACACACACACAAAATCATTAAAGACCACACCGTATGCATGGAAAGCAGACTAGTGCACCACTATAGTTTTGTCAAAAACCGGTTTTTGAGGTCATGTATAAAAGCCAAGGCCGGGCCGAGTCACCAAACCAAAAATGTCGAGCCAGAGAATTTTATTTCTATCTCGTTATAATTAGGCTATTGATAATTATTATAATTTGTTTGTTTGTATTGGATTTTAACCGCCCAGTACACATTATTTAGGTCAATTCTGAGCCCGCCAGTTGACCTATCCACACTTTTCCTGGGCAGGCTTATACGTAAGCCAATTATCAGTACAGTGCACATTGTTTCGCCAGAAACTGACAATTGCCCTTCTTGAATCAGTGGACGGGGAAGAATGACCGTAGAAAAGATTTCATGACCAATCTCCACGAAAGAATGTAGCCAACCCCGGCAGGTATCGAACACGCTTCCTCCTGATCATCAGTCAGACCTGCATTCGATTGAGCTACTGAGGTCGGCAATAATTATTATAAATATCATTTTATGATACTGACAGTACATGTATGTAAGTTCATTTCAGTGCATTGTCTGGTTATGTTTCTACAGTCTGAATATTTAACTGCTTTTCAAACTTTGGAATAATTACAGTCGAATTTCGATCGCTCGAACCCCTTTGGGACCATGAAATTTTATTCCAGACAGCGGTAGTTCGAGCCACTGAAGGTCACTGCCAAGAGGCATAACGAGATACTTTTGAACATCTTTCGATCTTAGATAATGAAAATGTTTGCTGTGTGTACTCATTAGAATAGCCTCACCGATGAAGCTTCATACCAAATATCAAAGATCTGGGTATTGCGGTTTCAGAGAAGGAGATTTTCCCTATATAAGCCCATGTAAAACCAAAGGGCCCCGGGGCAGGGGCATTTTTGGCCCCAGCACTATAATTTGTATATTCTTGGTAGGGGTCCACTAGATGAAGCTTCATACCAAATATCAAAGATCTTGGCCTTGCGGTTGCAGAGAAGAAGATTTTTAAAGATTTTCTCCATATAAGCCAATCTAAAACCAAAGGGCCCTGGAGCGGGGGCATTTTTCACCCCAGCACTATAATTTGAACAATCTTGGTAGAGGTCCACTAGATGAAGCTTCGATCATACCAAATATCAAAGATCAGGGCCTTGCGGTTTCAGAGGTTTTTAAAGGTTTTC